>JANRMT010062829.1:1538193-1571305 GCA_026402145.1 Polypterus bichir lapradei | reverse complement strand
CCCTCGCTCTTACTTTTTTACCGTTCATCTAATGAATACACTGAGTATGGCTTTACCAAAACAATCATTGATCGCGAATAAAGTATCCATTATTCATGAAGCTTCAATAGGTGAATAGGTGATCTGTCTTTCTGCGTTAACCGCATGCGTTTTCATACGTCTCAAACTAAGGGGATGCGAGGTTAAAATAAATCGAGAAGCGCGCATACATACTTAGTGCATCCCCTCTCGGGAATCAAACCTCGGACGTGGGCGCTACAGGCGAATGTTTTACTATCGCGCCACGGCGTGTGGTTTATCTATTTGAGCGTAGCAGTGTAATTCGTTTTTTGTTCAGCACTCTTTGGAACTGTTACTTTTTGTCTGCGCACTGCGTCAGTTCATGTGAGCCGCTGAAAATGGTTTTATATGTCACTCGCTCGCTTCTAATTGTTTCGCTGCCTTCTTAATTATATAATGCATGTTTTCTAAAGCGCGTTTTGTAGGTCTTCCTGGCTTTCTACGTAATGCGTGATAACGTGAGAGGCGTGATGATGTCATACGAAACTCCGCCCCTCCAGCTGAACTCCATTACAGTAAATGGAGAAAAATAGCTTCTAGTTATGACCATTATGCGTAGAATTTCGAAATGAAACCTGCGCAACTTTTGTAAGTAAGCTGTAAGGAATGAGCCTGCCAAATTTCAGCCTTCTACCCACACGGGAAGTTGGAGAATTAGTGATGAGTGAGTGAGTGAGTGAGGGCTTTGCCTTTTATTAGTATAGAGATATATATATATATATATATATATATATATAAGTGCTCTCATCACATGCAAACGAGTAAATATCAAAAGCACAAGCTTTATCAGACACTTGATGTTTTAAGTTAGCTGACAAATCTTCAATTTGCCACACAACTGTGTTTCTGGACCAGCTAATGTTGTTGAATTCCTGCATTTTCTCCAGACACATTATTCCTGTGATTTTAGTGAGGCACTGTTTTATGACGTCACCATCTGAGAAAGGTTTCCCATGTCCGGCAGTGAGTGGTGCTACTTTGTAACTGGCTAATATGGCATTTTCTTGTGTTTTGTTAGCATGGTAAAAAATAGTGTTGTTGAGCCAGCAGACCAGCTGCCTTTTGCTTAACTTTCTGTTCTCACTCGGCACCAGTGTAGGACATGTAGGTCTGATGTTTGGTTGCGTAGTGTCAATGTCCCTTTTCATCACTGTAAAAGTTTCATTGCAAATCAAATAGACACACTTGCCCTTGACTTCTAGGAAGAAATATTCATTTTCCCCACCGTGTCTGAAATTTTCTGCACTCACTTGCTATTGTGTGTTTCTTTGGTTCTGCCATTTTTGGCCACCTTGTTTGTGAAAACGCTGCCTTGATCAAGACAGTAGCCCCGCCTTGTGTTAAACCTATGAAGTATAATAGAGTTAAGAACAAGTTTCATGTGTGGGTCATATTTCATTATATTTTTAGAATTTTCTGTGGGCCAATTAAAAATGGACCAAATGGGTCGCAGTTGGCCCGCAGGCCGCAGTTTAGACACCCCTGCCTTAGACTGACAACTGCAACACTTCTCTCCAACATTTCTGCCAGAAATCAAACACTGTAGCAGAGAATTATTGTGGATCCTTTAACCAAGTACTGTATATGTAATCCTTAGCTTATACTTAAATTACTGAAGTACATTGTGTCCTTTTTAGTGCATCATGCATAATGCAGTCTAATGCTACTTACTTTTTTCTCTCCCAGAGCTTCCTAATGTAAATGCATCATAAAAATGTAAACACCTTGTGCATACATTGAACCTTTATTTTAAAGGGTATATAGTGAGTCCAGGTTTTCCACAAACTTGCCCTTAATTTTATAATCAGTACTGTTTGAAATAAACAAACAAAAAAAACATTTTATTGCTTTCTTTTATTTTGTAACTCAGTTACTCACTGTGTTGCACTGTTTATCAATTGTTATTACCAGTCTCCTCCTTACATACATTGCATTATTATCATATTGATTTATATTATATTTTTGTATACCTTATAGCATGCCACATTTTAGTATGTCTTTAGTATGTCTGGTGCCATATATATCAAAGGTGGATTGATGAGGTGCCCAATGTATATAGTAGAAGTGCAGATGTTTGCATTTTTGATAGTGCTCTGGTCCTCCAAGGGTTATGTATGTTTGTGAAATTCAGTTCATTTTATTCAAATATAGTACAACACTGAAATGTTCAGGTTAATTTGGCCAGACATTCTTTCCTTAGTGTGCAAACTGATACTCATGCCTACTTTAGGGCCTGACATTATCTGCATTTTTTATCTGTAGTTTATTTATTGTAATCTGTTATTTTTCGTATTTTCCATTGTAACTTAGCATGTACCGTTCAGTGATTTAAACTGAAGTGTGTTGGGGCATTTTTTAGTATTATTCTTTAATTATATGGTTAATGCATGTATGATTTGGAGGCTATACAGTTATATTAGGGCAATTGCAAATATTAAAAATAGCAAATTAGACCAGGTTGTGTGTGCAGGAGAATGCTTTATTATAGTCTAGCATGATAACTCTCTCCACTGGTTAGTGGCCTTCTTTTGTTTTGTGTTAAAATTGGTTCTTTTCATACACCATGATATACTGTCAGTTACCTCTTAATGCTGCTATGCCTTGTATTCTGTACAAGCTGTCCTGCACTTCAAGGCAGAGCACTCATCTTGTGTTCACAGTGAGTAATATAAAGAAGCTGATACAAGTAAAAATACTTAAGTGATGGTATCATTATTTGAGTATAGTTTCAGTAATTTCATATACTAATAAATTAAAAGATGGTAAGGCTGTCCTCCTGGTATTGAAAGCAGTCTTTGTTTCTATTTGGGAAACTGGCATCATCCCAACTGACTGGAAATGGGACTTGCCATACCTGTCTGGAAAGGGAAGGGTGATCGCCTGGATTGCAGCAACTACAGGGGGATAACACTGCGCTCAGTGCCGGGTAAGGTCCTTGCTAGGGTCGTCCTCAATAGGATCCGTGATCCCTTGCTCAACTACCAGCGACCGGAACAGTCTGGTTTTACGCCTAAGAAGTCTGCCATCAACCGCATCCTGCCACTGAAGGTTCTCATAGCGCGCAAACGCGAATATTGGCAGAGTTTCTTTTCAGCCTTTGTCGGTTTTCGCGAAGCGTTCGACTCAGTTGACTGAGCTGCCCTGTGGGACATCCTGAGGGTTCACGGGATCCCCTTGAGGTAGCTGGATAATCATGGCTGGCCTATACAGTGGTACTGTGAGTGCTGTGCAGAGTGGAGACTGGACCTCTGTGTTTTTCCCAGTTGATTCTGAGGTTAGTCAGGGGTGCGTTCTTGCTCCTACTCTGTTCAATGCTTCTATGGACTGGGTGTTGGGCAAGGTCATGGGGTCCAGCGGCTGTGGGGCCTCTGTTGGTGAAGAAAGATTCATGGATCTTGACTTTGCTGACAATGCTATGATCTTCGCATAGTCAATGGAGGCTCTGATTGGGGCACTCGAGAGACTGAGTGAGGAGTTTGACTGTCTGGGCTTGCGAGTGTCCTGGATAAAAACCAAGATCCAGGCCTTTAATGACCTCTTGGGCACAGCCATCAGTAGTGTGTCTGTTTGCGGAGAGTGTGGTGACCTTGTTGAGAGGTTTACTTACCTGGGCATTGACATTCATGTCTCTGGTGATTCTTCCTGTGAAGTCAGTAGATGGATTGGGAGAGCATGGGGGATCATGAGATCGCTGGAAAAGGGGTGTGTGGCGCTCCCGATATCTATGCAAAAGGACAAAGGTCCATGTCTTTAGAGTCCTGGTGCTTCCTGTCTTGCTATATGTTTGCGAGACATGGACACTATCCAGTGACCTGAGACAAAGACTGGACTCCTTTGGTACTGTGTCTCTCCAGAAAATCCTTGGGTACTGTTGGTTTGACTTTGTGTCGAATGAGCGGTTGATCATGTAGTCCCGAATGAGGCACATTACCTGTATTGTGAGGGAGTGTCAGTTACGGCACTATGGCCATGTGGCGCGTTTCCCCGAGGGTGATCCGACTCGTAAGATGGTCATTGTTGGGAACCTGAGTTGCTGGACCAGGCCAAGGGGTCGCCCAGGTAATACCTGGCTACGGTAGATAAAGGGTCATTTCCGGAGGTTGGGACAGGACCGTACGTCTGCCTGGGGGTTGCAAACCGGGATCCCGAGTTGTTTTGTTATGTAGTGGGTGTGGCAACACACTGTACCAGTGCATGCTTCTCAACTTGACTTGACTTGAACACCCTTTTTAAAGGGGGCAACCCAGTTGGCACCCCAATATTTATTTAAACTTGTGTGATCAAATATTGTCAATGTGAAGTGAGAATTTGAAACAAACAAAAGGAAGAAATTTTGGGAAAGGCAATTCAAAGTGAGACTCCCTTCCAGGTAGGTTTGGCATGCAATAAGTGTAATCAGCACATGCTCCCAGCATGAAGAAACAGTCTATCTGTGATGGGATGTGCTGGGATGGATCTTCAGATCTTTCAATAGAAGACCTTTTCTGGTTTTGGCAATTACACTGGTCTTCAGCACAGACTCCCAAGAGGACAGGTTGGTATGCTCTAAAGAGGCCTCAGGGTGCTGATTCCAGGGAGAATAATGTCAGAGTGTGTTAGCAACATTTGAATTGCCCATTCACTTCATAATGTTATTATTTTCGAGTGCAATAGTCAGCTCTGGTACCCCTGACTAGGACAGCCTAACTAAAGGAGAAAAGAAAGACAGTAGTCTAACTCAGGCTGTATTAGCGCCTCCACAAAAATTGTAACAACAGAAAGGTGGGCGATTCCACTACCCGCCTTTGGCCGCACCGTGTTCATTCTCGGTGATCGGACGCTGCAGGCAGCATACTGTAGTGGAGGTGACTGTGTGGTGAACCGCCCCTCGCCGCCCCCATGCATTCTCAATCGCAAGCCTGCTTGTACTGTTATGCACATAGCAGGAAGTTGTCTCTTGTCAGTACATCAGACGTGTTGATGACGGGTGCCTTCCTGCTGTGATAGCGTGTACAGTGCTGTGCAGAAGAGCTCATCTTAACCTTTTTTCTTCACCCTTCAAGAATGTCTCTGAAATACAAATCTGATGCAAGTGCTGGTGATACAGTAAAGAAGAGAAAAACCATCACCATTGAAAATAAAGTAGAAATAATAAAAAGGTCAGAGAGCGGTGAAACTCCATCATTCATTGGCAGAGCACTTGGTTACAGTCGGTCAACAATAGCATTTATTAAAATAATGTACCTGTTCCGAATTACATACAAATTCAACTTAATTACAAACCTACAGTTACTATCTCGTACGTAACCCAGGGACTGCCTGTACTAGAGTGCAAAATATTTAAAAGAGAGATGGAGACAAAATACAAGAAGAAAGCAATCCCTGAACATATGGGCAAATGTTTCATAGGTTAAGAGAGCAAAGTTTACACAAAGGGCTGGAAGTAACATGGCCAAATGCTTACATTGGGTAGGATAAATGAAATGTGTTGGTGGTTAGGAGTTTTGGAGAGATTTCTAAAAATATTTTTGTGGGCATTAATGGAGCAGAGGGAAGATCAAAGGGCCAAATAGAGCAAATTAATGGGTGTAGCAGGAGTCTTTTATAAGAAAAAGAATGATGTGTGAAAACTGCTTTCTAGAAGTCAAGTCAAGTTGGGGAACATGCACTGGCACAGTGCGTCGCTGCACCCACTACACAACGAAACAATTCGGGATCCCGGTTGGCAACCCCCCAGGCAGACCCACCCTCCGGAAATGACGCTCTGTCTGCCGCAGCCAGGTGTTACGTGGGCGACCCCTTGGCCTAGTTCAGCCACTCTGGTCCCCAACAATGAGGATCTTACAAGCTGAATCACCCTCAGGGAAATGCGCCACATGGCCGTAGTGCCGTAACTGACGCTCCCTCACAATGCAGGTAATGTGCCTCATTCAGGACTCCATGAGCAACCGCTCATTCGACACAAAGTTAAACCCAAGGATTTTCTGGAGAGACACAGTACCAAAGGAGTCCAGTCTTCATCTTAGGTCACTGGATAGTGTCCATGTCTCGCAACCATATAGCAAGACAGGAAGCACCAGGTCTTTAAAGACTTGGACCTTCATCCTTTTGCATAGGTATCGGGAGCGCCACACACCCCTTTCCAGCGATCTCATGATCCCCCATGCTCTCCCAATCCTTCTACTGACTTCATAAGAAGAGTCACCAGAGACATAAATGTCACTGCCATGGTAAGTAAACCTCTCGATAAGTTTGACACTCTCTCCGCAGCCAGACACACTGCTGATGGCTGTGCCCAAGAGGTCATTAAAGGCCTGGATCTTGGTTTTTATCCAGGACACTCGCAAGCCAAGATGCTTAGACTCCTCGCTAAGTTTCTCGAGCGCCCCGATCAGAGCCTCCATTGACTCCATGAAGATTAGAACATCATCAGCAAAATCAAGATCCATGAATCTTTCTTCACCAACAGATGCCCTACAGCCGCTGGATCCCATGACCTTGCCCAACACCCAGTCCATACAAGCATTGAACAGAGTAGAAGCAAGAACACACCCCTGACGAACCCCAGAATCAACTGGGAAAAACACAGAGGTTCTGCCTCCATTCTGCACAGCACTCACGTTACCAGTGTATAGGCCGGCTATGATATCCAGTAACCTCGAGGGGATCCTGCAAACCCTCAGGATGTCCCACAGGGCAGCTTGATCAACTGAGACAAATGTTTTACGAAAATCGGCAAAGGCTGCAAAGATACTCCGAAGTGGAACGGCTGTCTGCATGGTGTGAAGACAACAATGTATCTCTCAACGTTGACAAGACAAAAGAGATAATCGTGGACTTAAGAAAATCACATCCCACTCGGCATCAACGGTTTAGATGTGGAGACTGTTAGAAGTACCAAGTTCCTCGGTGTGCACATAACTGAAGAACTTACGTGGACACATAACACCTCATCACTAATCAAGAAAGCCCAGCAGAGACTACACTTCCTGAGGCGGCTGAAGCGAGCAAGTCTTCCCCCGTCCATCCTCACCATGTTCTACAGAGGCACCATTGAGAGTGTTCTGACCAGCTGCATCACTGTCTGGTATGGCAACTGCAACATATCCGACCGCAAGCGCCTGCAAAGAATAGTGAAGACAACAGAGAACATTATTAGGGTGCCTGTCCCTTCACTACAGGACATATTTTACAAACGCAGTGTCCGCATGGCCTGCACCATTGTGAAGGACCCCTTGCACCCCGCACATGGACTTTTCACACTTCTGCCATCCAAGAGAAGATACTGCAGCATCAAAGCCAGATCTGCTAGGCTGCAGGTGAGTTTTTACCCCCAAGCTGTCAGACTCCTTAACACCATGCTGCTCCCTGGGATCTTCCACACTACCTCAAACACCTCTAAAAACAGAACTTTTGTACATGCAGGCCACTTTCCTGCAAAGACGAGTGTGTATGTAGAAAAGAGCTGAAAATCTCATACTGACCTTTAAGTATTTTGACACTCTTGATATCCTTCTGCTGTGAAACATTCTAACCTGTCATTGTTTACACATGTCTTAAACAACTATTATCATACACTGATAATTTCTGTATTATCTATATCTATTACTTATTATTTATTTATTACATATCTATTGACTATATTTATGTAGATTGCAAAATAAATACCATACATTGCATCAATGTTCATATTGCTAACTATACATCAATATTACTGCTACTACTTTGTCTTGTCTTTGCACAATGTCTTGTTTGTGTTTAAATTTTAAATTTAAATTTTAATTCTATTTTTAATTTATTATTTGCATGTCATGTTGTTACACTGTGGGCCTTGAGCTTCGCAATTTCGTCTATCTGTATACTTGTATATGGTTGAGATGACAATAAAGTTCACTTTGACTTTGAGTTAAGGGTTTACATGGCCAGATAACTGGATTATTTGCAGAGCAATATACCTTTGTTAATCGGGTTTTTCAGAGACCAATAAACCAAATTCTCTAATCAAAACAATGGTTTACTTCGCTTTATAGAAATCAGGTTTTTGTAAATAATCAGATTAAAGTACATATAAACACTCTAAATGAGTGGAAGGGAAGGAGCCCAGAGTCGTCAACAATGTCACCCAGTGTCCTTAGACCAATAAGACTCATTTTGAAAAATAGGGAACTTCTCGTCTCATTACTGACACTTTCAGTGAATCAGGACTTGAGCTATTCAGTAATGAATTATTAGCAGTGTTAAGAATGGGTACTGCCAGAACACATATTGAGCTTGCACAAAGCAATTGGTTGTCCTCTGCAGGATCAGGCTTATTGGGTAACATGCTTGTTGCATAATGTTTAGAACATTTAATACCGGGCTTTAAACAGCTCTTCTTCACACTCTCCTGGTCTGCCATAGTGATGATTCCAAGCCGCTGGTGTTGTACTAATCTGAAGATGTGTGCTACACCAGGACAATTGCCCCTGTGTCACAGCTCCTATCTCATGTACTTGAGTACTAAAGTCACGGCTCCTATTTTGAATGAAGTCTTAAGACTGCACCTGCATTCTGCATACAGGCCATTGATATGCACCTGCATACGGTAATAAAGTACCTTTATTTTCCTTGGAAACCTGGACTCACCTTCCTGTGTCTCCTGCAATTATGTGAACCAAGTTTGACGATACCTGAATACAAAACAGTGCTTCTTATACTGCAAAACATATTTTATTGGAAAATGAGATGTTAGATGTAACTATTTTAATAGAAATATAGGTTTGAATACAGAATGAAAATGAGATTTTTTTTCAGTGTACACTGACTCCGTTTCTTACTTTTTTTTGTTCATCACAAATAAAATTTCAAGAAGCACTATGAAACTTAAACAGTACATGATCCGCATACAACAAAACTACCCATGAAGATGCTCAGTGCAGCACTGACTCAGAATTCGACTATACTTGTATGATGTCTGCCTGAGACCGGAAATTTCTCAACAGACTGTAACTTTCTTTTGGGTTTTCGAGGCTCTGCAAAAGTATAGGCTCTGCATTAAGTGTTTTCTACATTACATTATTATCTTTGGTGGCCATTTTTGGTCAAAAAAAAAATGTTTGTTGTACCGAAATTAAAGTTTTGTTAAGACAAAATCTGTTAAACGTGATGTTGTATGAACTTTTTTAGTCCAGGCCAACAAAAGGTATTAGTTATTCTGAAAATTTTGTTACTTCGATATTCACTATAATGGGATCTGACCTATATTTTGCTATTCCAGCCGGGATACCTCTATTGTGGAAGGATCGGGGGAGAGAGTGCATGCACCGGACACTACCTCCCCCGGAACTCTAGATGGCAGCCCCCATGCATTGCAGCGGTGCCTTAGATTCCCACAGGGTGTCATGGGAGTTGAAGTTCGGCACAGCCCTGTTGGGTTCCATGGGTGAAAGAATTTATGTGTGCATCTGTCTGGGTCAGGTTTGGGGAGTTGTGCTTCCTTTAAGCCACAACAGATATTTTAGGACAATTTGATATCTTATGCCGTTTTAACTTCTTTTGCTTTTTTATTTTTGTTTCAACAGGTGTCTTCACTGTGATAGTGTGTTCATGTATTTTCATCAACTTAAAAGTCACACAGAACAAAAACATTGTGAAATTCTACACAAGTGTTCTGTTTGCACAATGGCCTATAGATCAGCAGAAGGTGTAATCTCACACATACAAAAGAAACATGCAACAACCAATGCATCCACACAGTAAGTAATATATATAGTATTTACAGTTTTGTTTGTTTAATGGAATTTAAGTTCTTACATTTATGTTTGTATAAAGATGCATGTATAGATGCATATAAATAAAGTATAAATGTTTTTAAATAAATCAGGTATCTTGTTTAATTCTACAAAATGCTTTAAAGCATGTGTTTTTTCTTACCAACTAAATAGTTTTGGCATTAAACGGAAAAAATGTTGGGAGTGCTTTGCAATTTAGTGACTAAAACTAAGATACAATTAACCAGAGATTAATATTTGTGATTAAGTCAACTTCCTGAACATTCTGGATATAAATACCTTTATGAATAATCTTTGACAATTTGTTAATGTCATACATTTTCTTTCAAGATTGTTAATTTTAGCTTCTGAACATGAAATATTGTCATATTTTGTATATTGAGGGCATGTACCAGCAAGCAATTATTTTAAACTATGAATATTTTTTAGGTTGATCTATAGGTGCTCCTGTGAGATCATGTTTAACAACAAGAAGTCATTATTTCAGCACATCAGTAAACAGATAATCTGTGTGTTCAAATGCCCTGAATGTCAACTTGCATTTATGCAAAAGATGTTGTTGATGCAACATTTCAAGGTTTGAATATGTTAGAATTTATATATTTTTATATTTCTGTTTTGTAAATCAGTTTAATTTGTTCCGTATCATAGTTTCTTCCAAATTATATTTTTTAGTGTAAGTGAAAGTGGCTAGATAATTTTTCAGTTTTGCATATATTGATAAAATGTAAATGTAAATTTTCCAGTTACTAACAAGAAATGTCTTTTCAAAATCTTAATACACATTATATAGAAGAAAGTTGGAAATTTGCTTCAAATCCCAATATATTTCATATATTTGAAAAATGAAGGAATCGTAATTCTAAAACCCACTTTTCACTTTTTATTGAAATTAAACTTTTATTGATTCTTTTTGTTTTTCTAAGTAGCTTGTTATAATTTTAAAAAATGTATGCGGTTATGCCTTTTTTCTTCTTTTTTTTTTAAAGAGTGTACATGCTGCTTCACAAACAAAAGAGGTACCTGAAACACTAAGAAATAATGTAAATCTATCATCTGATCATAAGGTACTCTTTAGTACTATCAGACAGCTTAATAGCACAGACAACTTGAAAGATACACCTATGCCGAAATCAGAATCCAATTTAAAAAAGGCAGGCTGGAACTGTGCAATGTGTTCGCAGATGCTTCAAGATAGAGAGGCTTATGTATCTCATATGAAGAAAAGTCATGGAAAGGTAAACATAATTACTTGTTATTAAATCTTAACTGGTGTGTAAAAAGAGAAATAAATATTGTATGTAAATGTAAAGAACTATATCAGTGTTTATCAAATGTGGTATTTAAACAGTTAAAAATCAAATGACAGTCAATAAAACTAATTTTGCCAATGCTGACCTATATTACAATTTTGTTTTTGGTAATGACCTTCCATCTGAGATTTCTTTGGTTATACTTCTGTGTTTAAAAATGGTCTGCTGTATCTTAAGCTCTTTGCTATACCACAAAAGACGCTTAGATTTGCTTTTTACCAAGGTTTGTTAATGAATAGTCAAGAACTTGAAATTGAAAGATCTTTTGTTTTACTATTTATAAAGTTATCCTACTAAGTCACTTTCTCTTTAACACTTAGAGTATAGCTAACAGATACTGTTGCATGTCATTATATGCTAAACATGTAAAGTTCTTAAAGTTTCTGTAGCAATAATTCATACATAAACATCTGTTTCTGTCTGTCTCTGACAGTTTTACATACTTTGTTCCATATTTCATACTTTAATGAGGTAAAGTACAGTAGTGAGCAAATATTAATATTTTTTTACTTCATGAAATGAGAAGCAAGACATTAGAAGATAGCAGACATTAGACTAATTTAGCAAAAGGGGTAGTATAAGACTCAACATTTTGAAACACTCCTTTAAAACTATTCTGTCGGTACACAGGAATTCCTGCTAACATGTCAATTTATAAAAAAAATAATTACCTGTTGTTAGTTATTTAAACTTTTTTGTTTATATTAACTGTAATAAAAACATTAGATTAGGGATATTCTGATAAGGTTTTTTAAGGCAGATAACCAACAATTGATTGGTCAATTCATTTATTTATTTGTTTGTTTATTTATTTATTCTTTATCTTTATCCCTTTAAAAAAAACTTTTTACACTAATCTCCTGCATAATCAGACAAACAGAAATCATACTGTATATATTATTAAAGTGCATCTTGATAATTAAACTATAGGCCACTGGTGTTAACTGTTTATTTTCTATTAACAAAATTAAATTCTGCAGGCTTATTTTTCAGTGACCATAAAATAGTAAAATATTTAAATTTCCTTAAAATAAATACTTCAACTAATAAAATATGTACATAAATATTTATCAATAATACATATGGCATAAAAGAAAATGCTTCTCATAATTACAAGCTATCATATTTTTATGTAATTTACTTATCTGAAACAAGGTTTAATTAAAAAAATATTTTCACCATTTCTCTAACAGCAAAAAAAGTATATATATTCTCACACAGTTAATTGATATTGGCAGTTAACCACTGCTTAAATGTAAATATACATGCACTTATACATTTTAAATCATTAATTTTTTGCTGTTAAAATATAAATTTACTGTATCTATGTGGGTGTGTTTTTTTTCTTCACTGTTTTAACTAGATATTCATAATGCTTGAGGTGTAATTATAAAATCTGGATTACCATTTTAACTATGTACTACTTGTTTCTTATCAAAACATATGCTGTATGACAAACAGCAACAAATAATAAACACAGTACAAATCTTAAAAAAAAGCCTATTGTTTACTAAACAGCAATTTCAAATTTTTCTTTTTCAATTAAAAGTGTAAGCTGCTGCATTTTAAACAAGCTCACTGTACAAACTCGAGCAGTATCTGCTTTAATTTAAAGGACAAAAAAAAAAAGATCTGAATTTATTAAAGTAGTTTGTCTTGCCATTTGTCTAGTTACACAGGACTATTTTGCCAATTACTTTTTTTTAAGTTTATTACTCCACTTTCTTTAATGTAAAGGCTAATATACCAATCACCTCTCATTTACTGATAAAACAAGCTTCAGCTTGCTGCTTTTTGCTTACACCGCGGAACGTTTGCAGCAGAAGAAAAAAAAAGACATGCGCTGATTCACCTACCATAATACCTTGAATAAACAACAACATTTATTTATATAGCACATTTTCATATAAACAATGTACCTCAAAGTGCTTTACATGACGAAGAAAGAGAAAAAAGACAAAATAAATAAGAATTAAAATGAGAGAACACTAATTAAGATAGCATAAAAGTAAGGTCTGATGACCAGGGAGGACAGGAAAAAAAAAAACTCCAGACACTAAAGTGTAAAGGAACACTGCAAGTAAATATACATAAAGCTTAGAAAACCAGGGGATGAAAATATAATTTTTTGTGAATAGCCTTTTTACTGATCACCAATTGAGTCTTTTTTATTAAAAATCAGCCAATTTTGATTGGCGTTTGATTAATCAGATTATCTCTAAACTAGATCATTAAATATTTAAATTATAATATTTAATTATATTATTAATTAAATATTATACAATAAATATTATTGTCCACAAAAGTTTGTGGACAACTAACTATCAGACCTTTATGAGCTTGTTGGATATCCCTTTCCAAAACCATGGGCATTACTATGGAGTTGCCTTCCACATTGTATCTGTCACAGCCTCCACTCCTCAGAGGAGGCTTTGCACGAGATTTTGGAATATGTCTGTGAGAATATGTGCCATTAAGCCAAAATGCATTTGTGAGGTCAGGTCCTGATGTTGTACAAGAAGACCTGGCTTGCATCCATCCATCCATCCATCCTCTTCCGCTTATCCGAGGTCGGGTCGCGGGGGTAGCAGCTTAAGGAGAGAAGCCCAGACTTCCCTCTCCCCGGCCACTTCTTCCAGCTCTTCTGGGAGAATCCCAAGGCGTTCCCAGGCCAGCCGGGAGACATAGTCCCTCCAGCGTGTCCTGGGTCTTCCCCGGGGCCTCCTCCCGGTTGGACGTGCCCGGAACACCTCACCAGGGAGGCGTCCAGGAGGCATCCTGATCAGATGCCCGAGCCACCTCATCTGACTCCTCTCGATGCGGAGGAGCAGCGGCTCTACTCTGAGTCCCTCCCGGAAGACTGAGCTCCTCACCCTATCTTTAAGGGAAAGCCCAGACACCCTGCGGAGGAAACTCATTTCAGCCGCTTGTATTCGCGATCTCGTTCTTTCGGTCACTACCCATAGCTCATGACCATAGGTGAGGGTAGGAACGTAGATCGACTGGTAAATTGAGAGCTTTGCCTTACGGCTCAGCTCTTTTTTCACCACGACAGACCGATGCAGAGCCCGCATCACTGCGGATGCCGCACCGATCCGCCTGTCGATCTCACGATCCATTCTTCCCTCACTCGTGAACAAGACCCCGAGATACTTAAACTCCTCCACTTGGGGCAGGATCTCGCCCCCAACCCTGAGAGGGCACTCCACCCTTTTCCGGCTGAGGACCATGGTCTCGGATTTGGAGGTGCTGATTCTCATCCCAGCCGCTTCACACTCAGCTGCGAACCGCTCCAGAGAGAGCTGAAGATCACGGCCTGATGAAGCAAACAGGACAACATCATCTGCAAAAAGCAGTGACCCAATCCTGAGTCCACCAAACCGGACCCCTTCAACACCCTGGCTGCGCCTAGAAATTCTGTCCATAAAAGTTATGAACAGAATCGGTGACAAAGGGCAGCCCTGGCAGAGTCCAACTCTCACTGGAAACGGGCTCGACTTACTGCCGGCAATGCGGACCAGACTCTGACACCGGTTGTACAGGGACTGAACAGCTCTTATCAGGGGGTCCAGTACCCCATACTCCCGGAGCACCCCCCACAGGACTCCCCGAGGGACACGGTCGAACGCCTTTTCCAAGTCCACAAAGCACATGTAGACTGGTTGGGCAAACTCCCATGCACCCTCCAGGACTCTGCTAAGGGTGTAGAGCTGGTCCACTGTTCCGCAACCAGGACGAAAACCACACTGTTCCTCCTGAATCCGAGGTTCGACTATCCGACGGACCCTCCTCTCCAGAACCCCCGAATAGACTTTTCCAGGGAGGCTGAGGAGTGTGATCCCTCTATAGTTGGAACACACCCTCTGGTCCCCCTTTTTAAAAAGGGGGACCACCACCCCAGTCTGCCAATCCAGAGGCACTGTCCCCGATGTCCATGCGATGTTGCAGAGACGTCTCAACCAAGACAGTCCTACAACATCCAGAGCCTTAAGGAACTCCGGGCGTATCTCATCCACCCCCGGGGCCCTGCCACCAAGGAGTTTTTTGACCACCTCGGTGACTTCAGTCCCAGAGATGGGAGAGCCCACCTCAGAGTCCCCAGGCTCTGCTTCCTCATTGGAAGGCATGTTAGTGGGATTGAGGAGGTCTTCGAAGTACTCCCCCCACCGACCCACAACGTCCCGAGTCGAGGTCAGCAGCGCACCATCCCCACCATATACGGTGTTGACACTGTACTGCTTCCCCTTCCTGAGACGCCGCACAGTGGACCAGAATCTCCTCGAAGCCGTCCGAAAGTCGTTCTCCATGGCCTCTCCAAACTCCTCCCATGCCCGAGTTTTTGCCTCAGCAACAACCGAAGCCGCTTTCCGCTTGGCCTGCCGGTACCTATCAGCTGCCTCCAGAGACCCACAGGACAAAAAGGTCCTATAGGACTCCTTCTTCAGCTTGACGGCATCCCTCACCGCCGGTGTCCACCAACGGGTTTGGGGATTGCCGCCGCGACAGGCACCGACCACCTTACGGCCACAGCTCCGGTCAGCCGCCTCAACAATAGAGGCACGGAACATGGCCCATTTGGATTCAATGTCCCCCACCTCCCTCGGGACGTGGTCGAAGTTCTGCCGAAGGTGGGAGTTGAAGCTACTTCTGACAGGGGACTCTGCCAGCCGTTCCCAGCAGACCCTCACAACACGTTTGGGCCTACCAGGTCTGACCGGCATCTTCCCCCACCATCGAAGCCAACTCACCACCAGGTGGTGATCAGTTGACAGCTCCGCCCCTCTCTTCACCCGAGTGTCCAAGACATATGGCCGCAAGTCCGACGACACAACCACAAAGTCGATCATCGAACTGAGGCCTAGGGTGTCCTGGTGCCAAGTGCACATATGAACACCCTTATGCTTGAACATGGTGTTCGTTATGGACAATCCGTGGCGAGCACAGAAGTCCAATAACAAAACACCACTCGGGTTCAGATCGGGGGGGCCATTCCTCCCAATCACGCCCTTCCAGGTCTCCCTGTCATTGCCCACGTGGGCATTGAAGTCTCCCAGCAAAACGAGGGAATCCCCAGAAGGTATGCCCTCTAGCACCACCTCCAGAGACTCCAAAAAGGGTGGATACTCCAAACTGCTGTTCGGCGCATACGCACAAACAACAGTCAGGACCCTTCCCCCCCACCCGAAGGCGGAGGGAGGCCACCCTCTCGTCCACCGGGGTAAACCCCAACGCACAGGCTCCAAGTCGGGGGGCAGTAAGTATGCCCACACCTGCTCGGCGCCTCTCACCGGGGGCAACTCCAGAGTGGTAGAGAGTCCAGCCCCTCTCAAGGAGATTGGTTCCAGAGTCCAAGCTGTGCGTCGAGGTGAGTCCGACTATATCTAGCCGGAACCTCTCAACCTCACGCACTAGCTCAGGCTCCTTCCCCTTCAGAGAGGTGACATTCCACATCCCAAGAGCCAGTTTCTGTAGCCGAGGATCAGAACGCCAAGGTCCCCGCCTCCGGCCACCACCCAACTCACACTGCACCTGGCCTCCTTGGCCCCTCCCATAGGTGGTGAGCCCATGGGAAGGAGGACCCACGTTACCTCTTCGGGCTGTGCCCGGCCGAGCCCCATGGGTGCAGGCCCGGCCACCAGGCGCTCGCCATCGAGCCCCACCCCCAGGCCTGGCTCCAGAGGGGGGCCCCGGTGACCCGTGTCCAGGCAAGGGAAAACGTTGTCCACAGTTTTTATTCTTCATTGGAGGTTTGTTGAACCGTTCTTTGTCTCATCCCTCACCTAGGACCAGTTTGCCTTGGGTGGCCCTACCAGGGGCATTAAGCCCCGGACAACATAGCTCCTAGGATCATTGGGACACGCAAACCCCTCCACCACAATAAGGTGACGGTTCAAGGAGGGGGACCTGGCTTGCATCGGCATTCCAATTCATCCTGAAAGTATTCAGTAGGGCTGAGGTCAAAGCTTTCTGCATGCTATTGATGTTCCTCCACTCCAAATTCATCAAAACCATATTTTTATGGACCTAGGTATGAGCACAGAGGCACACTCAAACTGGAACAGAAAAGGGCCTTCCTCAAACTGTTCTTGCAAATTGTACAATTGTCTGAAGTGAATGTATGCTATAGCACTAACCACACCCTTCACTGGATCTAAGGGGCCTAGCCCAAATATAGGAACTGTGCAGTCTGGAATGCTGTATGCTTCAGCACTCAGCCTCCCCGTCCTATGAGTTTGTGTGGTCTGCTGCTTTGTAGCTGATGCAGACACTTCCACTTCACAGTTACAGCATTTGCCGTTAACTGGGGCAGATCTGTCAGAGCAGAAATTTTACATACTGACTTGTGTCAAAGGTGTCATCCTATGATAGTACCATGTTTAATGTCACTGAGCTATTCAGTATGATCCATTTTACTGCCAGTGTTTGTCAATGAAGATTGCATGGCTGTGAGCTATATTTTATTCAGCTGTTAGCAATGAGTGTGGCTGAATCACCTGAACTCTGAAATTTGGAGGGGAGTCCACATACCTTTGGCGATATAGTATACTTTTGCAGTTAAAAGTTAATAGCATTATAGGGCATGTTACAGAACAAAAACATTACACAGCAGTATCCATCCATCCATCCTCTTCCACTTATCCGAGATCGGGTGCGGGGGCAGCAGCTTGAGCAGAGATGCCCAAACTTCCCTCTCCCCGGCCACTCCTTCTAGCTCCTCCGGAGGAATCCCATGGCATTCCCAGGCCAGCTGAGAGACATAGTCCTTCCAGCATTTCCTGGGTCTTCCCCAGGGCCTCCTCCCGGTTAGACGTGCCTGGAACACCTTACCAGGGAGGCGTCCAGGAGGCATCCTGATCAGATGCCTGAGCCACCTCATCTGACTCCTCTCGATGCTGAGGAGCAGTGGCTCTACTCCGAGCTCCTTCCGAATGACTGAGCTTCTCATCTTTTAAGGGAAACCCCTCACACCCTGCAGAGGAAACTCATTTCAGCCGCTTGTATTCGCGATCTCGTTCTTTCGGTCACTACCCACAGCTCATAACCATAGATGAGGGTAGGAACATAAATCGACTGGTACAGTGCATCCGGAAAGTATTCACAGTGCATCACTTTTTCCACATTTTGTTATGTTACAGCCTTATTCCAAAATGGATTAAATTCATTTTTTTCCCTCAGAATTCTACACACAACACATCATAATGACGTGAAAAAAGTTTACTTGAGATTTTTGCAAATTTATTAAAAATAATAAAACTGACAAAGCACATGTACATAAGTATTCACAGCCTTTGCCATGAAGCTCAAAATTGAGCTCAGGTGCATCCTGTTTCTCCTGATCATCCTTGAGATGTTTCTGCAGCTTAATTGGAGTCCACCTGTGGTAAATTCAGTTGATTGGACATGATTTGGAAAGGCACACACCTGTCTATATAAGGTCCCATAGTTGACAGTTCATGTCAGAGCACAAACCAAGCATGAAGTCAGACCTCCAAGACAGGATTGTCTCGAGGCACAAATCTGGGGAAGCTTACAGAAAAATTTCTGGTGCTTTGAAGGTTCCAATGAGCACAGTGGCCTCCATCATCTGTTAGTGGAAGAAGTTCGAAACCACCAGGACTCTGAGCGATCGGGGGAGAAGGGCCTTAGTCAGGGAGGTGACCAAGAACCAGATGGTCACTCTGTCAGAGCTCCAGATGTCCTCTGTGGAGAGAGGAGAACCTTCCAGAAGGACAACCATCTCTGCAGCAATCCACCAATCAGGCCTATATGGTAGAGTGGCCAGACGGAATCCGCTCCTTAGTAAAAGGCACATGGCAGCCCACCTGGAGTTTGCCAAAAGGCACCTGAAGGACTCTCAGACCATGAGAAACAAAATCCTCTGGTCTGATGAGACAAAGATTGAACTCTTTGGTGTGAATGCCAGGCGTCACGTTTGGAGGAAACCAGGCACCGCTCATCACCAGGCCAATACCATCCCTACAGTGAAGCATGGTGGTGGCAGCATCATGCTGTGGGAATGTTTTTCAGCGGCAGGAACTGGGAGACTAGTCAGGATAAAGGGAAAGATGACTGCAGCAATGTACAGAGACATCCTGGATGAAAACCTGTTCCAGAGCGCTCTTGACTTCACTATGGGGCGACAGTTCATCTTTCAGCAGGACAACGACTCTAAGCACACAGCCAAGATATCAAAGGAGTGGCTTCAGGACAACTCTGTGAATGTCCTTGAGTGGCCCAGACTTGAATCCGATTGAACATCTCTAGAAAGATCTTAAAATGGCTGTGCACCGACGCTTCCAATTCAACCTGATGGAGCTTGAGAGGTGCTGCAAAGAGGAATGGGCGAAACTGGCCAAGGATAGGTGTGCCATGCTTGTGGCATCGTATTCAAAAAGACTTGAGGCTGTAATTGCTGCCAAAGGTGCATCGACAAAGTATTGAGCAAAGGCTGTGAATACTTATGTACATGTGATTTCTCAGTATTTGTATTTTGAATAAATTTGCAAAAACCTCAAGTAAACTTTTTTCACATTGTCATTTTGGGGTGTTATGTGTACAATTCTGAGGAAAAAACTGAATTTAATCCATTTTGGAATAAGGCTGTAACATAACAAAATGTGGAAAAAGTGGTGTGCTGTGAATACTTTCTGGATGCACTGAAAATTGAGAGCTTTGCCTTACGGCTCAGCTCCTTTTTAACCACGACAGACTGATGCAGAGCCTACATCACTGCGGATCCGCCTGTCGATCTCCTGCTCCATTCTTCCCTCACTCATGAACAAGACCCCGAGATACTTGAACTCCTCCACTTGTGGCAGGATCTCACTCCCAACCCTGAGAGGGCACTCCATCCTTTTCTGGCTGAGGACCATGGTTTCAGATTTGAAAGTGCTGATTCCCATCCCTGCCACTTCACACTTGGCTGCGAACCGATCCAGAGTGAACTGAAGATCACGGCCTGATGAAGCAAACAGGACAACATCATCTGCAAAAAGCAGTGACCCAATCCTGAGCCCACCAAATCCTGAGCCCACAAAACACATGTAGACTGGTTGGGCAAACTCCCATGCATGGGGATTTGTTATAATATGAAGGAAGTTAAAACTCTGCTCTTTGCATTGCATTATACATAAAATAAGGTGACAACTGTGATAGGTGGGGATCATGTAATTGCCTAAAGGAAGTGTCAGATTTAGAATTTCAAACAACTAACAGCAAATTTTAGAACTACTGTTGATAAAATTTCCGAATTATTTGGACAGGCTATTAACATGAAAATTGCTGGAATAAAAACTGGAACACCAAAAAAGTAAACAAATAGCATAGTACCATAGTGCAGTGTACCCAACAAAATGACTTATTCAAAGAGAAAGTGTTTTGACATTTAATTTTTCTTTTGTACCCTTCCTAAAAAGGATTAAGAAACAGGTTGCTTCACTAAGGTATGCTCATTATGTATAAATTGAGACTGAGTCTTTATGGGGTTAACAAATTAATTAACTGAATACACAAAAGGCTTCAATGTGATTTATTTTGTTTTCCCTTCTATTATTATTTATTACTAATGACAATACTGTACATGCTAACCACTCAAAAACAAGAATAGAATTATTCTGGAAGTAACCAATTTTCATATGCTTAAATTACATGTATAGAAACAGCATTGCATAATTTTAATTTTGCAGTGTGGATTTATGTTTTTTTTTTTTGTTTTGTTTTTTTTTTTGAAAACCTTTCAAACAGAAGTTGTAACTTTTGAGTTTTATTTGGAGATGCAGTATATCTGAAGTGCAAGTAGCAGAGAATTAAAGGCTGTGCAAGCAAAATTTATAGAGGGGGTTGGAAGCATCGGGGAGATGTTTGCAAAATTCATGACGTTATCAGCAGCCAATCAGTGTATATACAAATGCTATTTATAAAATGAAAGAACTACCATACAATGAAAGAGCTGTCAATCACGTGACAATGAAAATTAGCATAGTGACACTTTGTGATTTGGGAATGAATATGTGCTTATTTTTATATGTTATTTTTTATTTTGTTATTAGCATAAGTTCATAGTGATCACTTTCTCATTAATGCTGTTTCTGTGTAAAGTTTGGCTGCACCACCACCATGGTTCTTCTTCTTGAAGCATAATTTAGTCCTTCAGCAAATGACAGTGTCAGCAGTGGTTAACACAATACCGAACAAAAAGATTTTTACAATTTTGAATTTTATTACAAATATTAAAGGGTGGTGTTAAATAAATTCACACGCTTTGTTTTTTTTTCTTCAAATTTAAATATGGTAGCTTTAAATAAACATTGCACCTGGAATAAACCTGAACAATCAAAAAGATTAAACACTCAATGATATCTGAATGATATTCAATTGCCATGTGTTTAATGTTGATTGTTTTGCACAACTTGCTTCCTCATTTCTCCAGCAAAAAAGCTGTCATCTTATGTTTTTTGAGTAATAACATATTCTTTATATCTTCTGTATGAGAGGAAGATTCCAGTCACTTACTGATTTACTTCCAGTTAACTTAAAGCTTTGCAACCTTTACACCTAGACTGTTTTTAAACTGTCAAGTCAGTACTTGTTAGATACTCTTAAAACGTGATAAGATGGAACCTATAGAGTTCGAGTAGTTGAAGGGAGGTATCATGAGTACCCAGTAGTATCTAGGTGCATCCCTAGTTTAAAAACTTGTGTAAAACTTCACTAAGGATGCACCTAACATCCACTTTTGCTTGTGATTTTCATAGGCAGGCTATGAAGGCATAACCTGAGAATGGTGAGCATCTAGTTTCATGACCTGATTTTTGTCACATAACTTTGCAGATGCTGATATCCGTCTGACCAGTACACGCTGGTATAATCTGCATCCAAGTGTGGCACAGTCATTAACAAATCTGCAAATCTGGAGTCATGTCTGAGAAAATACTACCTGCTGTGCATGTTATAGGCAAGCAGTAGCCAGAATAGAATAAATTCAATTACCTTATGGTCATGTTCATGATGAGAACATATATTTTTAATATACATAAAAATACTAAACATATGGATTATGTATCTTTATTGCAAACTTAACTTTATTTATTTATTTTAGTCAGTGAAGAGATACCCATGCCGACATTGTGAGAGATCGTTTAGTTCTTCAGCCAGTTTAAAAAGACACACTCGCAATGATCATAATGGAAAGAAAGTGTACACTTGCTGGTGAGTAACTATTCACTTTAACTTTATTTATTAAACACTTTTTTCAGAGTTCAGTTCTAATATGTGAATAAGTGCACTTTTTAATTCAGTAATTTTTATTTTTTAAACCAAAATGTTTCTTCAACCCTAAGAGATTATCAATGTTTTATATTACATTCCAAAAAGCAATTAATTTTTTTAAATAAACCCTAGCCTAAATCAAATTCTACAACAAAATGTAAACATATTTTCATTGCTTCAACTATTGGTCAGTATCTTAAGAAATTAAACTGATTTAATGTTTATTGTTCAAACCTAAAATGACTGCAAAAGAAAAGGAGTCTAATGTGGCTGGAACAATATTTCCAGGACAGATCTTTCTCCACTAATTAAAACTGCGAGATTCAGATAAAAATTCAGTGTACAAAGTTTAGATTGCAAATGTGCAACTAATTTTAGTTACTGTGTTTCACCTAATGATGATACACTGAGTGGCATCTTTTCTAAGTACGTTTGTTTATTGAATTGGTCCATCATTTACACTTAGAACAAGTCAAATATGATAAACAAATTAAGTCCATTGTTAAAGCATGTTTCTGTTATGTGGGGGTGTTGGCTAAAGCCAAGCACTAGATCTAAGCTTAAGAGGGGATTGTGTTTTTGCAGTAGCTGCCCCTATGCGTTGGAACAGTCTACCGTTTTATATTAGGTCAGCACCAACTTTGGTTACTTTTAAATTTTACCTGAAAGCCTTTCTTTTTGCCTTAGCTTTTTAAACTCTTTTTTTTTTTACTTACTATTTCCCATAATATTTATACTATTTATTTAATCAGCTTTTTGTGTATTTATTTTATCTTTATATGGATTTTGTGTATATCTATCTATCTATAAATAAAATTTACTCCAGATTTTTTTTCTCTTTCCGCTATCAACATGAACTGGTTGGAGTAAAGATTCATTGTGTGCTGGTTTCCTAGTCCCCAAGTGTATTTATAGTTTACCCCATTGCAAGTGCGCAATCTCTTGCTTTTTGCTGACAAGTAGAGTAGCTTAATTGATTAGTTAACTGCCATATCCCATTATTGATGGTGGAGTTAAACATTCTGATAGGTATCTTTTGGCACCACGGTTGCTCTCAGTATGTTAGTTAGCAGATTGTAACCCATATGTCACTCGGCATAAGTTGTTTCAGGTTGTTCTCGGTCTTAGTTCAATGATTTATTTCCATCTGTTGGATTAATGTTAACTATGTTTTGTTTTTTTCTGTGGGAACCCTTTCACATTACTGCCATAATGCTTTCCTACGTTAAAACACAAATAGTGTTACTCTTGCTGATGTACTTAGGCCAGTGCATCAGGTGCCTACTTTTCCTTAATACTTTAGTTTAGTCTTGTCTTTCTGCCTCTAGATTATACATGGACAGTTCTGTAATAAACACCTACCAGTTTTATGTACACTTACATCACTAGTATAGAGAAATTATATAGTAAGAAATACTGCCTCTGATAAGCTGGCTATTCTCTCTGTAAGAGAGAGAGATACCTGACTTCACTTCTAGAAGGTTATGCTGTAATTTATTAGGAATAGTATCACCTTATCTTTTGAAACAGTAAGTACTTAATTCATAGTAATTGTACATGCCAAGGTTCCCCTTCCAGAGTTGTGTCCTGGTAGAGTTACTTTAGCTTTACTTTCCTGAGTCTAGAGCTTTTTTCATAATGTTGTTTTCTCCTCTAGTCATATCAGATATTTATTTATTAATCACAGAGTGTTTTGTACAACTAGTTCACAGTACATGGCTGTGTGAAGTTCCTATATTACAGTATGTTAATGTGTACATCATAAGATTAATAGAGCTTAAGTAGCAATGACACCTTAGCATTAAAAGAGCTACAGAAACCTTTAGCTGTGATATTAAAACTCTCAGAATAGCATAAAATATTTTTTCTAGTTTGAACAGTTCATTTTAAGTAATCTGTGATTCAGACCATAATTTTATAAAATGTATATAAGCTTTACTAATGCATATTATAAAAGATTAACTTTATTTTTGTTATTTAATTTGCGTATTGATGTTTTAAAGGTATTGCACAGATGAAAAGATGACTTTTTCAAAGCATTTTATGCTGAAGAATCACATCAGCCTCATTCATGGCATTAAAAATCCAGATTTCAGCCAGATGTCAAGAGACTTACAGCAAGAGAATAAGAATGAAATGTGTTCTTCTGAGGTAATTTAGTTTTTGTTTTGCTTTTATAAACAATTCTCATAAATGAACTATCAGTATCAGCAGGCCTTGCCTAATATTTATAAACACATTAATGCCATATTCTGCATCAACATTTACACAATATATGTACAAGCCAGTATGTAGCAACGTTAATTGGAATAGTGATTCTACTGAATTCTTCATGTCTTCATGTAATGTATCTTTTTTTTAAAAAATCATTATTATCTGCAAATAAATGAACATATTAAGATATTTTATTAAATTACTAAAAGTGTATTTTGATTATTTTTGTGTATTAAAAATCATCTATATATATAATTCACTGAGCGCAAGCAAGACACTGAGGGCACGCAAGACAGAGCTCCGCCCGCCAACTCTAAGACCATGGGATACACTCGACAGAGCCCCGCCCGCTAACTCTAACCCTCCTACCGCGTCATGGGATACGCACGGCAACTGTAACCGTCCTCCCGAGTCCAGCGTTGCTCTTGAGGCACGTAGCAACTCGCCAAACACAGCCTCAGTCGCTTTCGTCTGTGCAAAAGTCCACATGCACCTCTGAGCCACGTTGACTTTACACCGCACGCAAGACAGAGAGCCACGATCGCCAACTCACAGAGCCCCGCCCACCAACTCTAAGACCATGGGATACGCACGCATTTAGTGTACAAATTGATATAAATAATTGCATGTAAACGATTCGCCAAGATCTGTCGTATGTAAACGATACTGTTTAAAACGTTACTGTTTTTTCATCAGAAAACCCGGTTTCCACGTCTGCCTGTATTAGTTTAAATGGCACTTTTACCACTCGCAATAGGGCCGACGCGCTGACTTATCGTGTCGACTGGGCAACACAGTGAATGCGGCGCCTATCTATATATGTCTATGTTTTCCGTAGCCTGCTACAGGAAGGTACTCTCTCGACCATTGGCATTGGTTTCGCTCCTTGCTATTTTTGTTATACTGCGACGGTGGTTTTCTAAGCCTTTGTTATACTGAATTCCTTTCTCACTGTTTTCTGTTCCTATTCTTACACCGCCGTATGCTACAGCGGGCTTCGGCTAGTAATTAATATACTCTATTCATACTTTGTTGGGATTAATTTATTTGTAGTTTTGTTAATATTTATTACTACACATTTATAATGCAGATTTTGTGACAATCTACTTAATTTCAGTTGTGTTTAAAATAGGTAATTTTTCATATCTTTAATGGTGCTTAGATGCTATTTTAGCTATGACCTTGGGTCCTTCTAAGTGAAATGGTTGTGTTATTATCATTGGGTTTATTCAGATTACTTTCAGAAATGTTTGAAAAGATTTCTGGGTTGCCTTTGAGATTTTTTGTTTGTTGTTTTTACATTAGAATTTGTTTAGTATTTTACATCTGTTTTCTAAGCACAAATAAAGAAAAGCAATTGTGATCAAATTAGTGAATTGTCAGGTGGATTACTGTAAAATAAGGTCCAAAGCAAAGGCAGTAAACATATCTTGGAACTTGATATATAGCCCATCATGTGGAAGTGGAATAAATATGAAACCTCAGCCACATTACCTGCAAATTTAGTCATTGATTAAGAATGGCACTTAACAAGTGTCATCACAGTATCCTATTTGATATTTTAACTGAGTTGCAGAAGTCAGTGACTGCAGTTGGAGAGCATGTTAATAGATCAACAATCTCCAAGGCATTAAAACATTTTTATGGGAGACTCTCAAAGACAAGTCCTAGAGTGAAAAAAAAGATGTCAATTGGAAGATACCGCAAAGAAGTGTCAGAAAATCTTGAGGTTTGTGGAGAGTTAAATGAAACTTTTTGGCTTTAACACTAAGTGATACAGTGGTGTGAAAAACTATTTGCCCCCTTCCTGATTTCTTATTCTTTTGCATGTTTGTCACACAAAATGTTTCTGATCATCAAACACATGTAACCATTAGTCAAATATAACACAAGTAAACACAAAATGCAGTTTTTAAATGATGGTTTTTATTATTTAGGGAGAAAAAAAATCCAAACCTACATGGCCCTGTGTGAAAAAGTAATTGCCCCCTTGTTAAAAAATAACCTAACTGTGGTGTATCACACCTGAGTTCAATTTCCGTAGCCACCCCCAGGCCTGATTACTGCCACACCTGTTTCAATCAAGAAATCACTTAAATAGGAGCTGCCTGACACAGAGAAGTAGACCAAAAGCACCTCAAAAGCTAGACATCATGCCAAGATCCAAAGAAATTCAGGAACAAATGAGAACAGAAGTAATTGAGATCTATCAGTCTGGTAAAGGTTATAAAGCCATTTCTAAAGCTTTGGGACTCCAGCGAACCACAGTGAGAGCCATTATCCACAAATGGCAAAAACATGGAACAGTGGTGAACCTTCCCAGGAGTGGCCTGCGACCAAAATTACCCCAGGAGCGCAGAGACGACTCATCCGAGAGGTCACAAAAGACCCCAGGACAACGTCTAAAGAACTGCAGGCCTCACTTGCCTCAATTAAGGTCAGTGTTCACGACTCCACCATAAGAAAGAGACTGGGCAAAAACGGCCTGCATGGCAGATTTCCAAGACGCAAACCACTGTTAAGCAAAAAGAACATTAGGGCTCGTCTCAATTTTCCTAAGAAACATCTCAATGATTGCCAAGACTTTTGGGAAAATACCTTGCGGACTGATGAGACAAAAGTTGAACTTTTTGGAAGGCAAATGTCCCGTTACATCTGGCGTAAAAGGAACACAGCATTTCAGAAAAAGAACATCATACCAACAGTAAAATATGGTGGTGGTAGTGTGATGGTCTGGGGTTGTTTTGCTGCTTCAGGACCTGGAAGGCTTGCTGTGATAGATGGAACCATGAATTCTACTGTCTACCAAAAAATCCTGAAGGAGAATGTCCGGCCATCTGTTCGTCAACTCAAGCTGAAGCGATCTTGGGTGCTGCAACAGGACAATGACCCAAAACACACCAGCAAATCCACCTCTGAATGGCTGAAGAAAAACAAAATGAAGACTTTGGAGTGGCCTAGTCAAAGTCCTGACCTGAATCCAATTGAGATGCTATGGCATGACCTTAAAAAGGCGGTTCATGCTAGAAAACCCTCAAATAAAGCTGAATTACAACAATTCTGCAAAGATGAGTGGGCCAAAATTCCTCCAGAGCGCTGTAAAAGACTCATGGCAAGTTATCGCAAACGCTTGATTGCAGTTATTGCTGCTAAGGGTGGCCCAACCAGTTATTAGGTTCAGGGGGCAATTACTTTTTCACACAGGGCCATGTAGGTTTGGATTTTTTTTTCTCCCTAAATAATAAAAACCATCATTTAAAAACTGCATTTTGTGTTTACTTGTGTTATATTTGACTAATGGTTAAATGTGTTTGATGATCAGAAACATTTTGTGTGACAAACATGCAAAAGAATAAGAAATCAGGAAGGGGGCAAATAGTTTTTCACACCACTGTATATGTAGCATAAAACATTCAGATCAGCTAACACCATCCCTACTGTAAAATTTCATGACACTAACATCATGTTGTGGGAATGCTTTTCAGCAGTAGTGACTGAAAATGTTGTCAGGATGGATGGGAGGATGAGTGCTGTACAGTACAGATCCTGGATGAAAACCTACTCCCATCTGCCAGAAAACTTAAACATGGAAGGAAATGTATCTTTCAACAAAACAGTAACCCAAAGCACACTGCCAGAGCAACAATGAAATGTCTCCAGATTAATAAAATTAATGTCCTTTAGTGTCCCAATCGGAGTCCTTAATTTAACCCTGTTGAATATCTGTGATGAGCCCACTGTTGCTTGAGAAGTTTTGTAGAATTGTGTAATATTAATACAGTCCTATTCAAAAAGACTGCTTGCTGTTTTAGCTGATAGAAGTGGTTCAATCAAGTATTGAGTGGTTGGGTCAGGTGATTTTTGGATATTTACACATTTGTTGACATTTCAGTTTTTGGATATATATAATAAAGTGTGCATGTGTGTGTGTATTCAAGGTATGTTGGTGTATATAAAGTATATGTGTACACTACATGTATATCTTAAACTTCTTGTGACTGTTAAAAATCACAAGTGTACTGTCAAACATCACAGAAGCTGTTTATTCTGTAGGGTTTGAAAAAAGTGTTAATTTGGTTGGATCATAATTTAAATTTATTAAACTGGACAAAGTCATGGCACAGATGGTTTCAGTTGTAAAACTCTGACATTCACCACACCCTTTTCAGAAGCTATTTCAATGGTTAATAGAACAATGGAGAAGTTTTTAACTTTTGGAAATTATATTAAATTTTTACTATCAGTAGACCAAACAAACTTACAACAACAACATTTATTTATATAACACATTTTCATACAAAAAAATGTAGCTCAAAGTGCTTTACAAAATAAAGAATAGAAAAATAAAAGACACAGTAAAAAAATAAAATAAGTCAACATTAATTAACATAGAAAAAGTAAGGTCCGATGGCCAGGGTGGACAGAAAAAACAAAAAAAACTCCAGACGGCTGGAGAAAAAAAAATAAAATCTGCAGGGATTCCAGACCATGAGACCGCCCAGTCCCCTCTGGGCAATCTACCTAACATAAATGAAACAGTCCTCTTTGTATTTAGGGTTCTTACGGAAGGATTTGATGATGATGGTCACGTAGACTTCTGGCTTTCAGTCCATCAATGTTGGAGCATCATGATGCTTTGAGTAGGTGGTGGTGGCGCAGGCCGCCACCACAAAAAAAACGGAAAAAGAAACAGAAGAGAGAGTAGGGGTTAGTACGGTTTTTAGAGCCACTATGAATAGTTATTATGATGAATTGAACATGCACAGTATCCGGATTAAGTTAAAGTGAAGTTAGGAGAAGGCCATGTTAAAGTAATGTGTTTTCAGCAGTGTTTTAAAGTGCTCTACTGTATTAGCCTGGCGAATTCCTATTGGCAGGCTATTCCAGATTTTAGGTGCATGGCAGCAGAAGTCCACCTCACCACTTCTTTTAAGTTTAGCTTTTGGAATTGTAAGGAGACTCTCATTTGAGGATCTAAGGTTACGATTTGGGATATAGGGTGTCAGACATTCCGATATATAAGATGGAGCGAGATTATTTAAGGCTTTATAAACCATAAGCAGAATTTTAAAGTCAATTCTGAAAGACACAGGTAACCAGTGTAGTGACATCAAAACTGGAGAAATGTGTTAAGATTTTCTTTTCCTAGTTAGGATTCTAGCAGCTGCATTCTGCACTCGTTGCAAATGATTTATGTCTTTTTTGGGTATTCCTGAGAAGAGTGCGTTACAGTAATCTAGTCGACTGAAAACAAAAGCATGAATTAATTTCTCAGCATCTTTCAATGATATAAGATTAATGATATAAACATTTTGCTATGTTTCTTAAGTGAAAAAATGCTGTCCTAGTGGTCTGATGAATATGCGATTTAAAATTCAGGTTACAGTCAACAGTTACCCCTAAGTTTTTTACTTCCGTCTTAACTTTTAATCCTAATGCATCAAGTTTATTTCTGATAACCTCATTGAATCCATTATTGCCAATAACTAAAATTTCAGTTTTCTCTTTATTTAGTTTGAGAAAATTACTATTCATCCATTCAGAAATACCAGTAAGACATTGTGTTAGTGAATCGAGAGAGTCGGTGTCATCAGGTGCTATTGATAAGTACAGCTGTGTGTCATCAGCATAGCTGTGGTAGCTCACGTTGTAACCTGAGATAATCTGACCTAACAGAAGCATATAGATTGAGAAAAGCAGCGGACCCAGGATAGAGCCTTGTGGAACACTATATAGAATATCATGTGTCTTTGAGTTGTGATTACCACAACTCACAAAGAATTTTCTCCCTGCCAGGTAGGATTCAAACCAATTTAAGACACTGCCAGTGAGGCCCACCCATTGACTAAGGCGATTTCTAAGAATATTGTGATCAGTGGTGTCAAATGCTCCACTCAGATCTAGGAGGATGAGAACAGATAAATGGCCTCTGTCTGCATTTACCCGCATTGAGGTGGTCATTTAATTGCAAAATGACTGCCTTCTCTAGAATTTTACTTAAGAAGGGCAGGTAAGAGATGGGTCTAAAATTTTCAAAAGCAGAGGGGTCAAGATTATTTTTCTTGAGCAGGGGTTTAACTACAGCAGTCTTAAGACAGTCTGGGCAGACCCCCGTATTTAATGACGAATTTACTATGTCAAGAATATTATCAATTAGCACGTCTGATACTTCCTTGAAAAACCTTGTTGGTATTGGGTCAAGGACGCAGGTGGAGGGTTTCATTTGAGAGATTATTCTATGTAAATCAGGTAAATCTATCCTGGTGGAAGAATTTAATTTGTTTATAATGGAGTACTGGGGCTTAGGATGTTCTCACAGGTTTCACTGGAAGTATTCTGGGGGCATTCCTTTGTGTTACCTGGGTTTAACAGACGATCAATTGTAGAAAATAAGACTCTGGGATTACTAGCATTGTTATTTATAATCTTAGAGAAATAGCAGCGCCTCTCAAGACGGATTGTGTTATTGTATTCTGTTATTTTAACCTTCAATATCTCATAATGGATAGTTAGTTTAGTTTTCCTCCATTTACGCTCAGCTCTACGACATGTTCTTTTTAAATCAGACACTCTTTGGGTCTTCCATGGAATAACAATGCTAGAAGATTTTTTAACTGTCTTTTCAGGTGCAACTATGTCAACAGCAGCTCTTACTTTAGAATAGAATTTTTCCACATTACTATTTACATTATCCTCGCTATTATAGTTGTCACTATAAACGGACTGATTGCTTAGAATGTTTGTAAGTTTTAAAGCTGCTGATGAGTCAAAGAAGCGTTTTTTAACAATATGCTTCTCATAAATGCTTTCTATCATTATTTCTATATTAAATAGTAGAAGAAAGTGGTCTGATAGACCAATATCAATGATCTGCTTCACATCAACTTTTAGTCCTTTGGTAATTACTAAGTCTAACGTATGACCTGCTTTATGTGTAGGTTGATTAACGAGCTATCTCAGATCAAAAGAGTCCAGGAGGTTCATGAATTCCTTTACCTTTAGGTTACACTAATTATCAATATGAAAGTTAAAGTCGCCGACAATTAAGAGTGTGTCATTGTTCGTAATTAAAATTGACATTAAGTCTGAGAATTCCTCTAAGAAAGACGCGTTAAATTTGGGAGGTCTATACACGGATAATACTAGAACGTGAGAATCTCCATGAATAACAACAGCGAGATACTCAAAGGACTTAAATTTACCAAAACTAACATCTTTACACTTTAACCGGCTCAAGTAAATGTTTGCCAAGCCGCCCCCCTTTTTTCCCTGGCGGTCTGCATGAGTATAACTGTAATCCGGAGGCGCAGATTCGATTAAAACAGCCGCCCTGTCACAGTTAAGCCACTTAGTGATCTATGTTCCATTAGTCTTTCTGTTTCATATATTTCAAGCATTTTGAGCAGATGTTAAAACAACTTCTGAGGTTACAGCCCTCTTAGATTTTAAACAGTATACCTTTCATATGGATGAAGGGGTGTCCTTTCAGTACTGCTGAACAACAATTTTGAGCATCTAGGTTTTATACAAAATATAGTTGATATTTTGTTTGTAGTTGTTACCAGTGCATTTAATACCATTCAGCTGAATTTCATTGATGAAAAGTTGGCAAAATATGAAGCTCATGCAATACTAATTCTGTTACTGTTTTCTTTTCTAGTGAATTATAACCAACAAAGTTTAACTCTACTCTGTCATCTGTACAAGGTTTTGTTTCCTCCCTAATCTGCGCATTTTGTACATGAGTGATTTCTAAGCACAATTTTAAATATGCAGAGGATACAGTAACTCTGCTTTTAGATTATCATGCAAATACAGATTTTTCATTGGTAGTTATTTTAAATCAACTTGATTTTTAATTATATAGTTGTATTTATTGTACTACTAAAAAGGTATACAAATGCCCATGCAGTTCTTTTTTTTTTTTTTTTTACAGTCACAGCAACGGCTTCATGAATAAATTAACACATTGTTTGTGTCTAAATAGTTTAACTAATCTTGCCATTTTAATAAATACATTTCCAAGTTTTCTCTTGAATGTATAAAAGTTCCTACATGTAACAGACAATTACAATACATAATAGTAATTATTGATCACAGGGTAATGTTTACTCATACCAATCGTGTCCTTGTGTTTGTTATGTTTTCTATCCTTGGTGAGGCTGATTCTTAACTTCTATGACATTCTTTATTTTCACTTAAATTATTTTCCTTTTCTTTTATTGGCTGTTCAATTCAAGAGCGTTCATGGCACAACTTGCAGAGGAACATTCTTTCATCTGCATGTCCTGGAGTCCTGTGCAAACTGGACAAGATTTGGGGGGATGGGGATTAAACGCGGTCATTGATTACAACTGCAAGAATGTACACGAATGAATATGAATAATGTTGCATCCGTGCTACAATGTTTTCCGAAATGTACTATAAAGTCATAAAATGAATAATTCCAAATATCATATACAGTAATCCCTCCTCAATCGCGGGGTTTCGTTCCAGACCACCACCGCG
>JANRMT010062829.1:1518391-1538093 GCA_026402145.1 Polypterus bichir lapradei | reverse complement strand
CCCCCCCCCCCCCCGCGATAGGTGAAAATCCGCGAAGTAGAAATCATATGTTTGTATGGTTATTTTTATATATTTTAAGCCCTTATAAACTCTCCCACACTGTTTATAAATATTCCCCGCAGAGTTATACAGCATAATCCCTTTGTATTCTCTTAGATATTAGGTAAGATTCATTGAAATTATGTATATAAACACACTGTTTATATACAGTAAAACCTAAATATTATTTTAAAGATATTGAGTGTCTCCGATATCACATATGTTACAGCCATTACGATAGACAGGCCACCAGCAATAAATACGTACAATGCAAGAAAAATAGTATACAGTAAATGTGTGTACAGTGACACTAAACGTACGTACATGTACTAAGCACTGTAAGAAGAAAATTAATTATGGTTACTCACCAACAATGACACGATGACTTGTCCGACAACAATGACACGATGACTTGTCCGACAACAATGACACGATGACTTGTCCGATAACAATGAGTTTAATTTTACTGCACAACAAAGGAGAGCGTTACAGCCCTTGTAAAGGAGCCACTTCAGGCGATTGTGTAGCACTGCCGTTGTTGTTCTTCTGGCAGTCTTCAATCCAATTCCCTAAAGCAGATTCCATCCAGACTACTGCCTTATTACATCCACTTACAACTCGTTTTGCACCCTGGTTAAAAGGACACCTGGGCCGTAGATCTTCTATTCCTTTCCTACTTTTTAAATAAAAAGAATCGTAGCCTTCAACAAATCCAAAACGTTTACCTTTTCGGCAATCGTTAACATCTTCTTGCGCTTGGGCACGGCCCCTGAAGAGTAGCAGATCGTTTTGGAGCCATAATGAAGGGCTTGACTATGCACAAAGATAAACACAAAAGAGCACAACTCTTTACACAGTGAAACACGTTGATGCTGAATGAGCGAGACAAGACTTCCTGGTTAACACTGCATTCAGCACGCAGGAACTCAACTGCGTGCTCTGATTGGTTAGCTTCTCAGCCATCCGGCAATAGTGTCCCTTGTATGAAATCAACTGGGCAAACCAACTGAGGAAGCATGTACAGGAAGTAAAAAGACACATTGTCCGCAGAACCCGCGAAGCAGCGAAAAATCCGCGTTATATATTTAGTTATGCTTTCATCTAAAATCCGCGATAGAGTGAAGCCGCAAAAGTCGAAGCGCGATATAGCGAGGGATTACTGTATACCTATGTCTCTGTTTTTTTGTCAGTGTGGCTTTGACATCACAGGCCTTAAGGCGCATACTAATTCAACGTAAGCAGGAACAATCAGTAAAATTGAATAAAAAAAAATCAAGTGACAATGAGATACGAATAAGGCAGATTTGCCAGCGTTTGTGTGTCAGCTTTTATCCATCCAGATCAGAGAATTTCCAGTTTGATTGCCTCAAAACACCACTCACATCTACAGTTATTCCCAGCTGCAGATAAAAAGTAACAGTGTTAGATCCCTGGGGGGGCGGTAGTATGTATCGTGATCGTGACTGACAGAATAAAAGTGAAAAAAAAAAAACACTAACTTTTACAAGTACTATACATTTAATACAGTGGCTGTTACAGACGTAAATCAAATGTATGTGTTTATTGTATAATATTAACAATAAGAGCAACTCACTACTCAAACGGTAAATATACGAGGCAGTCAGGATCGAACCGGGGAACTCTTGATTATAAGTCAGCAGTTCCTACTGCTGAACCACAGAAGCTATTGTATCCTTGAACCTTTTGTGAAAGTGTTTATTTGATCTTTGCACTTCAGGCTTTGCATATTATATAGTTTATGTCTACATTTTGTCATTTAGTACTAAAATATGAAAAACGTTTCGGTTTTAACAATGTATTTTTTGGTTAAGTTAAATGCACTTTTTTTGTTTAAAGACTACATGCATTTTAGTTTGTATTGTTTAATGTATTTCTTTTTTATTGTGATGGTCACACTAATATAAAAACATCTGATTATTTTCAAATTCATATGTTTCACTGGTTATTTTAATTTGATTATTAATTTTAGTCGTGTTAATGCAGAGACATCAGGGTGACATTCACAGGTTGACAGACGTGAGCAGATGAGGTAAGACATGCACTGGAGCCCAGAACAAGATGTGCAACCACAGGTCGCAGGCATCAAAATAGTCAGGCATGAAATAATCGTGACTAATCGAAAAATAAATTGGACTATTAGTCGACTACCAAAATAATCATTAGTTGCAGCCTTATTAGAGAAATATTGATCTACTTTCCCCTTTTGTATTATTAATATGTCGCCTTTGTCAGAATGCCTCAAATCTCCCAGACTTACCACTCCCCACCTTCCTTTCTACATGTATAACCTCAGGCAATTAGGTGTAGTAAAAGACAAGCAGGAGTTAAGTTACAAGTTAAACAATGTATTATTGATGATAATCATAAATACTAACAATATGCAAAGTACATTTGAATATTGGCAACCATACAACCTGATAAAATGGTGATGTGTAGTTTTAGGCGTCACACAGACTTGTTAGTTACTTAAAATGTCTCTAATTAAGGCATCATTTGTGGTCAGCTTTCTTCAGAACAGGCTGCATGCCTGTCTCAATATGGCTGCCAAGCTGTGCTGTCCTTTTTTTGTTCATGCTGTGAGATGGTCTTTCATGAGTTTGGTAAGAGAAAGAGAGGGTGAAGTAAAGCAAGCAAATTTCTAGGTTTTCTGTCCAACCCCTAGAGCCAAAAGGGCATCGTGGTACTTACCAAGGTGTGACAGATTGGGTACGCTATCGCTCCCTTGAACCCTTGTCCAAGACACCAGATAAAAGTCCAAAAGTAGACTTTATTTATAATTCACAGTGCACAAAGCACCCTCCTCTCCACAGTACTCATTAAATACTCCAAAATGCACAATAAACAATTCCTCCACTCCCAGACGTGTTGCCACCCTTCCACCCAGCTCAGCTCGCCATCTGCGAGCTCCCACAATCCTTTTATCCTCCCTGACCCGGAAGTGTTCCAATCCCCAGTCCATGTGATCTCCTATCACTTCCAGGTCAGATCAAAAGTCCTTTTCTTCACCCCGGAAGCACGTCATTCCCCTTGTCCATGTGACTCGGACGTACTTCCGGGGCATAGGATGAATAAACACTGTTCCTCCCTGCAGCGCCTTCTAGCGGCCCCTGTGGTATCCAGCAGGGCTGTAAAGGAAAACTCCAATGTCCATAATTCCCAGCTAGCATTCGGGGCACCTCCATGCTGCAGGGAGGGCTCCACCTGGCGGCCTGGGGGTATTGGCCGGGATGAATGGCCGGCCATATTCCACAAGGCTTTTGATACAAGCCAGTTTATTCCACAAGGCTTTTGATACAAGCCAGTTTCAAACAGCCATACTTCAGACCAGTGGGGGAATAGAACACCTTCACACCTGCCCTTTAAACCATATGTTAAGGTAAAGCTTGGTAGTTAGGCAGTCTGGCTTTCCTATGGGGGTTGAGAGACTTCAGAGAAACATTTACCAAACTTGCTTGATGCACTTCGCCCAATTCTGTTGTAAAATTCACTTTCCTGACTTAGTCCAGGGTGACTGAATGAATGCTTCTCACTAATGTAACACTAATATTACATTGCTTTGCCTAAGTTACAAATAAAAGACATACAAAATATTTATCAACTTGTATGCAAAAATTCACATCACAAGTAACATCATAATTACAAGTAACTGTAGTTAGTGTACATTCCACTTCAAGACACAATCATATATACACCAAGTCAGTCATACAATGTTAGAATCATTAATTGTACATCTATAGGCTGTAGGAGGAAAACCAAGTACCTGGAGAAAATGACCAGGGAACTTGCAGTGCTCACACTGAAAGGGCCTAAAACATGAATCACAATTGGTCCTGTTTAGCTGTGAAATAACAATGTTAGCCATCATCTCCCAGTACCTCTGTTTTTTACAGATTCCTTGCTTGGTTTATTTCCCTCTGATTTATTATTTTTTTAAGCATCTTGTGTTGCACTCTGTCCTCTTACTTTAACCTTCTCTAATTAATATCTTAAGATGCTGAGTCTTAAACCTCTAGGTCAGAAAGCACCAAATAACTCAGCTGAGGAAAAGAACACCCCCTCCTGCCTGAGTGTGTGGCCAGCCTCTACATATGAGGAAATAAAATAGAGAGGGATGAGGTTCTGAACGATTTGTTGCCAGTTATATTGTGCGCAATGTTTTGATTTATACAGTGGATTTAGAAAGTATTCCCTCCCCTTCACTTTTTTCATATTTTGCTATACTGCAGCCTTTTGCTAAAATTTCTAATTTTTTCCTTACAGCAAGCAATACTCATTACTCCAAAGTAAAAAAATAAAAACAAGATTTACAATGTATTTTTTTTTTATATTTATTAAAACTTAAAAAAACAAAATATTACATTGACACAAGTATTCAGACCCTTTACTTGGTTCTTTGTTGAAACACCTTTGTCATAGATCACACCCAGGTGTCTTCTTGAATATAATGCACACCTTTGGCATAGATCACACTCGGGTGTCTTCTTGAATATAAGGCACACCAAGATATGGGGATGTTCTGACATTCTTCTCTGCAGATCCTCTCGGTCTCTGTCATGTCTGAGATGTTTGATTGGGTTGAAGTTTTGGCTCTGGCTGGACAACTTGAGGACATTCCAAGAGTTTTCCCTAAGTGTTGTCTTTACTTTATGCTTAAGGTCATTATCCTCTTGGACAGTTAATCTTTGGCACAGTATGAAGTCCAGAGAGCTCTGGAGCAGGTTTTCATTAAGAATATCTCTGTTATTTGCTCAGTTCATGTTTCACACAACCTAAGAGTCCTTTTGGTGCCTTTTTGCAAACTCCAATTGGGCTTCCATGTGTCTTTTACTGAATAGAGGCTTCTGTCTGGCCACTCTGTCATAAAGCCCAGATCGATGGAGTGATACAATAATGATGGTTCTTCTGGAAATGTCTCCTAACTCCACACAGGTCCCCTGGAGCTCAGCCAGAATATCCATCGGGTTCTCAATCACTTTGTATCTCATGATTGTTCAGTTTGGCCAGGTGACCAGCTCTAGGAAGATTTGTACCAGATGTTTTCAATTCAAGAATCAATAAAGTTGGGATGCATTTGTGCCATATTTAAAATGTCATAGCAAAGGGTCTGAGTACTTATGTCAGTGTGACATTTCAGTTTTTTATTTTTAAAAGCTTTGTGGAAATTTCTAAAATCAGGTTTTTACTTTGTCATTCCAGGGTATTGAATCTTGCTTGATGTGGGGAAAATTAATTTAAATGAGTAAGCACAAGGCTGCAACATAGCAAAATGTGAAGTCTAAGTACTTTCTGAATCCACTGTATATAGTTAAACAGTTATATTTTGTGTTTAGAAAATGTATTTTAAATTGACAAGTATGGCATTGCAAACCTTTATAAAAGTGTTTACTTTCACCTTTGTGTTTTATTTTCAGTTGCCTGTAAAAAGGACTGCAGATGACGCCGACACTGAAGGCAGTAAGAATAACACTTCTGCTGTGTCTTCCCCAAAGAAACTGAAAACAGAATATAAGTGTGCAAAATGTGGCTTCTCCACAGAGAATACAACTGAATTTCAAGCACATATACCTCAACATAAGTCAGATTCTCCCACCTTTCAGTGCCTACACTGTTGCCTGTGCTATACATCTCACATCTCTCTCAATAGACATCTCTTCATAGTTCATAAAATTAAAGACCCTGAAAATGAAGACTTGCAATTTGATGTTTGCAAGAAAAACACTGACATTTCCCAGCTGCAACGAAAGAGCATTATTAATACAGAAAATGAAGAACAAAGATGCAGTGCAACTTCTGCAGTGAAATCTTTAAAAAGCAGTCAAAGTACAGTTTTCATTTAAAGTCTCATAGAATGGATAACTTAAATGAAGAGAGAGTTGATATTAATCAATAAGTAAAAGGCTCATATTTCTAGTATGCAGCTTTAAGTTGGGAGAATTGAATGTTTTGTTATTGTTTGTGAACTTACTGAATATAAAATTGAGGTGGGATCAGATTAAGTCACATTTCTTCAAAATAAAGATTGTTTTTCTTCTTTCCCCACTACTCTTGTTAATTTTATCTAAATCACTAGAACACCAGATGCCTGTACTTCTGAAATGATTTCTGACTGAAAAAGGGACAAGAGATGCCTAACTATTTAGGAATTATGTTCTATTTTTAAACGCACAAATGTTTTTTGTTTTTTTTGTTTATTTTCCAAGTGTTCCAAAGTGTTTTTTAATTGTATTTTTCTCAGAAATCCTGCCATTCTCAAACAAATATTCATCAGTTGCTGTTGTTTTGCCTTTCCTGAAAGATACGTTTATGATTAGGTTCACTAACATTTATTATCCCTTCTTCATTAAATATATTTCAGTTTACTTGATTTAATACACTAGAAACTTTTAGAAATGAAGTGTGGTTAGAGCAGATATCATTTCCACTGAGTCATGAGCTGAGCTGAGCTGGATTACAATGTGGTGCTCTGCTGCATGCTTCATATCATCCCCTTCATGTAGAAAATACATTTTACCTTCTGTTTTTAATATCTGTGTCTGAGAATTATTTGTGAAAGACACTCTTGTTATCTGCAGAAAATACTTTTCACATTGCAAATAATTTACCTCATCTGTGTCTCATCTTCTCTGTGGTTCACCAGGATTTTTCATCAACCGTGCTGATATATCTGACCTAAGCAGCAATTCCTCCCCAGCCTAGCAATTGGCTCACCTCTAGATTGCTAAATTTTTTCTTTTTTTGACTGTGGTGACATATTTATGAATTATACCTGCTCAAATCTATTCTACACGTAAATGTAAAAATACAGAAATCCTTGTTACATCCTTTTATTTGGAGCTCACTTCTTTTAATGGTACATATGTTAGATATAAATGATTTATTTCTGAAATGTCTGTATGTTCTTGTAAATGTGTGTCTTTACAAGAGTTCTAGACAAAAATAGTTTAGCTTCCAGCATTTAAGATGGTCTGTTTGACTTGTTTTATTTTCTGAAATATTTTGTTAAGTACAGCTGCTTTCGTTAATGTCTTCACCTGATGGGATGCCTGTATCTGAAATAATGCTCATTGACCAGTGCCAGAAGCATAATCAAGTGCTTTTTAATCAATATGTATGTAAGCGTATGTAATTCTTATTTCCATACAGATGTGCTTTTTTATTTTTTTGTGACTGCAGGTAAAAGAGACTGCTGCTTCTATTTAAAGATATATCTCCCATATAACTCAATTTTATAAATTACTTTGGAGATTTATTATTAATTATAGTCATATTGACTCTTCTTATGTATTTTTATTTAAGTATACATCATCACTGCATTGCTTTATGTATGTACTCCTATTTTATGCAGGAATCTAGCTTTGTTATATTTGCTGAAGATGTTAATTTAACATATTTATCTCCCATGCATATTAATACCAACTTTCACAGTTTTTGATACAAAATATACACAAAATTTGTACTTTTTGATAATGTGTAGTGTAGTATACAGTACAATAAAACAATTAGCTTTTATAGGTAGCAGGTGAATACACATGCTTATCAGGGATCTTCCCCAAACCTTTGAATTTCTGTTCAGTCTGCAGTAGCTACTGAGCCATGCTGTTGCATTTACTTACATTTATTGCAAATAAAATGTGTATGTTAAGTTTTGTGTGGTGTCCTATTAATATCTAGTTCTTACTACAACAACAAAACATAATTAAAAGGTGTTATTTACTGTCTTTCTCCAGGTCTTTTGGATTGTAAGGTTTTAGGCAACATTAATTTTGATTTGCCTATTTCTCATGTCATCTACCACCACATTTTTGATCTTGCTGCTTTACTTAGTCATTCTCTGCATTTCCCTCCATTTTCTGAAACCACCTTGGCTTGTTTCTCCTAATTCTGTATTTCGATTTCACACTAGCCATTTGTCCTAATTTTTGCTGTCAGTTTTTTTCTACACAGATCACTGTAGGAGCAAACAAGCTATTAGTGACCCAGTAAACAACAGTATAAACAAGGCTCTCTGTTCTAAAAGAGCAGAGCTGATGGAGATACACAAAGTAAATTGTCTCTCCACACCTGTATTTCAAATAGGCACATATTTCAGTGGGTCAGTTTTTCTGCAGATATTCCACTATACAACATTTTGTCAGTTTGCTTTCTAAATTTCACTAGATAACCAGAGGCATTCATCAGTGCTGAGCTGCCAAACCAAAAGGCACAAAGAAGGACATCAATATTAAGCTTGTAACCAGAAGCTGGACACTTTGGGGCCTATGAGCAGACTTTAACCAGTACCCAGAAACTGACTGATCTAATCAGCACAAGTTTTTAAAAAAAAAAAAAAAGGTACCTGCATCTCTGCATTCCCCTTGGAGATTGAAAGCACTCTTGACAACCAGGAAGCTCACAAAGCTTTTACTAGACCTGGACATATTCATTCCTAAAGGTTCTTGGAGCTGGACAGTCCTCTGAAATCCCTCCTGCACACCTTCTGGATATCACAGTAACTATATTCATCTTCAAGATTTGGCTCTGTGCCTTATTTTAACAATGGAAATTCTGTGCTTAAAGTATCTTGCCAAGAAGAGGTGGTGTTTCCCCTGCAAAATTGCACAAGACAAAGAAGAGACCCTAGCTGAGGAAGACAATGCCACCACACAGACATGTACAGCAAAGTTCTTAATTTGAACCCGTGTAGGGACACTGAAGTTTATATAGTATTGGGCATGTCCTTAAAGGCTTGTTATTGGGTTTATCTGTGTAAAGATAAATGACAAGTCTACATAGCTAGTAAAGATCCAGCCAAAAACCTGCTTTCTCGTATTTAACAGGCTCATAATTAACTATGTCATGTTAACTTACAACTTTTACATGCTTTTGTTTAAATTAGAAGCAAAAGAGCATCAAGCCATGGCCTAATGGTTTTGCCATCACTTACCCATGGCAATGTATTATAGCAAGGATGGGTTGACTGTGACATCACATTAAAATTTTTTAAAAAAATGTACATATTTGTAACTTTAAGAAAATACAGAGTGCCTCTAAATCAACTAAGAACAACATTATCTGTTAACTGTCTTTCTCGTCTGGCTTATTTTAATAAAAAGTCTATGTAACTAGTTATATTTCTAGAAAACATGTTAATGAACAAGGTGCAATGTTTTCATTTCAACTAATTTGGATCACAATTATAGATAGATCTTTATTGTCATTGTCACTTTTACAAAGAAGCAACAAAATTGAAGGTGCAGTTGACTCAGTGTGAGGCATAAGAGTTAAAAAGACAAGAAGAGAGAAAATAATAAACTGAATAGTAAAAGTACTTTACAAAATATACAAATTGCACTTGTTATATATACAAGTTGCACTGGTTAAATGTACAAACTGCACTGGTTGGCTTAAGGTCTATATTGCACATTGGGAGAATGATATGGAGCAGTTTTATTCCAAGTTCAGGGCCATGATTGCTTTTGGATAAAAGCTGTTTTTTTAAGGCGGTTTGTCCTGGTTTTCATTGCTCTGTATCTCTTGCCTGATGGCAAAAGCTGGAAAAGGCAATAACCAGGATGTTATGAATCCTATGAAATGTCTATTGCTTTTTTGCAGCATCGGTAGGTGTAGGGTTGTCCCAGAATGGGGAGGGTACAACCAGTTGTTCTTTCCGCTGTCCTGACAACCCTGTGGAGCACTTTCCTTTCTGAGGAAGTGCAGCTGCCGTACCACACACACAGTTCGTACGTGAGCACGCCGTCAATGGAACAGTGATAAAGGGCAAGGAGCAGATTTTTGGGGAGATGGTTCTTTGTGAGGATTCTCAGAAAATACAGTCTCTGCTGTGCCTTCTTCAGCAGCTCCTTGGTGTTGGCGCTCCAGGTCAGGTCATCCTCCAGCTTAGTGCCTAGAAACCTGAACACCGGGACACTCTCCACACAGGCCCCACCAATGATGAGTGGCTGGATGTCAGTTTTGTTTTTTCTAAAGTCAATAACAAGCTCCTTCGTTTTTGTGGTGTTGAGGAGCAGGTTATTGACTCTGCACCACTCTGACAGCCACTCCACCTCGTCCCTGTATGCCAGCTCACCCTCCTTGCCCGAGATGAGTCCGACCACCGTCGTGTCATCCACCAACTTTATGATCTTGTTGCTATGGTGAAAGGGGACACAGTCACATGTAGAGGAACTGGTTGAGCACACAACCCTGTGGCGTCCTGGTGTTGAGGCTGAGAGCGATGGAGGTGTGGGGACCCAACCTGACCCTCTGGGAGTGACCAAACAGGAAGTCCAGTATCCAAATGCAGGTGAGTGATGGAAGTCCCAGATCTGCCAGTTTGGACACCAGTCGTTGTGGGGGGATGGTGTTAAACGCTGAGCTGAAGTCCACAAAGAGCAGTCTGGCATAACTCCACTGCTACTCCAGGTGGGTCAGGGCAGCATGAAGGGCTGTGGCCACAACATCCTCTGTAAATCTCTTTGCTTTGTAAGCAAATGGAAATGGGTCCAGGTCTGCTGGCAGACAGGCGATGATATGACTCCGCACCAGTTTCTCAAAGCACTTCATGATGACAGATGCGAGTGCCACTGGGCGGAAATCATTCAGACTGTTTGCGATGGATTTTTTCGGCAGCGGAACAACGATTGAGGACTTGAGGCAGGATGGGACAGCAGCCTGGGACAGGTACTGATTCAAAATCCTAGTGAAGATTCCGGCCAGTTGATCCGTACAGTCTTTCAGCACCCATCCAGCCACACCATTGGGTCCTGCAGCCTTCCTCAGGTTCACCTTTCTCATCACCCGCCTCACCTCACATTCTTCCACCGTGAGTATGTTGCTGGTGTGAACAGACAGCTGTGATGGAGCGGCTGTTGGTGTCGCCTCAAAGCGGGCAAAGAAGATGTTCAGCTCCTCTACCAGAGAAGCGTCTCCCTCAGCGGCTGAAGAGTTGCTAGATTTGTAGCCGGAGATGTGCTGGACACCCTGCCACACCTGCCTAGTGTTGGTGCTCCTCAGATGGTCCTCTAACCTTCTTCTGTATGCTGCCTTGGCCTCTCGGATGCCTCTCTTCAGGTTCGCTATGGCTACCGCTTTCAGCAGACTCTGGACCTCCCTCGTCATCCAGGGCTTCCTGTTGGGATAAATCCCTATGCGTCTGTCCCTGGTGATGTTGTCCATGCAGAACCTGATGTAATCCAGGACTGCTGTAGTGTGGTTCTCGAAGTCTTGGTGATAAAAAACCTCCCAGTCGGTTCTCTGGAAGCAGTCCTGCAACTATTGGGAGGCCTCCTCGGGCCATATGGTAACAGACCTGGTCATAGTGGGAGCTTTTTTCCTGAGGGGGTATATGCAGGGATCAGAAGCAGGGACGTATGATCAGACTGGCCAAGGTGTGCTAGGGGTTTAGCCCTATAGGCCTGTCTGATGTTTGTGTACAGCTTGTCCAGTGTTTGTACTCCCCTGGTTGCACACTTTATGTGCTGATGGACTTTGGGGAGAACTGCTTTTAGATCTGCATGATTAAAGTCCCCAGAAATGATGTGAACAGCCTCAGGATACTTGCTCTGTTTACTGCTGATGATGTCATGCAAAAGCCCCAGAGCCGAGCTAGCATTTGCATCTGGTGCTATGTACTCAGCAGTTAGCAGTATGGTGTTGAATTCACGGGGGAGGTATATGGGTCTGCATTTAATTGCCATAAACTTCACGTCTGGAGAGCAGTGTCTGGTGACTATGGTGGAGTTTGTGCACTAGCTATTGTTCACATAAATGCACAGCCCTCCTCCTCTTTTCTTACCAGAGCTCTCTGTCCTGTCTTGTGTGCAGTGTGCTGTGTAGCCTGCTATCTCAATAGCCGTGTCCGGTATGAGTGGATTTAGCCACGTCTCCATGATCAGTAGGATGCAGCAATCCTTGATGATCTTTTCTGTTCCGTTGCAGTTTGTTCGCCAGAGACCTCACATTTGAGGTGAAAATGCTTGGAAGCGGTGGTTTGTGTGGCTGCTTCCTTAGCCTCGCTAGCACGCTGCCTTGGCCAACAGAGTGAAGCTGCAGACCACAATACCTCTGACGTTATACACGGAATGCCCTCCATATCACGGAACGCCCTTGACAGCACACTCCATGTAATGACATGATTTCCCAACGTCACTTGCATCATGCCCTCTGCGAGACAGTAATGACACACTCGTTGCACAGTATGCTGCAGTTGTACAAATTACAACAGTTTCTATTTGGACAAACATAAATGACTTCCAGTCTCATACTTATGCTGTCCAACCATTCTAAGCACTTTGCCGATATAAAGTAGTTTGTTTTTTATTACTATTTTGAATGTTTGTTTATTACGTTTTCTCCTGAACCATTACATTATAGTAAAAGTAACAAATCTTATTACCATTTAGTGTTTCAAACAGAATGTGCCTTATGAAACTCATACCTAGAGATTTTCAATCTATAAATGTATTTCATATTCCCACTAGCAAATTATAATCATGTGAAACAATATTATGCTTAATTCATTTTTAAAAGGTTTGCAAAAACAGCACTACATATAAAATTGGTTTTAAAATTGACTGGGAAACATTTTAGGAAACAGTCATTTATTATTGATTTGATCCATCAACATTTTCATTAATAAAAGCTGTATGGGTGAAATACTGTATGTCATCAACTGAACAGTATGTGACAGCCAAGACATTTTACATTTTTGAATAACTTTTGAGTTTGAGACAATTGTAATTGTTCTTAAACCTTTTTCGTGCAACATTGAAGTACATCGCAAAGACCTAACTTAGATCGGCATAAAAACAAAACTGTCTTTGAATCGTCGTCTTTTTATTTTTGATAAACTAGGGGGCTCCGCCCCCTGCTCGCTTCGCTCGCCCACCCCTGTGTTTGGTTTACCGGATATACAATACAATACAATTTATTTGTTGTATAGCCCAAAATCACACAAGAAGTGCCGCAATGGGCTTTAACAGGCCCAGCCTCCTGACAACCCCTCAGCCTTGACCCACTAAGAAGACAAGAAAAAACTCTCCAAAAAAAAACCTTGTAGGGAAAAAATTGAAGAAACCTTGGGAAAGGCAGTTCAAAGAGAGACCCCTTTCCAGGTAGGTTGGGCGTGCAGTGGGTGTCAAAAAGAAGGGGGTCAATACAATACAGTACAATACATAGAACAGAATAAATCCTCAATACAGTATAAAAATAAAAATTCTAGAAGTATGGAGTGGAATTTAACATGAGATGATATCACATAATATGATTTGGATTTGTTTTAAGTCCTGGAGACCTCATTCATCAAGCTGTCTCCCCTATTTTGCCATTCCACATCTGAAATAGCACTAATCCTATAGACATAGAATAACTAGACGCCTCATGACCAGCAGAATTGTACGTCAACATCGCCGCCACATTGCGAGTGGCACTGCTGTGGAGTGAAGTAATGAATAATGTGCTGCTTGGGATTGTACAAACTGCTGTATGCTCCAAACCAGATCCTGGGGGATTACATTTCATAGGTAAGGCTGAACAATTGTTTTGGTTATATACTCAGCAAAAAATGAAACGTCCCTTTTTCAGGACTGTGTATTTCAACAATAATGTTGTAAAAATCCAAATAACTTTACAGATCTTCATTGTAAATTGTTTAAACAATGTTTTCCATGCATGTTCAATTAACCATAATCAATTAATTAACATGCACCTGTGGAATGGTCGTTAAGACCTTAACAGCTTGCAGAAAGTAGGCATTTAAGGTCACAGTTCTAAAAACGCAGGACGCTAAAGAGACTTGTCTACCGACTGTGAAAAACACCCAAAGAAAGATGCCCAGGGTCCCTGCTCATCTGCGTGAACGTGCATTAGGCATGCTGCAGGGAGGCATGAGGACTGCTGATGTGGCTAGGGCAATAAATTGCCATGTCCACACTGTGAGACGCCTAAGACAGCGCTACAGGGAGACAGGAAGGACAGCTGATCATCCTCGCAGTGGAAGACCACGTGTAACAACACCTGCACAGGATCGGTACATCCGAATATCACACCTGCGTGACAGGTACAGGATGGCCACAACAACTGCCCGAGTCACACCAGGAACACACAATCCCTCCATCAGTGCTCAGACTGTCCGCAATAGGCTGAGAGAGGCTGGACTGAGGGCTTGCAGGCCTGTTGTAAGGCAGGTCCTTACCAGACATCACCAGCAACAACGCCGCCTATGGGCACAAACCCACCTTCGCTGGACCAGACAGGAGTGGCAAAAAGTGCGTGAGTTTCTGCATGACAGCAATGTCAGTGTTCTGCCATGGCCAGCGAAGAGCCCAGATCTCAATCCCATTGAGCACGTCTGGGACCTGTTGGATCGCAGGGTGAGGGCTAGGGCCATTCCCCCCAGAAATGTCCAGGAACTTGCAGGTGCCTTGGTGGAAGAGTGGGGTAACATCTCACAGCAAGAACTGACAAATCTGGTCCAGTCCATGAGGAGGAGATGCACTGCAGTACTTCAAGCAGCTGGTGGCCACACCAGATACTGACTGGTACTTTTGATTTTGAGCCTCCCTTCATTCAGGGACACATTGTGAAACATTTTTAGTTTATGTCTTATGGAGTTGACTCTTTTAGTGTTCATACAAATATTTACACATTAAGTCTACTGAAAGTAAAAACAGTTGAAAGTCAGGGGGCGCTTCTTTTTTCCTAGTCATTCATTCCACAGGATTTTTTTTATAATAGAGAGATATCAAATACTATTACTACTACTACTAATAATAATAAATACAGTCAGTTACAGTGGGCATTCAGCAGGGAATCATCCCAAGGTGATCTCATCATTAAACATACAGTATTTATTGTCTTGTGCATACAGTATAACTATACTGTTACCTACATGTCTCTCCGGAACAGTGATAATATAAAAAAACACAAAAAATATACATAAAATACAATGTACAGTATAGATATATATTCATTTATATTTCAAATATTTATACATAGTCTTTTTCTTACAATGTTTGTTAGAAGGCTCTTGTTATTAGGCTCTTCAGTAACTCCACAACTAAAACACTTTCTCTAAAGCCATACTGAGGGACACTGATTCTTTACTATTTGCCAGAAGGCAGGAGCAAAAGAAACAGCTGTGCAGAATGGCTGAGTGTGTAATAACCGCAGCAGAATGTCTTTTAGATACTCTAGACAGAAGGCAGCTGGGTGCCAGTAATATTTTGTGGCTTTCACCACCCTCTGCAGTGACTTAAGCATGTATGTGTCCTACCAGGATGTGATGCAGCCAGTGAAGATGAACTCCAGACAGCACCTGTGAGACATCTCAGGAAGGCATTGGTGAACTTGGCAATAAACAAAATGTGCTGTTCCATCCTCAATTAATCAATAACTGTTAAATTAGCTCAACTTTTCCACAGCACTCCACAAAAACAAACCACAACGTAATCCGTCCTCTGAAGTCTATGACCTGCTCCTTAATTTTTGGACATTAAAGGTCAGATTGTCCTGGGATCAAGCAGATAGACCTATTGTCTACGAGCCATTTAATCATTGGTGGTGATCAGGCCTATAACGGTGATGTTAGTATCATTTTTAATGATGGAGCTGGTGTGGTGTCTGGACATACAGTCACACTGGGAGATTAGCACACTACCCCATAGTGTGTCTGGGTTGAGGGTGAGCATAGAGGATATGATACTGGCAATCTGCAAAGCCGAGGTCTGTTCACTATGAAGTCCAAAATCCAGTTCTGTTGGCACAACAGTGTTGAATGCTAAGCTATTGTCTATAAACATATCTCTGTAAGAGCAGTTTTTACATTATCCAGATGTGCCAAGATGATATGGAGTATAAGACTTAACTGCTGCACCCAGTATACATCATGGAGATGGTGAAGTGGAGCAAAGTTATGTACTGAGTTCAAAGTTAGTAAGAAGTCCGAGTGAGTGAAGTTAGTTCTAAAATGAGTTATCACATACTGTACAACACACAGACTGTTATGGACATGAAAAGGATGAATAAACAGATAAGCACATTTTAAACATTACAAAAGATGTAAATCATGAAACACACATATATTCCCTCTGTCTCATACTGTAGTATATATATATATATATATATATATATATATATATATATATATATATACTGTATACACATACACATCCAAACAGATATAGTATATATTAATAATCCTGATTTATAACATGGTATTGTTCCATACAGTGGTTTTCATATTCAGTCCCAGGGGCTGCAGATTTTTGTCCCAGCTAATTTTTCTTTTAATTAGACTCCCATCCTGAACTTGAAGGCCAACAGTCTAATTCTTTGCATTTATATAGCGCTTTTCTCACTACTCAAAGCGTTCAGCAATTGCAGGTTAAGGGCCTTGGTCAAGGGCCCAACAGAGCAGAGTCCCTATTGACATTTACGGGATTTGAACCGTCAACCTTCCAATTGCCAGTGCAGATTCCCAGCCTCAGAGCCACCACTCCGCCACTCCGTCTAGGTCTTGAAAGTTAAAGTGATGTATCAAAACACAAAGCTCACTGTTATAACTACCACATAGGGGAGTGTAACCTGTGGGGGGCATTTTAGCACCCAAACCCTGGACACAACCACACACTTACAAGTTCCAGGTTCAAATATGAATATATTTTAAATTAATAAAGCACACAATCCCAGTCAAGACATCCACCCGTGTCCTCCATCCACTGTATGGATCTTTTGATTAGACAAGGAACTATTGAACCAGGTCAGAAAGCCAGTCCATCCCCGCCTTTCTTTACAGTGGAAATTTTGAAGGTTAACAAAATTAAAATAAAACATAACAACCTAATTGGCAGAACAGCAGCAAGTAATGGGAAATTTTTGTTTTTACCCCGTATCTCATCAAGATATGAGAGCATATCCTTAATGCAGTCAAAATTAAATAACAAGGAGGACATGACTTCTTCAATATCTTCAGCATCTCTCCTTTGGTCTTATTTTCCAATTATGTGTGTTCCTTCATTCTCATCCATATTTGGAATTCTTGCCCTGAGTTCTGTCCCAACAAGTCGGTCACAAGCAGTCAGGATGTTTTTGATCAATGAAGACTTTTTTGTGAAAAAGAAAACAATACAGAGTGTGAAATATTTTATTAGGAATATCAACACATTAACTCCACGTTTACTCAAAGTACAGTCAAATTAGCTTATGAAGTAAACCCACCAATATGACCACAGCATGTCATAGGAATGCTTAGCTCGATTGATTTCTCTGGCATTTTGCCTCTGCTGTGCTCACTGTATTCATGAAGTAGAGTAAAAAAGAAAAAAAATAAACTCCAGTGTACAACTATAGCAGTTCATCTTCAAGGGAATGTCATGTCTAGTTAGAAACCATTCAGAAAATGCACAAATAATTAAAAATGACTAAGTGCTCTGAAGTGAAAAAAGCATACATTTTTATTTACTAATACAATACTGTAAGACCCATTTCAATTCAATCTGTACATCTACAGGAAATATACTTTAGTGAGTACCTGAAAGACAAAAATAGTCAAATTACCACAATATAGTCACTTGTGAAGGCCAAATTCATCATTTCAAATAATAGGTAATTTAATTGTTCCCAATTTAGTAAGTATACTTTAAAAACTACTAAAACATTCACCTAAACATATTGCAATAGAAATGCTACATGTAAAAGGTCATACATAATTTAAAGTATTTACCTGAATCAAACATCACTCCTTTCTAGACTTTCCCGGGTCCTACCTGCGTGGAGTTTGCATGTTCTCCCTGTGTCTGCGTGGGTTTCCTCTGTGTAGTCGGGTTTCCTCCCACAGTCCAAACACATGCAGGTTAGGTGCACTGGCAATTCTAAATTGTCCCTAGTGTGTGTGTGTGTGCGCCCTGCCTGGGGTTTGCTTCCTGCCTTGCGCCCTGTGTTGGCTGGGATTGGCTCCAGTGGACCCCCATGACCCTGTAGTTAGGGTCATAGTGGGTTGGATAATGGATGGATGAATGGAATCATTTCACTACACACAGTACCTGACAGGGCTTTGCCTTTGTGCAAACCACATTTTCCATGCTACAAGGCACAACAATACAGATTAATAAATATTATGCATTTCTGCAAATCAATTAGCATTTCAATAATTTTAATACATTACAATTTGCTAAGAACTACACATAACCATAAATACAGTGCATCTGGAAAGTATTCACAGCGCATCACTTTTTCCACATTTTGTTATGTTACAGCCTTATTCCAAAATGGATTAAATTCATTTTTTTCCTCAGAATTCTACACATTCTACAGTCTGTGTATACCAAAATGTTTGTAATTGCAACAATTTTCTGGGAGAAATGGTACATTTTCTGGGAAAATTCCAGGGGTGCCAATAATTTTGGCTATGACTGTATCTCTGTTGTAATATATAAGTGAAAAAATATAAAGGAACCTAAAAACCAAAAGACGAATAAACATGAGAAGGGTAAATATGAAGTCATTGGGCAGACAGTAAAAAGCACATTTTCAAGACAGGAGAGCCAATACCAAATCAAGATCAAAGAATATGCAGCAAAAAGGTCCTATTACTTACTAGTTTTATTTGCCCTGTTTGCTTATGTAGGCAGAATGTGATACATGACTTCCAAGGAGTCGAGTGACATTACTGTGATAGGAGGTCAGTGGTGAAGCAAGATATTAATAAATAATATGGAGTCCTGGAGCATGTTAAAATGTGAGTGGTTCAGTCAGGAGCCTCATTCACATCTCAGAGCAGGTGGTGGACCACATCTGCACCCAATCGGGGTTATAAAGGGAGCCTGTACGACAACCTTTTTATTATTTTGATTGTTTACTCAACGTTTTAACCTCTATGTTTCAAATCGTTTTATGGATTATTTGAGGAGATTCTCACTTTGGACACTGTTTGCTTTTGTAAATAAAGGCATGAAGTACTTACACCAACCCCTTGCTTACTGTATGTGTCCTCACTTGTTGCAGCTAATCCTCAGGTACATCATCGCTGGTTCTGGGTTCAAATGGCACTTGGAAGCACCAAAGGAGTGTAGAGCTGACCTGGGCTATCACATTTACTTATTCAAGGCAGAAATCAGGCCTGGCCTGGGTTACTGTACATCATAGGGTCCATTCACACACACTCATACAGGGCCAGTCTGACACTGTCTGTTAGCCTAACCTACATGCCCTTGTTTATGTAGACAGAAAACTGGAGGACCTGCAGCATCCAAGAAGTGTCAGTGCTATGCACTGCATCAACATGCCGCCCCACTTCAGTCATAACACTTCTTAATCTCATTTGTGTGCAAACTGAAAATATTCTAAAGTGTTTTAGCATTTTGTACTGCTGCCTCACAGCTCTAGAGTCCTGACTTCAAATCCTGGCCCAGTCCTCTTTGTGTGGAGTTGGCATGCTCTCTTTGCATTGTAGAATGTGGCCCGGACACAGACAGGCAGACATCGTATTCAGCACCACCACACGTTTATTTACAAGTCTACTATTTACAATTGTGCACACAACCCACAAACTCCTCCAAAGTCCAGGCCTCTCTATCCAATGTCTCGTCTCGTCTCGTCTCGTCTCGTCTCGTCTCGTCTCGTCTCCTCTCCTCTCCTCTCCTCTCCTCTCCTCTCCTCTCCTCTCCTC
>JANRMT010062829.1:1473905-1518381 GCA_026402145.1 Polypterus bichir lapradei | reverse complement strand
TCTCCTCTCCTCTCCTCTCCTCTCCTCTCCTCTCCTCTCCTCTCCTCTCCTCTCGAGCTTTGTCCTCTTCCACCTGACTCCAGCCCCTGAGTAGCGGCTGCAGGCTCTTTTTGTAGCCCTCCTGGAAGTGCTCTAGGTGGTAATTGGACTAATTAGGCTGCACTTCCAGGTGTGGCTGCATTCCAGCCCACAGAGGCTCGTTAAGCCGTGCAGCTCCTCCAGGTGGTGGCCACGGAGCCCAACAGATCTGAGTCCTGAAGTCCCACACCTGTGGCCATGATGTAACCCAGGAGGGCTGCCACCATGCGTTCCAGGGGATGTAGAGTGCATCCCATGGCTGCTCCCCAGGATCCATTGTTGAAGGGGCGTCCCAGCCACCCGTCACATCATGTATAACTTTTTTCCTGGGTCTTTTATTCTTCCCCTGAAAGATGTGACATGAAGCCAACTGGCAGCTAGAGCGACAGTATGTGTGAGTGTGTGGACTGGTGCTCCATTTAGGGCTGGTTCCAGCCTTACACTTGATGCACCCAAAAGTTTCAACTATTATTTTTACTCATAGCCTATACTTCCAAAATTAGTCATGTACATCTCCTCTGGACTTTCTGTAGCACAATTGTGCCAGTTTTGCAATATGGAAGTTAAAACTTCAAAAGTTACTTCAGATGTGGCCTCTCAAGTGCATTATTCAACCAATAAGATGTGTATCCTCATTGCCATTTTCATACTAAAAGAGAGATCGTACAACTGGGAAATGACATTTAACTTGCCTAGGAACATATACTGAGTACATTACCCAATAATTTTCTCAGCAGGATAGACTACAAAATAAATCTAGCATTAATCTGAAAATAATCTAATCTAAATTACTATTTTCTAAAAAGAACAATGACAATGAAAAATGAACTTTAAAGTATCTAATCCGCTTAGTCTGGTTCAGTTTTGAGGTAAACTGGAGCCTATACCAGGACCACCGGTCACAAAGCAGGAAACCAATCAAGTAGTTCCCAAGGTCTACTTATGCACACGCTTAAAAGGCCACTTTAGAAATACTAATTAACCTACAACACATGCTTTTGGATTTGCAAGAAAAACATGAATACCCAGAGAAAAGTTCAGACAGACAGTGATGAAGAAATAGTAGTAGCAGCAGCAGTAGTACTGCCCCATGCACAAGTACAATATTATATTGTACTTATACAATTAATATGTGACATGTTACCACTCTCTTGCACAATGATAAACAATATTTTTTAAAAATATATCAGTTCATTATAAATAATTGAAAATACAAATCATCTTACCTGAAGTACCTGCCCACCCCCCTATTTTCTACTTGTGCAGATGTGCTCATAGTTCTTGAAACATTGTGGAAATAACCCTAAAAAAAACTGCTGGATACAGGTTTCAAATCATGGGTGTACTGCAGATTTATGAGACAGCAGCACTAACCGCTGAACCACACTGTTATCCCAAAACTTTAAAGTAGAAGAGCAAAAGAATATTGGCTATATTCAAATAAATTTAATATTTACTAATGTGAAATAGGTGAGCTTTTCTTGTTCATTTCAAATTAATTAGATGATAAAAGCAAAATACGTAATTAAACATGGTATCTTTACCAATCCAGGCATCATAGGGGAGAATCCTGAATATATGAAATATTTTAGGAAGCAACTCTATATTGCATGGCTCAGTCTTGCTTTTAAAGATGTGTCGTACTGAAAAATAAAACAAAACCTTTCAAATGTCTTTCCAAAGTACATAACAAAAACAAAATCACATATAATTGGCTGGGGAAGCAAGCAGGAACCCTTAAGTGCCCATGAATCCATTTCCTTTACCTGCTTACCTTAAGAAGAAACTACACTGAAACTACTATTTGATGGGATGCCAGTCCATTATGTCTTGCCCATGACACATTCATTTGCACAGGAACACATCTGTGGACTCTGGAAGGAACATTATGAAGTGGTAGAAATATGTAAACTCTACACAAACATGAGGTATGAATATTAATGTAAATAGAGATCATTGTTTTTGTCTTGCATGCTTACAATCTTTTACTGTTTTCATTGCAATTTTAGCATCTAAAGTCTAAGACATTAAAAACAAAAAATGTACAAAAATGCAAAGATAATTTAAAATGAGAACAATTTTCAGCATATTAAAGTGCTAAGCATACTGTTGATATTCTAATAAACATTCTAATAGAATGTTTATGTGGAATGTTTATTAGAATATCAACAGTATGCTTAGCACTTTAATCATATATTAAAAAATATGGCCAGCTAACTTAAAACTAAAGCCATGCCATTGTTCAGGCTGTTCACCCCTCTTTAAAGATGTCCCTGGTTTTTACTACTTACTGTATAATATGAAATGATAACTGACATTTAAGGCAACTAACACTGAATTTCTGGGTCAGCCAGATTTACTGTCTGCTACTGTTTTGATCACAAAGATTCATTGTTGTTGTAGAATATGATCTTTAGTCATTATGATATGATATTCTGATATGATATTCTGATCATCTTATACATCAAAGACTCCAGAGTACATTGTAGCTAAATAACACAAGTAAAACTTAGAGAATAATTGTCCCAAAACTCAATTCAATTAGTAAATATTTAAACAAAAGCAGCACATTTAGCTATTCACTTAATAAAGTAAATATTGTCGGGATGCAGAGCATTTTTGTGAACCATTTTTACAGTATTACAGAGGTTCTTGATTTCAATCCTGGAAACCCAACGTAGCTGCAGGTTTTTGTTCCAAACAATTTAAGATCTGTCAATCATTTTCCCTTTAACTGATCTCATATTTGTATTTTTGTAATTGTCTTAAATGCTTAACTCTCTTTTGGCATTTGTTAATTATTTTTTGATTTTGTGTGGGGCTGGCTTCCTAATAATGACAATTAAAGGTGAGTAGAACAGACACAAAGGTAAATGACACAGACTGCTGAAAGGTTGCAGCTACTTAAATGCAAGACCCACTAGCATGCTCCTTAGTACATGGCAGGTCAAATGACCAAAACACCTCAAAAAGCAGAATGAAAATAAAACTATTATTATTATATAAAAATCCTTGCTACATTCCAATACAAATGTGTTGTTTTTCAGGATATTTACTATATTTTTTACAGAGTACAGTGAAATTCTTACTTGCATATGAAAATTGAAATGTTGCCACTCTCCGGCAGCATAATTAGTGAGTATATGTACCTTACTTGATCTTTCGTCATTTTTAACTCAAAACTTCTGTCTTTCCTATCTGAAAAAAATCTCAGAAAATACAATATTTGTCATAGAGAAATAGCAAACATAGTTTTGTAATTTCTGTATTGACATCAAGACACGAAAATTTTAAAATGTCAGCTTTCTCAATAACGGTAGGTGTCTACTACCAAGCAGATGTTTATTAGGATGAAAACGCGTAGCTGCAGTGGACCCCTAGATCTGAACGCAAGAACCATTGGTTTATCATGTCTCCATCAATTCATGTGACTGTGTTACCTAATATAGGTTTCAAGGAAAGATAGGATCTATGCAGGGAACATTGGGTCTAAGTTAAAAACCAAGCCTGGACAGATTTCCAATTCAAATGTTTATCTAGACCAAATTTAGTAAATTCAGTTTCTCCATAAAAAAGTATGTCTGTGGCTTAGATATTGCCTAAGGATGTCTATAAATACTGCTACATTCCAGTAAATCTACCTTGTGAAACTACCAAAGGGGGTAATCCTTAACTTCCTTAATAGTCTGTGTTACATTTTCTTTTTTTTCTTTTTTTTATAATTTTATTAATTTTATTGTAATCACACAACATTCCATACAAATAGATCAATTTTTACAAAAATAGGATTGAAAACAAATCAACCCCCACCGCTGAGAAAAAGAGCATGGGCAGCAGAATAAAACTTAAAGCTAGTAAAAATAAGTAAATAGATTAATTAATAAGAAAATAAAGATAAATAGAGAAGAAAAAGAAATGGGGAGAGAATCTGCTTCCTCAGTGCTTTAAATGCTTATTCTAAAATGTTTATTCTAAAATGTTATTGATTAGATCCTGCCAGGTTTTGAAAAAGTCCTGCATAGATCCTCTAAGTGAGAATTATATTTTTTCCAGTTTCAAATAATATAAAACATCAGTTACCCACTGACTTAAAAGAGGAGAGTTAGGATTCTTCCAGTTGAACACGATAAGTCTGCGTGCCAGTAGTGTAGAGAAGGTGATCACAATTTGTTTGTCCTTCTCCACTTTAAGCCCATCTGGAAGTACACCAAACACAGCTGTTAGTGGGTTAGGAGGGATTGTGACACCAAGGCTGTCTGAGAGACATTTAAAGATTTTGGTCCAGAGTGATGTTAATTTGGTGAAGGCCTAAAACATGTGGCCTAGCGAAGCTGGAACTTGATTACAGCATTCGCAGGTTGGATCTTGCCCTGGAAACATTTTGGACAATTTTAAACGAGACAGATGTGCACGATATACAATTCTGAGTTGAATAATTGTATGCTTTGCGCATATAGAGCTCGAGTGGATTCTCTGTATTGCTACCTTCCACTCTTTTTCTGAGATGTTGAGTGAGAGATCCTTTTCCTATTGTCCTCTTGGATCTTTGAAAGGGAGGGACTGAAAAATAGTTTTATATATTACAGAAATGTTGTCTGAGTCCTCAAGACTGATCAATATTTTTGCCAGCATAGAGGGAGGTGGGAGGTGAGGAAAATCGGCAAGGTTCTGTTTAACAAAGTTTCTAATTTGAAGGTAGTGAAAGAAATGTGTTGCTGGAAAGTTACATTTTGAATGCAATTGTTCGTAGGATGCAAAGACATTGTCTATGTTCAGATCTCTAAGTGATTTAATCCCAAATGTTTTCCAGATATTAAAAACTGCATATGTTTGAGAGGGTGGAAAACAGAGGTTCTCCTACAGAGGTTCCACAGACAAAAGCTTCTCTATCTTAAAATGCTTCCTACATTGGTTCCATATTCTGAGCGAGTAAAGCACAATTAGTTATTAGTATATTGGCAATAACTTTCATTTATTGGGTTACAAAGCAGGGAATATAAAGAAGTACTGCAGGATTTTATTTCTATGGCGGACCAGGCCTGTGTATGTTCATCTATTTGTGTCCAGGTTTTTATAGCTTGTATGTTTGCTGCCCAGTAATAAAATTGAAAGTTAGGTAGAGCCATGCTATCTTCTGCTTTAGGTTTTTGTAGGGTCGCTCTTTGGATACGTAGATGTTTTGAATTCCAAATAAATGAGATTATGGTTGAATCTAATTTCTTAAAAAATGATATATTGATGAATATTGGAATGTTTTGAAATAAAAAGAGAAGCTTAGGAAGGATATTAATCTTAACAATGTTAATTCTTCCAGCTAACCATCTATGCAAGTCTTCCTTAATTTTTTCAATACAGACAGCGAAATTTTGTTGATAAAGAGCTTTATGTTTACTTGTGATGTTTACCCCTAGGTATTTAAACTGATCTGCAATGATAAAAGGGAAGGTGTCCCATTTTCTTTTAATTAGTTTGTAAATTTATCATCTACCTTGAAGCCTCTTGACCATTGATTAAAACATATAAGCAGAGTACATAGCCCAGGGGTGGCGATCTCCAGGCCTAGAGCGCCACAGTGGCTGCAGGTTTTCAATCTAACCCTTTTCCTAATCAGTGACCAGTTTTCACTGCTAATTAACTTTTTTCCCATCACTTTAATAGCCCTGTTAGAAGACTTCAGCCCTCTGAATTGATTCCTTTCTTCGTTAAATGACAGCCAAGAAGAAATGAGATGTGAAACGAGCTAACAGATGACCAGGTAAACTGGGGCTTCAAACTCCAACCAATTTCACTCCAATCACTTTGTTAATGAGAAGCCAATTCTTGCTCTTAATTAAACCCATTATTTAATTCCATGGCTTGTTGCTGCTCTCATTCAGCCACAGCACACATTTTGAAAACTGTTGTTTTTCTGTTCTTTCTAAGAGCACCGTCAAAATGTTTGGGTGACTTGAGAGATCAACCGTACCAAGACCATCACCTCTCTTTAATTTCAGATATTGCGTGATGGGCACAAGGGAGCTAGTCATGTGGTGGCTTGTTTTGTGTCTCATTATTGTTTGGGTGCTAATTAAAGAAAAAGAAACAACTATGGGGCCTGAGTCAAGTTAATTAAAAGAAGTAATCAGCAGCAAAAACTGGTCACTAATTAAGAAGATCATAAGAATGAAAACTTGCAGCCACTGAGGCACTCTAGGCCTAGAGTTTGCCACCCCTGACATAGCCTAACACACATCAGGTAAGGGCCAAAAACAGTAACAGAAAGAGAACGTGTATAAAGTACCTCACTTGTATCTTATGTGTTATTAAAGGAACACTTGCAATATATTTCCAGGTTTGACATCCAGCAATTAGCTGACAATAACACATCTTGATACCTGGAGTCATTTCAGATTTTGTACAAGATTTGAACTTCATATTAAAACAACTTTGATTTGTTTTGCATGCCTCTTAATACATCTCCATGATGTATGTGTTTTCTATCAAAAGACGGGACTGTCATCTCAGTTCTTCTTTGAACATTTTTTTCCACTTAAAAAGGCTGGAAATGACAGAAAAATCTTTGACTGCAATAAATGCAATTGCTTTAGAAAAGCATTTCAAGGCATTGATGGGGAAATAACAGCAGAATACCAACTCCACTACAGGCTTGATCCACCAGCATTAGTTGCAAGGCAAGAGCAGACCCAGACACTGACTGCAATACTCACTCTTGTCTGGTTTAAAGTAGTCAGTCAGCTTTATCTGTACATTTTTGTGACATAAGATGATTGCCCAGGCCAGGTACTGATGCTTTTTTAATCCCTTTGAAATTTTTGATTTGTTGTCTATTTTATTGCACTCCTGGCAACACCTCATTTGGCTTGTACCTCGACCAGAACGGTAATGCAACGGAGAGACAAATTTCCCCATATCTATAAAACATTTTCAACTTCTATAAATGTAGTAGTGGAGTGTTGTACCGTGTTAGCCATTATGAATCTAGTGAGAAGTCAAGTAAAATGACACCTTTATTGGCTAACTAAAAAGATTACAATATGCAAGCTTTCGAGGCAACTCAAAAAGCTTACATATTGTAATATTTTTAGTTACCCAATAAAAGGGGCCATTTTACTTGACTTCTCACTAAGTTATATAAATAAAGCCAGATAAAAGTAAAGAAACATTTTAGTATGTAAAAGATACAGATTTAAGGTGTTGTTTAAAGCTTTCAATGCTGAGCTCCCGATTTCGACTGCGCCAGGCTTCCGTAAAGTTACCGTACGGTAACTTTCTGGTCCGCGCAGAAAGAATGAGTGACAATAAAGTACCGGAAGAGGCGGAGCTACCGGTCCCGATAACCGGAATAGTCCCTTTTGCTTCCGCATATTACCTCGCTCTCTGACAAAATAGTACAGTAACTATTTAATATTTTATATTACTTTATTTTTTTATTTACGTTCGCAGTTTCTTTTGCATAATTTGTGCAACATGCTTTCACTGGATTTCCTGGACGATGTGCGGCGGATGAATAAACGTCAGGTAGGTAGAAGACTTAAAAGTAGTAACGGCCGCAGTCTCTTTTATACACGTCGCCTTAGCGGATACCCCGTTTCCATCTGGTTAGTGGGTTTGCAGACGTGTTCGAAACATGAAAGGAATGCATTATGTCAGAAAAAAGAATAGATACAACTAGCAAGGACATATCTTGCGGTCTGTTTAGTATTTCTCATTTAGGTAAGATAAATGCAGTTTCAGTTTTTTTTTTTTTACCGAGCTTTCTTTGCCATGCTGATTTGAAATTGGTTAAACGTTATCCGGTGTGAGTATTTCTCATCTTCGATATAAACAAATAAAGCATAAAAGACCAGTTTCATAAGAAAACGGTGTACTTTGACTTCTGAGTAACTCTTTAGACATTCCGTTATTAGGCGTCCTGCACCAACTACTGATCTATTAGGAAAACTGAATTATTTGCATCCAGTTTTTTCGATTATTTTTTAAAAGAAAGAGCGTTGTTGCAGTACATGAATTATCAGTATCTAATGTGAGTTGAGTGTATGTGCCTTTAAGGAGTTGCAAGGGATACTAATTAAGATGAAAGTTAAGGGTTATGAAAAATAGCGTTATTTTCCTATGAACACCATTATCCATTATTAAGGTTCAAATCGCAAAGCTGGCAGGCGTTTCAACGCCATAGTAAATCATTTCGGTTGAAGAACTGTTCATCGTATTAAACTATTAACCTTAAATTTACCGAGAGGTTCAGTCGAAAGGTTAGAGGAATAAAGAGCCTGATTAAGCAGATTGCTAGAGGATGTTATTGAAGAATCACCATCCATTTTCCTTACCTTTGTGTGCATGTCTGAACCTAGACAGACAGTAACATTTCTACTGAAAAGTAAACTTTATTTAATCGCAGTAGCACAAACCCCTAATGTATATGTTTACACCCCGCCGGGTAGAATAAAGTGCAAAGTCTCAAACCAAACTTGATTAACTAAACCCACCGTGGGTGGCAACTTTGCATAACTGTGCCACGACCCAAAAATGCTTACTGGTGACACTACTTTGGTAAAGTGCAGGTGCAGTCGCTAATTAAAGTTTCCCGGAAGGAAACAGCCTGCGATCTTGCAATTTGTAAATAGGGATCTTTGAAAAATATGGAGGAAATGGGTTTATCGGTGTGGATTAGCATATGAACAAACACACATTCAGCGTTATATATATGCTGTACCAGATTATTTTAGATCGATAAACGCCTGCTGTTTGATCTGGATTGTGTGTTGGATGCAGTAATATTGCAGTAGTTTAAGTATGTGTACACCTACTGGGAATACTGATACCAGTCTGATAAAAGGATTTGATGTCACAAGCACCATTTAAAAATAAGGAAAAGGGTGAATTTTCCAGTTGGACAACTATTTTAATGGCAAGAGAGACAATAACAAATTATGTTTAAAAAAAACATAACATTTCATAACAAAAACAGTAAATACATACTGTATATACACTTAAGTAATAATGGTAGTAATATGTATTAAGTTCATTTGGTATGCCCTCTATAATGTTTGGAGCAATGACATATTTTTCCTTGATTTTTTTCCCCTTGATTTAAATTACAACTCAAACAGTTCACACATGATTAAAGTGCACATTACAGACTATAATTTAAGGGTACGTGCATACATTTTGGTCACGCCATGTTGAAATTTCTACATTGTTTTAATATTGGTCCTCCCGTTTCAGGGCACCATAATTTTTTGGACATATCAATCATATGCATATTAAAGCATCATATTTAATACTTTGTTGCATATCCCCTGCATGTAAGCATTGAAACTTGAAATCTGTGATGGATAAACATCAGCAGATGCTGAGCCTCTAATACAGCTATCATCATCCTCTGCTTGTTTTGGAGGCTTGCTTCTTAGGTTTTCTCTTCAGCATATGTAAGTCAAGCCCAATATAATTTAAATCAACCATTCTGCTTTTTTTTTTTTTTTCCTCTGAAAAAATTGTTTAGGATCATTATCTTGTTGTAGGATGAAGTGCCGTCCAATAATTTTGGAAGCATTTACTGGAACCTGAGCCGATAAGAAGTTTCTCTACACTTCAGAATTCACTGTGCCCCTGCTGTCAGCAGTTACTTCATCAGTGAAGATTAGTGTGCCAGTGTCTGTGTCAGACATACTGTACAGTACATGCCAAAGCCATAACATTCTCACCACCATGTTTAAGAGATGAGGTGATCTTGAGCAGTTCCTTTTCATCTCTACACTTTGTTATTGCCATCATACTGATCAGGTTCATCTTTGTCTCATCCGTCCAAAAGACCATTTTTCAGAATTCTGAAGGCTCTTAAGTCCTTTTTCACAAACTAATCTGGGCAGCCTGTTTTTGTGACTAAGTAGTGTTGGTATCTTGCCATGTGGCCTCATTTCTCAAGTCTTCTGCAGATAGTAGTCTCTGTCAGGTATACATCTGCCTCCTGAAGACTTTTTCTGATCTGTCAGACAGGCATTTAGGGCTTTTTCTTTATCATAGTGAGGATTCTTTCGACATCAGCAGTAGACCAATCAGTCCCTTTGTAATTACTGAGCTCACCAGTGTGCTCTTTCTTGATGATATTCCATACAGTTGATTTATGTAATCATAAGGAATTACTAATGTCTCTAATGGTTTTATTCTTTTCTCTGTATATGAGGTTTATCAACTTCATAATGGCTTTTTTTGCTTTCATTGGCACAGCTCTTGTCCTCATGTTAAACAATGGCAACTACAGTCTCCAAAGGATAGAAACAAGCCATGTTGTTCTATTGCTACACTAATGAAGCAATGAAACACACCCGAGAAAAAACAAACATCTGTGACACCAATTTTCCAAAACGTTAATGGTGCCCTGAAATGGGGGGACCATGTATAAAAAGTGTTGTCTGTCCTTTAAGGTGTGACTGAGATGTATGCTAATACCCTTAAGTGAAATTCTGCAATGTGCTGTTTAATTGTCACTGAATAGTTTGATTTGTAATTTGTAATCTATTTTACATAGTTTACTGTCAAATAATGCAAAGAGTACGCAACACGTGTTTCACCCTTATTTGGACTCATCAGGCGTACATTCTCCACTGCTCCCCTCGCGGGGATCAAACCTCGGATGTCATTGTCAGAGACAAAGTCCCTTTATGCTGCGCCACAGCGTGTGGTTCGTTTGTTTGACAGCCTGGAGATCGGAGTAATTACATTCATAGCATCTGTAGTCTGAGTCTCGATCTAAGCAACTGCTTAGAGGAGCCCATGGCTGCTGATTGTTGGGGCAAGGGCTGAGGAGTCAAGAGAATTTATACATCTTTGCAATTTGCATCACCTCAGGTTTTCTAATGATGACCGTGAACAAGCCATAGCCCTAACAAGCTAATTAAGGTCGGAGACCTTGTTAAATGTTATCTGAGACCTCAAATATCTTGGGGTGACCACACTTTTGCATTGCGCAACTTCTTCTTACTTAACTGTTCACAGAAACAGAAACTTTAAGCAAAATAATTGTGGGATCCTGTGCTCCTCACCATACAGGTCTGCTGATAAATGGTGTCTGGTGATGCTACCCTCAGTCTGGCATCAAATCTTAATTCAGACTCTCTTCATGTGTAGCTCCTAGTTGGTGGAATGCCCACCTCCATTCAAAATCCTGACTCCCATAATGTGTTTCATGATGCAATTGAAGACTCTGTTGTTGGATTCATTTCTGTCTAACCAGTATTAGTAGTTAGGATTTTGTAATCAGCTTTTATTTTGTAACCTAGTCTAGTAATACTGGTTCTGAAAAAGTCCTCCAGACTGATGTATACTTGATTATGTTGCCCTCTTTCATATGTCACTCTGCATAGAAGCATATGGTAAGCAAATAAATGTAAATACCATAATAATAACTGTGTGAATTGTTAAATTAAAAAAATAATAGTAAATAACAGATTTTTGCATATAGTGGATTTTGATGTGGTATAGTAGAGCAGACAGCTGTGGCAATGGTGTATATATACTGGATAAACAGATAGGAACAATATTAAATATAGTTTTGAGTGTTCATTTTTTTGTTACTTTTTTGCTGAATGGGAGGTGCTATCATTTTGAAAGGCATATAGATAGACAGATACTTTATTAATCCACAAGGGGGAATTCACATACTCGAGCAGCAGCATACTAATAAAAAGAATATTTAATTAAAGAGGAATAAAAGCGCAGTGGAAGTTAAAAAATGCAAGATGGAGAGTGCGAAACAGGTATAACAGTCTATAATCTTGTGTAGTGTTAAAGTTTACCCCGATGGGTGGAACAGAAGAGTCGTATAGTGTGGGCGGAGGAATGATCTCCTCAGTCTGTCAGTGGAGCAGGACAGTGATATATAGCACAAATCTCTTCATGTTATACAGTGGTGTGAAAAACTATTTGCCCCTTCCTGATTTCTTATTCTTTTGCATGTTTGTCACACAAAATGTTTCTGATCATCAAACACATTTAACCATTAGTCAAATATAACACAAGTAAACACAAAATGCAGTTTTTAAATGATGGTTTTTATTATTTAGGGAGAAAAAAAAATCCAAACCTACATGGCCCTGTGTGAAAAAGTAATTGCCCCCTGAACCTAATAACTGGTTGGGCCACCCTTAGCAGCAATAACTGCAATCAAGCGTTTGCGATAACTTGCAATGAGTCTTTTACAGCGCTCTGGAGGAATTTTGGCCCACTCATCTTTGCAGAATTGTTGTAATTCAGCTTTATTTGAGGGTTTTCTAGCATGAACCACCTTTTTATGGTCATGCCATAGCATCTCAATTGGATTCAGGTCAGGACTTTGACTAGGCCACTCCAAAGTCTTCATTTTGTTTTTCTTCCGCCATTCAGAGGTGGATTTGCTGGTGTGTTTTGGGTCATTGTCCTGTTGCAGCACCCAAGATCGCTTCAGCTTGAGTTGACGAACAGATGGCCGGACATTCTCCTTCAGGATTTTTTGGTAGACAGTAGAATTCATGGTTTCATCTATCACAGCAAGCCTTCCAGGTCCTGAAGCAGCAAAACAACCCCAGACCATCACACTACCACCACCATATTTTACTGTTGGTATGATGTTCTTTTTCTGAAATGCTGTGTTCCTTTTACGCCAGATGTAACGGGACATTTGCCTTCCAAAAAGTTCAACTTTTGTCTCATCAGTACACAAGGTATTTTCCCAAAAGTCTTGACAATCATTGAGATGTTTCTTAGCAAAATTGAGACGAGCCCTAATGTTCTTTTTGCTTAACAGTGGTTTGCGTCTTGGAAATCTGCCATGCAGGCCGTTTTTGCCCAGTCTCTTTCTTATGGTGGAGTCGTGAACACTGACCTTAATTGAGGCAAGTGAGGCCTGCAGTTCTTTAGACGTTGTCCTGGGGTCTTTTGTGACCTCTCGGATGAGTCGCCTCTGCGCTCTTGGGGTAATTTTGGTCGGCCAGCCACTCCTGGGAAGGTTCACCACTGTTCCATGTTTTTGCCATTTGTGGATAATGGCTCTCACTGTGGTTCGCTGGAGTCCCAAAGCTTTAGAAATGGCTTTATAACCTTTACCAGACTGATAGATCTCAATTACTTCTGTTCTCATTTGTTCCTGAATTTCTTTGGATCTTGGCATGATGTCTAGCTTTTGAGGTGCTTTTGGTCTACTTCTCTGTGTCAGGCAGCTCCTATTTAAGTGATTTCTTGATTGAAACAGGTGTGGCAGTAATCAGGCCTGGGGGTGGCTACGGAAATTGAACTCAGGTGTGATACACCACAGTTAGGTTATTTTTTAACAAGGGGGCAATTACTTTTTCACACAGGGCAATGTAGGTTTGGATTTTTTTTCTCCCTAAATAATAAAAACCATCATTTAAAAACTGCATTTTGTGTTTACTTGTGTTATATTTGACTTATGGTTACATGTGTTTGATGATCAGAAACATTTTGTGTGACAAACATGCAAAAGAATAAGAAATCAGGAAGGGGGCAAATAGTTTTTCACACCACTGTATATAGGTTATCTTTTAATATAATTTAGTATGACAGAGTTTTTGTTGAGCACAGATAATAGGCTATTAGGGGTTCTTGGGCAATTTTTTACATGAAGTATTTAAAATATAGAATGTATATGCACTCATTTTGTATCTAACTCAACTGCTCACAACAGTGAGTGTAATATGAAGGGGTTCTGTCAAAATAATTTGCCAGCACTTTCATCACTTTCCTGTGCCTTTGATCTAAAACAGGGGTGCCCAACTCCAGTCCTGGAGGGCTGCAGTGGCTGCAGGTTTTCATTCTAAAACTTTTCTTAATTAGTGACCTGTTTATGCTGCTAATTAACTTCTTTTGAATTCATTTTATTTGACTTGCTCTTGAAGACACAGACCCCTTATTTCATTTTCCTTACTTAGCAGCCAAACAATAATGAGATACAAAATGAGCCAAAACAGGATCAGCAAACTGTGTCCATCATACAATATCTGATAAAGAAAGATGAAGGTCTCGGGAATGCTGATCGGCTCTTAGAAAAGAGAAAATCCACAATTTCGGAAATGTCTGCTATTGCACAATGAGAGCACCAAAAAGCCATGGAATTAAATTACGGGTTTAATTAACGACAAGACTCAGCGCCTCATTAAGTAACTGGTTGGAGTGAAATTGGTTGGAGTTTGTGGCCCCGACATAGTTGGTATTCTGTTGGCTCACTTACTTCTCATTTAATTTCTGTTTGGGTGCCATTTAAGGAAAGAAATGAAGCGATTCAGAGGAACGATGAAGAAATTCAGGGAAACATTTCTTAAAAGCCAAGTTAATTCAAATTAATTCAAATGAAGTTAATTAGCAGCAAAAACAGATCACTAATTAAGAAAAGAGTTAGAATGAAAACCTGCAGCCACTGTGGCCCTCCAGGAGTAGAGTTGGGCACCCCTGATCTAAAATGTTTTAAAAGGGCCCCTGGAATGATTCATTAAAACAGTTGTAGATTGGACATAATAACCATATTACAGTGCATGTACGGTCTCTCCCTATATTTTCAGTAATCCTGGTGTATCAGCTATCTAGCTGTGCCATATGTAAAGAGTTTGCCTTGGCAGAGCATCACCAGATACTCAGCACCTGTTGATGTTGTGGCAGAGTTCAAACTGTCGTTGCATGCAAGGGATATGCAACAAAGTGCCAGATATGTCTGCTTTAAGGTACCTACCATTGCTGTGCCAAACACTATGGTGCTCTGAAAAGTGTAGTAATTTCTACATGGTGTGACCAAAATGTAAGCATATCCCTTAAATTAAAGCCTGCAAAGTACACTTTAACTCCGTTGTAAATTTCAACTGTGGAACAGAGGGGTAAATCAAGAAAAAAATGTGTCTTTGTCCTAAACATTATGGAGTTTAACTGTAATCATGAAAGTTAGAAGGAAATTAATATACTGTCATATGTAGGTACACAGCAGGCTGGTGAAAAACGTATTGGAAAAGCTTGTACAGAACAATGAGCCATAATTCTAAGCAAATATAATTTATGTGCTGGTTAGGAATACACTTCTTTCCAGCTGCTACTAATTTATATTTCTTCCACTGTTCATATATTTACATCCATCCTTTTTTTTTTTTTTTTTTATAACCATCTTTATCCAGTTCAGGTTTCTCAGGTATGCATTAACAAATTTATTCTGATCTACAAATGCCAATTGTGTAGTATGATTAGCATTTTGTGCTTTGCAGTATTGATCTTCATTAAAGTAATTCTGGCATTGCCATTAACCTGCTTAAAGCTTCATATTCAACATTATTCCAATATTCCATCATTAGTTCATCATTTGCTGTTGGTTTGTTACCAAGTGTAAGTAAATAAATATAAAGTATAAAATAGTGAGTCTGTAAGCAGCCCACAATACATATGATTTTCATCCTTTTTATTACATTTTTCCCTGTATACTTTTAAAGGTTTCTATCCAGTGTTTGGTCAGTTTAGTTTAATGTAGGGATGTACAAATGCAATGAATTTGTGGGGTGGTTGGGTGAGGGTTCGGTTGCACTAGCTGTGTTATTTTTGTGGCATTTTTTCTTTGTCAAATGTGACAATATTTTCAAACCATCTTATTTCAAAATAGGGCACAGGGCAACCACAGCCTAAAATCAGTTCTAGATAGGATTTCAGTTTGTTCCAGGCACACTCTTGCACAAAGTCATAGTCGCACAGGTTTGAATCTAGAATCAGCAATTAAAATAACATGCAAGCCTGTGGGACTATGGAAGAAAAACTGAAGTACACTGATACCTACACCAATCCAGGGAGACATGTTATACCTAGAATTCTGGATTTGAGAGACAGCTGCCCTAAACACTGTGCTATGCTGCCCCATTCTCCATAAGTAGTAATGAAAATGATCTCCATTGTCTGACTGTCTATTGCATTTCAGGGTCATTGTGGCATGAACACAGAACCTAGCTCTGCAAATCACTGAATGTGGCACTATTTACCTCAAATTTTGTGTAGAGCATTTCACTTAAAATAAAAAATAAATGCATATTAAGATCGGAAAGTAACAGTAAGTAGTGCATTGTGTAATAATCATATAGTTGGTATAGCACATCAGCCTACACTGGCATATTACCTTTGAAAAAGTGTTTCCTTCTAAAAGATAATTTTGTTGCAGTGAAGGAAAATGATGAATGTGCCACTGTTGAACTACTAAATACACAGCTGAGAAAGTGCTTTAGAATGGAGTGTAGACTGTATTCACTCTACTATAATTTTGCTAAACGTGGAAATTTCATCTACCTAGCTTCATTCATCCTCTGCTATTCTGGTCTTGAGTGGGTGGAATGTAGTCATTTTACATTTCATAAGCAGCTATGCTTATTAACTTCTCAGAGAGATATTAGGGAAAGTAACGACATTATTCTCCTAAGGAGATCTCATAGCATCTAACAATTATTAAATATGAGTGCATTTAAGATAACTAAGCATAACCTTTTCATTCATGTATGTCCAACATTTATATATTTTGTCTTTCAGCAAAGCAGAATTATTAAGCACAGAGTCTCTATTCCTGTTTGCCTGATATGAAGGAGCTTCTAATTGTGAATGTTCTGGCACAGATTATAGCAACCTAGCAGCTGCATCACTTGGGGGAATTTACTCAGTGCAGCTTTATAAAATACAGTGTGTGTGCTGTCTGTCTGTGTGTTTGTATTTATGTATATGTATGTTTTTGAGATTTCAGTATTTGAGAAGATTCTTTGTCATTGCTGTTTTCTTTGAATAGGTCACATACTAAAACTGGCGCACATGATATTCTTATTGTTTAATTTAGTATTAGTCTTTAGTGATATTTAGAAAATTGGCAGCCGTTGGATGTATTCCAAAAGTGACAGCACTTTTCAGCAATGGACAGAGGTGCACACTGACCAGTCTGCAGCCATACATAAAAAAAAAAAAAAAAACAAAACCTGCAAGTGTCATTCCTCATTTTTCATTATGTATGTATGTATTATATAGTGGACTGACTGGTAAAACTTTTAAGCTATCCAAGCTCCAATAGAGGAGTAAAAATTACAAAAGAACTATATATACTGTTCACAAGTCCAAGTCCAAAACACAACTAAGTTTGGTTGTTAAAGATGGTGGCTTTATATGCCGAGACCAGAAGTGACGTCTTCAGTGGCTCCAGGACCATGCAGGATTTCTCGTGGATGGTCTGCAAGGGATTGAGAAAGAAAATCGGTGCACCTCACCACCCCCTGGTCTGGTGTGGAATTACTATCATTCACTACCACAGAATAGCAAATAACACCTTTGCCCTCAGGGCCTAGCTAGGTAAACAGAAGTAGTCCCCTGTTATTCTGTTACTTGTTTTCCAAGCTCAATTTCCATGCTGTCCTTCTCCAATCTGTCAGCTGAGGTATTGTCAAGTACTGCCTCCTAACTCTAATCTCATTGGACTAAAGGTATCAAGGCCCTTTTTTACTGTTCCCCAGACCCTTCTAGGTTCCCCATCACAACCACTTCTGGGGCCCCAGCTGACATTATTCTGTTGTGTTAAAAGTTGAGATCCGGCAACAGACACTTAATTTTGGCAGTATGATAGAATTATAATGTTGGAATATTCAAACATATTGTTGACTGACTATCATCTTCAAAGTTATTGTTGCTGTTGCAGAGACCAGCCATTAGTGCTCACCTGACCAAGGTGTAATATTTAGTCTAATTTAGCCTTACACCAGTGTAAGTGATTTTCCTCCTTGGCAATGTGCTTCTTTGCTGAGTATGTAAGAACTAGATTACTCATAGGCTGTTGTGGACATCCTTATCTCACACCTCTCTATTCTATTTTTTGCTAGTGCTTTTGGAGGCAGGTCAGTTGAGGTTTTGTTTAGAGTAATAGCATTTGCACTTTATTTTACATTAGACACTGTCAAGTGTCACAATCTTCAGTTTAATCAGGCTCGAAGTCTAAAAATATAACATTGCTTTGTTATTTTACATGACTTTGTTTCTGCCTTTTTGTCTGAAACCACAAAAGTAAATTTAAGCTGCTTAAAGGTGTGCCTTGTGGGACACAGTGGAATAGGATCACAAGTCAAGTTTAAATTCATAGTTATTACAATGACAGTCTTAATTGCAAGTCTCACATAGACTGCCAACAGCTGTTCAATACCAACAACAGACATTAGTATAGTACAGACATTGTTTGTGTTGTTTGCATGTTCTTCGAAGTCAGTTTGGGTTTTCATTTACAGGTCCAATCAACTGGTTACTCTAAATTCCCTTATGTGAGTGGTCACTGTTATGGACTGGCACCCACACCAGGAGCCAAGTTTATAAATCTTTACATGATTTTGAACTTGCAAATACATGTGTGCAAGAAAAATTTGTACACCAAAAATAGTCAGATTTCTAAAACCTGGCATATGCATATTTCTACTCACTTTACCCTTTATGAATCGCCGTCATCTTGTAAATGTGCATTAAAGCTGTACCGTGAAACTACCATATATAAACCATGCTAATCAATCTCATACATATGCAATTACAATGCTGCAGACCTTCATTGGCAGGTAATGCAGTCACATGATGCATCCAGTAGTGCAAGATGATAGTTTTCGTCTCTAAATTAGAGGCACGCAAGGAGCCTTTTGGCTCTATTTATTTGGTGGCCTAAGCACGGGTATCGGCAGCAAGTGGAAATATGTTGAATGGCAACATGTTACTGCTGCTGTAAATGCCATTAGCTCCAGCCACACCAAATAAAATGAAAGAAAAAAAGGACAGATTTTTGACAATACAGCAGATTGCTACTCACCAGCAGACTGTGTGTATAACAGTAGGAGGTAGAAAAGACACATATGCACTCTCTGATTTTGATCTGTGAATAACATCTGTAATTGGAGATACCTTTTTATGCAGCATTATGCCAGAGCAGTCCTGGTGATTGTCAGTCTTATCTTGTCAGTATGGATGACTTACTTGTTAAAAGAATGTAACAGCTTACGGTTAACAAAAGCTGCTTCATTCTCGCTAGGTGCCCATTTTGCAATATGAGTGCAGTAGAGTGGTTCAGTTATATTAGGATAGCTGACACAGGTACAAATTGCCTTTTTATGTTGGTAACATGTTATGTTATTTACAGTAAATGTACCCACAACATAACGAAAACTGGATGTAGTTCTTCGTCGGTCAGGTGAAGGCTTCCAGCACAGCAGGCACAATAGAGTGAAGCATGGCTGAGATATTCTTGCCCTATCGGCCAGGTCCCTGAGAAGTGACAACAGGTAGTCTAAACTGAGGGGAAAAAAACAGAAAAGTTCTTCACTGCAAATACTCGGCATTGGTCATCTTAAAAATCACATTTGACATTTTAATATGTTTGCCATGTCAACACACATTATAATAACAGCTCAGTGATATAAAATATTTTGCATGCAAGTCATCATTTATCTGATTTGGTTGTATTTGCCTACTTGATCAAGAGTGTTATCATTTCCCAGTTTCTCCAAAATGTTGTGTTCACAATGGACAGAGTTGCCATAAATATACGCACGTTCCCCTGTCAAGTTTTCTTTTATAAATATCGATGTTTGGGTGGGAAGTTGCGTATGGATATTTCAAGACACTTATTATCCATATGTAAGCTTTATAAATGAGGTCCCAAGGCTGTTTCTTGCCTTGCACCCATTGCTGCTAGGATGGGCTTTCATCCCCTGTGACTCTAAAATTAAAATGGATCAAATGAGTCTGAGTAATGCTATGTTATATTCTGTGTGTGTGTGGGGTGTTACAAGTTGGAGGATTATAACTAATTGGACTGCTGTGGTTCGAATGCAGTTTTATTTTTGGAAGTACAGAACTGTTGTGGCTCATCTCTGTAATTTTTTGAAAATTCTAATCTGGCTGTACAATTTTTACTGCTAGCGAGTGCTTTGCACCTTGCAGTATGGCCTCTATATTGTTGTTCTCCAAGTCTCCTTTGAACAGTGGATTGTGATATTTCTACCCCTGCTCTTTGGAGGTTGTTCATGATTTTACAGACTGTTGTTTTGGTGTGTTTTTTTTTTTTTTTAAAAAAACTGCTGTCACAATTTGTCTGTCTTATGTTGCTGTTTTCCTTGAATGACAGGTTCGATGCTTGTTGCTCAAGTACACCTCTGGTTTCCTTCTTTTTCAGGACATTCCAAATTGTTATACTGGCTATGCCCAATGTTTTTGAAATACCTCTGATGGATTTTCCCCCTTTTCTCAGCTTCAGAATGACATGCTTCTCTCCATAGACAGCTCTCTGGTCTTCGTGTTAGTTTCCCCATCCTACCTACAAATGCAGTCCTCACAGGTGAAGACCAAAGCTTAAACTGAGAGTAGATAGCCAATGCTACTTAAAGAATAAACAATCAATCTTATATGACACACCAAACTAACAAGAAACAACTGTTGCTTGTCAAGTTCCAATACTTTTGCTCACTTGAGAAACTGGGTGGTTTGATACAAAATGTGCTACGTTGTTTAACATACAGTATCTAGATGTAAATACCAGGGAATACAAGCTGAAAGTCTGATGTCTCATCTCATATTCCTCTTTTGATCTTACATACATATGTCTTCAGTGCACTGCAAAAATTCATTAATTGGCCTTGCTGTTCCAATACTTTTGGAATGATATGTAAGATGTTGCTGTGAACAGAAACAACAGGCTTGAATTGCAACAGTAGCCCCATTAATCAATTGTTAAAACTATGCATATCCATTGTATGTGATATTGGGTAGAGCCGTGGTACGAGAGTTTTTGTGCTTGATATCAATACCAGGGAAATGTCATGATACTCGATACCTTTTCAATACCATGCCAAAAGCAGAACCTTTTCTCTAGATTTTATATTAAAAGTACCTCTATTATTCAAGTGGACAATATTGTGCCTTTGTGGGGGGTTTGGGGGCTGGGTCCAAGAGTGACTGTATTCCCCTTTACACTCTTTATTATGTAGACCAGGCTGTTCAATTACAAAATCAGTTGGGCCAGATTTTCAAACCAAGAAATTTAGTTGGGCCAGACATTGATAGTGACTCGTAAGCAGCAGGTAATAACATTTTTTAAACCAACACAAATTAATTGAAGACGAGTAATGTTTATTCATTGTTTCCCTTTTAAATTTGCTCAAATCTGGCACGTCAAAAACAACATGAGAAACAATAAAACGCAATAACTGCACAGAATGTGAGGTAGCAATACTTTTTCCACTTTTTAAATAAAAAATAAAATTTCATATCTGGTCATATCTGACCTATGCACATGTCAAAGTGCATAAAAACAAAATGGTGCACAGTATAAGCAATAACGTTTGTTTCCCTTTTGAAATAAATATTTTGGTCATATATAACCCAGACGCATCACAAAGTGCATTTAACAGCATAAAAAAGAGCTAGCAATGCTATCAAAGCTATTAGTGTCCAAACTCTTAACAAGTGATAACAGTTACTAATACACATGAATACAACGTCTACTGCACACTGACGGAACATAGGTTCATTTTAAATTACCACATGTGTGATTTGCCTATTTTATGAATAAAAAGGTGCCGGTACACATACGTTGCCTTTGGATCAAGTTTGAGGTACTGTGAAGATATACAGAGGCCAAGAGTCCTGTCACTATGTTTTTTAAAATGTTTAAAATTTGAAATGAAGAAATCATCAAGTCTAATAATAATAATTTTTATATAGTGTTTTACACTACTCCATGCAGGGAGGACCCAGGATGCAATCCCATGATCGTCTTATCGCTTGACAGCAGCACTACCATTACACCTTTATGCCACCTACATAGGCATACTGTACTGTGTAATATTGTGCTTGATAGTTTAGAATGAATATTTCTAAAATCAAAGAATATTAGCTGCAGGATAATAACAAGCTCTTCATTCTACAAAAAAGTTATGTAGTCCCGCAAAGCAATCAGTGCTTAATTTGAGTTTTCAAGAAAATTCTAAACTTTTTGTATATTTTCATCAAATGCAGTCTTTCATTCTTTGCTTTTACTGTCAATGGCTGATTGGCATCCTCATAACTGCCATGAATCCCTGGGATCAAAGCATGTGAGTAGAGGGTCAACCAATCGCATGAAGAGAAATGCAGAGACAGTACTTGTCAATAATTAGGCTCTAATTGGACTAACAATTAGATTTATTTGCAAAAACCCATGTTCACACTCACTTGATGAAACTGGAGTACAACCAAGACTCGGCAGGTAATTGATTTTAGAATATTTAATATGTAGTTGATGCTACGACCAGCTGCTCCGGCCAAGGAGCTGGTGCAACGTAACGTTATCAAAATAAATTATGTATCATAGACTACTACCATCACTTCTAGATACACAACAACATGCTGCATTGTGGGTTGAATATTGCTGTTCTATGCAGATAGTTACGTTCATAGCCTGAACTACTGTAGGAATTTCTGAAGGATTGCAAAATGTGGTTTTCTCTGTTTTTTTTCCCCCTGTGTTTCTAGTTGGACCACACACTGGGCCTGTGGGCCACTCAGAGGTTGCTTCTGGGCCATTTGTGGCCCATGAGCCTTGGTTTGAATTGGTAGACCTTAACAAAATGCCCCAAATCTCATACTCTTACCTCACTGTCAAGTACAGTAGTTCGGCACTTCCACCTTTTTGTAACCGCAGGCAACCTCAGGCAATTTGACAGATCACCATAGCAGGCAGAAGAAAGTTACACATTTCTTTGAGTATTACAGATCAAATAGATAGTGTCATAAAACAAAATCAAAATAATGTATGAACACCATACAAACTGGTATTTTTAGATGTTTAGACTTTTCAGGCAGCCCATAGCTTGTGTTGCTTGAAGTGTCAACAACAACTCAGAGCATTATTGTCTTGACTTTACCAGTCCTTCTTTCTTCTCTCTGATCAGCTTTTTGCTGATCTTATAAAGCTAATCTTAATATGATGTGGTCATCCTGTCTTCAAGGCAGCTCTCCTTTTTTGTAATTACAATTCTTATCTCTGATAATGCTTTCAAAGCTCATACACTTCTGCAATGAGAGGCAGGGGGCTATACTGTGGCATGCTTGTGTAACATAAGAAGCACTCTTGTTCATATCCAAAGTTCATAAAATGTCTAAAATCAGATGCTTTAGCTATTGCTTTTGACATCATAGATGGGATGTTTTTATAACTTATACTGCTCATATGATTTCACAAGCTGTGCCTGCTCTCTGTTATCATCAACAAAAACATGAGTAGTCCAGCAATACACTATATCAGAACTAATTGCAGTTTCTACTTAAACTAATTATCAATTAATTCTTATGTAAACACTGAAGCATTAGTGGACAAGCTGCTTTTAAAATAACATATTTCAGTATCGAAAAACAAAATTAGACATCTTTGTAAAGATACACTTTTTAAGCATTATAAGAAAAGTTTATTTTCTTTCCAGAAAGGTTCTACTTAATTTTCTAATGTTCCACCCTAGCTGATAAGTTGTGTTCCCTCCTGACTGTTTCCCCAGGTATAGTTACTCTTTCATCTGGGAACTTTAGATGAGAGTTATTTATTTATTTTTTAAGCAAACTTCATAATGGCCACAGTTTTTCCAGTAAATCATTGAAACGATTGTGTTTACAGTACTTTTACCTAGAACATCATCAGTTAGTGAAGTGCTGGTATGTCAGAGACTTTCTGTAGGAATTGGATGCATTCCTGGTCCATACAAATGACAAATTATATCAGAGTCCTCTTAATTTCAGAAGATCTTCATGTAATTATTGATCAAGTCTGGTACATCTCCCACTAAACCAGCTCAATTTCATTTTAAGCCCATTGTGCGAATTTTGTTTTTATTTATTCACCTAATCTATGCTAGTCCTGTGTCTGTCTTATAATTAGACTACTGCCCCAAACTGTTCATCAAAGCATGTGTAGCTGTACTATTAACTTCACAAATTTGGAATACAACAAACATGCCATACGTGCCAGTGCCAACCACCTCAACCCTTATGAAAGCACATTTTCCCCTGCATAAACTGTTCACAGACCAACCCTTGAAGCCACTCTTCACATGTTTGGGTTTGCGAAAGTTGCCTTTACTGTTTTTCCAGCCACAGTTTAAACACAATGTTATGAGTGGCCCGTGGTGCTGAATAAAGCTGTTTTTCTGCATTTCCATCTGGACTACGAGATTGCCTTATTTAAAGAGAGAGAGAGTCAGATGTCATCACTATTACTCCAAGTTTTACTTGTCATGAATCAATGTTGTTTTAGATTTATTTTGGAAAACATACATTTTTCTTTTATTAACTTTATTGAAAAGTCTTGTTTCCTCAGAATCCTCTGAGTGTCTCAATTAGACTCTTTATTGAAAGCCTTTGGTTATGGTTTAGATTTTTTATTTTATATTTATGGAATTATGTGATGCAGTTTTGTGCATGGCTGCCATGCTGTTGTCAAGAACCCACCCCCTCTGGAACTTGCGACCTTCTGCCGTAATCGGCAGGAAGCTATAAATAGCTTTGAGAGTGGGTAATTCAGACTTTCTAAAAGTCTTTTTGCATCATATACTCCATGTTTGGTTTTGGTTTTGACCTCAGTCTTATTTACAGGTCTCACTTTTGTCTAGCTGTAAGTCTTGTTGTATGGTACTATTCTCTCGGTTTTGTCCTTTGATTGTTGTTTATGTATAGATAACAAAACATTACTATGGACAGCATACATACTCCACTGAACTGTCACTGTCCACCACTTTCCTATTTTCTTCCTTAACACTATTCGTCTTTAATACAATCAAAGCAAACAAGTAACCTCCTGAAAGCAGCTGTCTTCTTTACACCTGATTTCCATTTTATTATTTTTAATCCTACCAGCTCCCTTCAATTCTCTGGCAAGGGTGGCTCAGGTTATGCCTTCTCTGCCACATGTACAACAGGTTACCATTTCCCAGCATTAGGCCAACAAGAAAAGCCAGTTGTGCTCTTGTCTTAGTCTCCACCTGCTTGTGTCTGGCACTTCATTTAAAGATGACTGACTTCAATATGGATTTAAAAATTTCTAGGTTTACTACCCTAACCTGATATTTCCTAAATTAATTTTGGGTTGGCCTACTCTTGTACCCTAAACTAACAGAGTCACAGTCATCCAGACTCTGTCTACTTAAGCACTGATTATGAGTGTTACCTGCATGGCCTGCCGCTCCACAGTACTCCACAAAGTAAATCACTAGCTTTGGTGTGAACAAAATATAGATGTCTCTATAATTACATGACCTAACACTGCCTTGCTTCTTGAGAACAATCAGACAAGTGAAGGCCCATATACCTTGGTTGAAGCCACTTACCATCCAAGCATATACAGTATTACTTCTGCCATGTTGTTCTCTATTGGAATTGTCTTTCCTCAACCTGGTAAGCCATGTGGCAAAGAAAGTGGGAGTCTACCCACACTTGGTGCCTTTAACACTACATAGCACATGCACACAGTGATCAAAACCATATTCACAAACTGGGTGCAAAGCATAATTACCCCAAAATCCTGCTGTTGACTATTCCATGTGTTTTGTAATGGGAGGGTCCTAGAGTAACCCTGTTCCCCATTTTTCCCTTTATCATGTAGACCTTAATGTAGTGCCTCAAATCCCATATTGTTACCTCAGCAGTACCATAACAAGCAGGGGAAAGTTACACATTTATTTATGTATTATAGATAAAATAGTCCCATAAAACCATATTAAAATAAAGAATGAACACCTGATATTACTAGATGTTTAGATTTTCCAGGCAGCCCATTTCTTGTGTTGCTTAAACCATTCTTGTCTTGAATTTTCCCATCCTCCTTTCTTCTGTCTGATCAGCTATTTTACTGATGTTATAAATGTAACCTTGGTCTGATGTGGTCATCCTGCCTCCTAAACGACTTTGCTTTTTATCTTCCTTTTTTCTATTTACTTTTGTCTCCGAAAAATGCTTTCAGAGCTTATTCGTTTCTGCCATTAGAGTCAGGGGCTATAATATGGCGTACTTTTGTAACTAGGACAATTATATTATAATTTATAAAATGAGCTGCTTTAGGTCCTGCTTCTGACATAAATGAGATCCAACAACAAAGAATATTTACACAGCTTAGTCACAGATTGTTAAATCATATGTGTAATATATCAGTTACCAAGAAAAGCATGCATATCCAAGCAGTACAGTATAGCAGAGGAAATTGCATATTTCAGTTAAACAAATTATCAATTAATTCTTAAGCAAATAATGAAGCAATAATGAACAAGCTGCTTTTAACATAATAAGGTGTTTCAGCATGAAAAGCAAAATTAGTTATTTTGTAAAGGTCTTTTTAAACATTACAAAAACAATTATTTATTTTCTTTCCAGAAATGTTTCTCATTTCTCCAATAGACATTTTCTGTAATAGAATATAAATATATAAATGTAATAGTTACAGCAAATTTAAAATAATGATATTTCAATCAAGTAGTTGCCAAGTTATGATTTAAGTAAACTAGTGTTGGTGTTGAATTTAATTTATGATACTGTAGACATGGGTATTACTACAGAGTAAAAACTAGTGGGTTGTTATTATCGTACTGAGATTTCAGAATAGGGTTTATAAAGAAGCATATCAGCATGGACTGCCTGATTTATATTATCATGTGCACATTATAATTTTATGCTCTGACATTTTCTGTCCAAAATCTAAAAAATGCTGCTTAAAATCAGTACTAAAAATGTACGTAAATTCAAACATGATTATATTTGGTCTTTCGAATTGGTAAATTCCAAGATATTTTTATTTAAACAAACATAAGTTGCTTTTGTAACAACATGTTTTTTAAAGTCTTGCCAGAGAATCACTTTAAATGTGTAACCTTTGCCATTGTAAGATTTACATTTTCAAATGTACTAAGAGTAATATTTAACAGATGAGTTAAACTGATTCACATTTTAAATATCTCAAATTCCTGGTGCTTCAATTGTCCATATCTGTCCTTTTTTGATATTCAGCTTCTTGTGTGAAATCAGACCTGTCAGTTTTATATTACTTCATTATTCAGGTACTCCTGAATAATATGCTTTGTTGTTCTGTTTTCAGAGTATCTTATGTAAGAGACAAGGCATTATTGCCTAGCCTGTGTACAAATCAAGAATTAGAAACTGAACTAGGCTGACGTCTCTGGAAGTCAGTTATTTGTAACTGAGAGACTGCATTACATTCGCCAATGTGCTATTTAAATATATGATATACGGTACTGTATGTGCTTTCCCTTCATTTGTCACATTGTAAGGGCTATACTCAATATTAGGTTGCCTTCAGTAAACAAGCAAATGACACAGATTTGCAGTTTTTAGATCGTATTTAGTATGTTGTTATGCCTGTAATGCTATAACTGCATGTCTCTGCAGTGTTTTTCTGTTAACGCAGTACATGTATATGTTATACCACTAAAGAGAGGTGATGCTTATACTAAATAAATTTTATTTTGGTATTAATAAATGGAACAGCTTATTTCATTGCCAGTGTATGCAAGTCAAACAGCCACTTTGTTAGAAATTTAACTTGATTTTTACTTGCTACATCTTGTTGTTAGCACTGGTGTACATTTTCCTCCTACATCCCACAGTCCTATATGCAGAATTGTGGCTACAGGTTGTGAATGATTGGATAGACATATGTAGATGCCCAGTCAGAAAGTAAATGCGAAACTTCTGTTACTTTATCTGGACCATGTAGGATATGGTATTAAAAAGCATTAAATCTTGTCATCTGCAAGTTAAACAGTTACAGGCCTTATCTGATAGGTCACTTCATTGTGTTAAAGCCGTGGTTCCCAAAGTTTTTTAAGGTACAACCCACGTTTGGGCTAGAATTTTGTTTGCAACCCCCACTACCATACTTAACCCCATTCATAAACACACATCAGCTGAGCATCGGTTAACAAAAGTTAACAAATGATAGAAATACTGGCATCATCTGTTACCCAGTAGCGCAATTTGTTTCTCTTTGTTCTTCATGTTTCCTGGACTCTCCACCATGTTCGAGAAAGAGCATGTTAATTATTTTTAATCACTGCATTGTTGCTCAACGGCACTGGAGTCTCCTGGAAATTTCGTTTTGGCTTTATTTATATACTGTAAGCAGCAAAGCTCAGTAAGGCATCATTTCCAAACTGTGCACTGTGCTTTTGAGTGACAAGTAAAATATCGAATATTCAGCAATAAGTACGAGCTATACCCATTTTGTTAAAGATGGGTACATTTTTAAAAAGATCATTGGAACCTTCTATGTCTGGCTGTAACAAGAATAAAAAGAAAAATAGATTGTACAATGATAAATATCTCAAATATTGTTTTACACTTAGTTCAAATAAACCCCAGTGTGTAGTTTGTCGAGAGGTGTTGTCAAAAGAAAGTATGAAGCTGTCAAAACTACTTTGACATTTAAATACCAAACATCCAGAAAAAAAGACAAGCCTGTGGAATTCTTTAAATGAAAGCTCAACTACCTCCATAAGGAGCAAGTAATTTTTAATTTGGCACCCACTACTAATGAAAAAGCATTATTAGTAAGTTATCAAGTTGCATTTTGCATTGCAAAAGCCAGTAAGCCACATACAAATGCCAAAAATCTGCTTTTACACACTGCTGTAGGTAAGGTGCAAATAATGCTTGGTGAAAAAGAGGTTGATAAGGTCAAAACAGTACCTCTTTCCAATAATACGATCCAAAGAAGAATAATAGACATGGCAGAAGATATTATTATTATTATTATTAGTATTATTACAATAATAATACATTTTATTTATAAAACTTGATTTCTGGTTGACTTTATACAACAAAGACATTTGATTCATTCCAGTGCATTCAAGAACTCATGGGAAATGAGTAGCCAAGTATGCACATTGGAAAAGATCACTTTAAGTAAAAAATATAGGTCTAAAACCGTGAATGACTTTAGCTAAGAAAGAGCATTTGTAGGTTATATTTTTGTAAATCATTACACATCTGGTAGTGACAATGTCAGAAACATGGCTTAGTGATTTTGATATAATTTTTTATTTTTTTTTTTCAATAAGCAGGATAGAAAAAGGGTGTATTCTCTGCAAAACTGAATAGAGTATTGAGATTGGTTACAACTTGTTGGTCAGATCATCCACCGTAGAACGATCTTTGAAGCATATCTAATTATCCATAAAAATACAATGTTCACTCACTCACTGTCTCGTTAGCAAACATACTTTTTCTCATTTAGTTAAACTAAGCATTTGGCAGGACGGTACATCAGGGGAAGTAGGTATCAGCTAAGAAAGGACATTTTAATCTATACATACTGGTGACTCCTCCCCAAAATAGTAACACTTAGCACCCTAAACCCTCAAAAATGCCTTGACTGATTTGTTTGGATTTTGATGATGTTCTAGAAAAAAGAAACTGAGCCGACCCATTTTTTTTTATTTCTCAATATTTATTAATATTATGCTAAAGTGCATGCTCTTTGCTTCATTGAAAGTGTCATGGACAGGCAAAAAGAGGCATGGACATGTCTGGCATGTACAGTACGGTATAAATGGTTGGCGAAGCTCAGTGGTTAGCAAATGTGCTATAAAGCTCCAGTGAGGGTACCAAGTGCTTTGGCTGTGAAAGTATGTGTTGCTTTGCTGAAAGCAAAAAGCAAGGGTCCCATTCTTGATACACTTTTGACATTGTCATTTGTGAAAACCCCACCAAGAATCTTGCACACAGTAGTTTTCTACATTCAGAGTGCTTAAATGTTTCATCCATTATAATAAATTGACATTTAGGGTGAGGCTTTGCTGGCAGCAGTGTTTATTTTGCTTTTTTACTATCATTGCGAAGTATCCTGTATTTAGTCAACCCGAGAGGATTTAATTAACAAGTATATTAAAAGCATGAGCAGGAGACCAAGGGTTCAGAAACAGAAGGATTATTGGTAGCTAAAGCTTCAACAAAGTCTAAACCAGTCTACGGCTGCCAAAGACTGACTTAGAAGAGACAGGAGAAGGAATGGATCAACCGGGATCTTAACGCTGCAGCATCAGCTGCAGCTGAGAGCAAATGTGGAAGCCAAACTGCGGGTGATGCAGGCAATGAGAATTTAGTCTCAACCGCTGCCAACTACTACCAATAACCCCAGTGAGTTAACAGGATAAACTTCAAATTGACTCACAACTCCACCTTTGAAGAGTAGAGAGGATTTAAATGAAGTGTCTTTGCTGAAGGTAATGATTACTGCATTTTATGGTTGGGGGATGAGGGTATAAATGATATAAAGAGTAATTTAAAAAAAAAAATTTAAAGGATATAAAGAAGGCTTTACACAGAAGAAATGACAAGCTGCTTCAGGATGTAAAAGACCATGAGGTACGTTTAAGCAACAACTTTGCTGTAAGCTTTAAAACTATTCTAACAAGAATTGATGACGAAAATACAGGAAAATATGAGTAAAATTGAGACTAAAATTAGAGTACTTGGTGCTCATCTTGAAGAAGTTAAGTAGACGTTTGACTCGTATTGAAGTTGAACAATTGACTTCCGCCATTGACAAAAAAAAGCAACTGCTGTAGCTTCTGAATGCAAAGTATTCAGTGATAAACTAGCTGTGCTGGAAGATAAATATACAAGCAGCAACATCAGAATCGAAAGTCTTCTTGAAAACCTTGAAAGTCCAAATCAGTGAAAGTCATAGCTGAACTATTCTCTAAAATAATTGGAGGTCTTAAAATCAGACACTGAGATCTCAGCAGCTTACCACATACATGGATCGAATGCCTCAAAGCCAAGAAGGCTGATTGTATGTTTCGACAAACTACAGGTTAAAGAAAAGTTAATGTTGATTCTCAGACAGAAAGAGGAGATTGTATTTGAAAACTGCTTTGATATTTTCCCAGATTTATGTCCTTCAACAGCTGCCAAATGAGCTGCGTTCTACAGTATTAAACAGCGCTTATGCAAAGATGAAATTAGATACAGCCTCTTGTTTCCTGATGAAACAAGTGAAAGTGATTTTTAATGATCAATTCTCCATCTTTAATTCTCCTAAAGAAGCAGAAAAAGAGCTAAAAAGACTGATCCCAACATCATTTAAAACATGAACATGAGTCATATCGTGTACAGGTAATGCAATGAAGATTCTGCAATTTTTAATGCAATATTTGCTGTAACTATATATTTCCTTTTTTGACACCTTTTTTGTTTTCTTTTTCTTTCCAATTACTATATTGAAATTTCTTCTATTAATTACAGTATATGTATATTTTGGTAACCACTAATAATAATAATAAGTAACTAGTAATTCGCAGTGTGTTTAGGCATTTTTCTCCCTCAGGGGACTATTTGACATCATGGCACTATAACTTTCAATTTTATTACTGGGTGGAAAATATACTAGGTGGACATTGATACATATTGAGGAATATACACAAGCCTGGTCAGTAATTGGAATAAAATCTTCCTGCACTTCTTTGTGCCCTAGTAAATACAAATTATCATCAATATACTAATAATCTAATTGGCCATCAGTCGCTCAGAATATGGAAACAAATCAGGAAAATGTCCAGGATCAAACACTTAAAGAACTATATGCTGTATATATAATGTCTTTGCATCTTATGAGCAATTACACTTCAAATTTAACTTCCCCTTAACCCATTTTTTTTTTTTTTACTACTGTCAAATCAGAGACTTTGCTAAAAGGAACCTGCCTATTTTTCCTTACCTCCCAACCCTTTCTATTCCAAAGGCAATACTGATGCGCAGTGCATTCAATTGCTCAACTTAAAATCTTTTATCAAGCACATTTATCTTGTTTACAGTTTTCCAAAATGTATCCAAGGCAAGATTCAACCTGTGAATGTTTCAGTCTATGTCCAACCTCACTGGGCCACATGTTTTGAGCATGCACCAAATTAACATTATTCTGTGCAAAAATCTTTGAACGCTTATCAGACAGCCTGGTGTCACAGTTACTCCTAACCCGTTAACAGCTGTGTTTGATATACTCTCAGATGGGCTTAAAGTGGAGAAGGACTAATTGATTGTAATTGCCTATACCACAGTACTAGCATGTAGACTTACCTTGCTCAAATGGAAGAATCTCCGCCCACATCATATATGTCCGTAGGTGACTGATGTTCTATATCATTTATGAAATTTAAAAAAATTAAATTCTCACATAGACAATCTGTTCAAAACATTTCTAAAATAAGGACAGGTCTAATTATTCAAATCTTAGAATAAGCATTTATTTCAGGGGAAAAGGACATTTTCCTTTCTTTGTTGTTTTTGATGATTAGCTCATGCTGTCGGCTCTCCTCTTTTTATTTTTGGGTGGGGATTGAATTCTGGTTTAAGTTTGACATGATTGTATGGAATGTTGTTTTTTTTTCAAATAAAAGAAATAAAATAATTGTTTTTAGTTTTTCAAATTTGTCCTTTTAATATGCAAAAATGCATAGATTATTAGCTTTGTCCACCTGCCTTAAATTGCAATTTCTGGACATATGATTTTGTCTGTAATTGTTTAGTTAAGATTGAAAGGAAGCTATATCTAATAAAGTAATCAGATGAAATGATTCATAAATGTACAGTATGCGTTTAATTTTTTTTATCTCCCTTCTCTAGCTCTACTACCAGGTGCTGAATTTTGGGATGATCGTTTCATCAGCACTTATGATTTGGAAGGGCTTAATGGTTATTACAGGCAGTGAAAGTCCAATTGTAGTGGTGCTCAGGTAAGTTGCATGCATGGACAAGCTTTGTTAATTTGAACATTTATTTTGAATATTTAAACTCTGCTAGGAATTATAAGTTAGTCAAGGAAACCTGCAAAATATATATATATGACTAATACATTTTCCCTAATAAACTGTGGTAATTCAGGCTGCAGATTTAGATTGTTGTTTGAAGTGTTCATTTTTTTCAAACGCAAATATCTTACTACATAATAAAAACAAGGTGGGGATTGTACTTGTTTGTTTAATATTTTTGCCTGTTTAGATGTTAGTTTATTACTGAATATGTTAAACATTTTTGTTATTTTTATAACAATTTTTAATAAGCATGCTTTCTTTATGTTCACAAGCTTGTGAGAGAGATTTTTAGGAGTGCCAGTTTTTAATGTAATATGCATTTTTGTTTTCGTAAAATTTTGAGAAAAATGTTTGCTTGATAACTATTTAAAGATATATAAATATCTTATACTGTATATAATATATTAATAATGATGATAATAATAATAATAAATATGTTTCAGTGGAAGTATGGAGCCCGCATTTCACAGAGGAGATCTTTTGTTCCTTACTAACCGAGTAGAAGATCCAATTAGAGTTGGCGAAATTGTTGTCTTCCGGATAGAAGGAAGGGAGATTCCAATTGTACACAGAGTTTTAAAAATTCATGAAAAGTAAGTAAAACATATATTACTGTAATTTTAAATTTTTTTCAACATTATATTTAACAAAATTAACAATGTACTTGTGGTTAATAAGCTTGATATGGTCTTAACTATGCCTCTGCCATACTGCAAAAATGTGTTAGATTGAGAACTCTGCAAATTGATGATCTCAAAAAAAATGTAGAGAATAGATAATGGAATGACAGGTTTTATAATGGTTAACTTTCTGCAGTAAGACAAGGTCAAAGAAGGACTTGATCATGGCCTAAAATCCTTCTAGCCTTCCAGCACCACAGAGAGGCACATATGTACATTTTGAATCAGTTGGTTCTTCCAAATCTCTAGATCAAAATGCATGTCAATAGAAAAAAAGTCAGAAGATGTGATGTGACAGATGATAATTCTGCAGACTTGCAAACCATGTATAAGAGCCTCCAAGTTAAATAGCTACGATTCCTTTATATACTGCAACGGTGCATTGCATGGTTTGCATGCAAATATGTAGATTTTGTGATTGTAATACGTACAAAGTATTTTGAACCAGATTAAAACTTTCTGAGGGTAACTAGACTCGGAGCATGCTTATGTCATGTTTACACGCCCTTCTCACCCATCCTGTCAAGTATATTATAAACTGTTTTTGTGTGTCAGATCCTTCTGCACTGATGTGCTGAAATGCATGTAATCTCAACTGTGTGAATTCTGTTATCACCTCCTGAAATGCTGCACAGCTACTAATAAATTCACAGTTTTTTGACTGGCCTTGTCAGACCAATTTAGTTAATATTATGAGGCATTTGACCTTGGATCACATAACCACAGTTCCTTTTGTGGTATTGCTTCAATTCATCCTTAAGTTGTGTAAAGCCTACCTAGAACAGGATTCTAGCACGATGACTGTGTGCACAATACTCAACAGAGAACATTTTAGTGTTATAATTTTCCATCTCCAGTACTACTATGTTAATTTTCTTATGGTAATGGATTTGATATACATATATTTAACCTACTTAGTCCAGTTCTATGGTTGCAATAGATGAAGCAGAGTACAGCCTAGGATGTGGTGCCAGTGTCTGCTCATGGATGTTTTTTTTCCTTACTAATACTGTGTCACCATTGAAGCCAACATAAGCAAAAGAGCCATCCAGACAAGTGAAGAATGTGCAAAACGGTTTGCTATTTCATATTGAAAAAGGACTAGGTGGGGATTTGAAACCAGTCTTTTTGAGCTACAGAACAAAAGGGTAACTACTCTATCATATGTGCCATATAATGTAAACATGTTCTAACACAGTTTGCATTTGGAAACCTTGAAAGCCATGAAACAAATTATTAAAAAATGTAAATGGTAGTAAAGTCATACAAAATATTAAAGTGAATTCCAATGTCCACATATCATGAGGTTAATCATCTGATAATTTGCCAACAAAACACATTAAATTCACATTTAATGACCTTGCGCATTATTATCATGTTGCATTGTGTTCATTGTGCATGTGGGAAAACTGTTATAGATATGTAGTAGCCTTTAACCTGCACATAGAATTATTAGTGTGGTGAGTTAGTAAAAAGCAGTAAATAGCCTTGTAAATTACACAGTGCATATTAGAAATGTCACTGGTATTTATCCCACAATCAAAATGCCAGAAAAGTGTAAGTTTAATTTGAGATGGTTGAAGAATATTGCCTTTAGAAAGACAAATTTAAATAAGCATATGTTTAGGTACCATTACTGTTCGAAGAAGTTTGACTTTGAGATGAGTCCGCTTAGAAAATCCACATAAAAGTAAGTAAACATTATAAACTGAGGAAGAGCAGGGAAGCCAGTAATTTTGTTAAGAGTTTTTTTGACCTTTTGTGGGGCTATTATCACATCTGACCACCACAACTGCGAGTTGTTCAAGTGCCACTGAGTTAGCTGACAATGGTGCTAGTGAGATCTCTAGTTGGTCTAGTGATACTACTACTTTATCGCATTCTTTATTTCCATAAGTGACTAGAAGTGAATGTCTGAAATCTGACATCCTTTAGGTGTTACATGTGATGGTGGTGGACAAGTATTGTCCATACAAGTCATGGTAAAGATATTAGTTACCGTTTTCTGAAAATGTTTCCTCTGAGTGAGAGGCATACAGAGTGGACCCTCTTCCCAAGGTATACCTCATACTTTTCTTTCACAAAAGTTTACTACCTAAAATATGTCAATTATTTTTTATGATCCTTTATTTGCCTAATATATACTGTATTGTATTACTAGCACCACAACACAGTACATTATCTGTATTTTTGCTTTCGGAAACAGCAGTGAAATAAAACTTTTTTTTCAGGAATACTTTGTATCTTTTGTTTGCATACTCCAAAATATTAACCTGAGCTGGCTCTGTGCACACCACATATATAATGGCAGATTTGTTGTCCAGGAAAACTATATTTATATTTGTACTAAAAATGTAGCGGCCCTCTGTAGAATTGCTTAATTAGTGTCTAACTATACTATTATTCTGGGTGAATAGCGTGAGCTTCGATGCCAGTTTTAGTAAGCAGTCAGCAATTTATAATAGGCCACTTGTTTGAGTTCTTACGTGTTCTTTTTAGGTTTATGTAATTTTTTACTGTGGGTTTTTTGAATCTGAGTATAAAGTACTCTTGAATTATTGTGCTGGTCACTACTAGAAAAGTCATAGAAAACCCTGAAATTTTAAATGTGCAAATCCTGTATAAAAGAAAAAGAAAGTCAGATTCTAGAATAAATAATAATAATAATGGCATTAAGCTAAACCACAGTGATACTGGTGATGAAATGTAATAGTTCATTGATTTAACTATGTTATTTAAACTGACCTTTTAAATTTGTAGACATTGATACACAGCAACAATAATATTTTTATTTATGTTAGATTTTATAGGCAAAAATGCTTAATATTAGAATACAAAATGACCAAATACATGAATACTGATTATTTTTATTTTTTTATTTTTTTTATTTATTTTCTTTCATCTTTGGTATTTTCTGTATTATTGTATTAATATTCTGTATTAATGTCTTCATCATTAGTTCCTTACAATATCAGAAAATAGAATGGTTATTTATATATATTTTTAATTGTAGCACAGACAAGTTAAGTGATGCTTAGGGTCCCAGAGTTTGAAGTACATTTTCCATTTATTTTGGGTGCCATCTAGTGATAACCACGTTTTAAAAATATCCTTACTTACAAGCTTTTAAAGGCAAGTGCATGTTTTCCTTCACAGAACTATATTTATGCTGTAACAATATTTCTGTGTAGACCCTATAGAGGTTTGTTTAGAAACTTGCTTGCTTAAGAATTAGCTTGTTACATTTATGTATTGTTTCTTGCAATTTTAAGGGAAAATGGAGACATTAAATTCTTGACCAAAGGTGACAATAATGCAGTGGATGATAGAGGCCTGTACAAGCAAGGCCAGCACTGGCTGGAAAAAAAGGATGTTGTGGGACGAGCTAGAGGGTAAGTTAGTTGTGCTGTATCACGCTTGACAGTAAGTTCAGGTATATTTATAAAAGTTTGGTCTTAATTATAGTAATTCTTTTTTTATCTATCTTAATGTTAGTCATATGATTATTTAGGTAAGCTGCATTGCTTTATTTTTCTGTATGTGTAAATGTGTAACAGTCTCAAGGACTGTTAAACAGACTACCTCCTCCTGCTGATTCATGCTTATGTTACAAAACGTCAGACATCACTGGATCCATCCTGCTGCATATCAATATTACAGGATAGTGATAGTATTCAGTGCCGTGGAGTTTAGTTTTGTGACCCAAACTGAATCCTTTTGATATGAGAACAGCTACTGTATGTATAAATGGCATATGATATCTAAATATTGTTCAATCAAGTGCATCCCTACTTGCCAGAAACGTACCCAAAGGGCTTTTTAGCAAGGTATGTTCTATGTCAAAAAAGCAGTACAGTACTGGAGTGGTTTTTCGTAATATGACTGTAAATTCAGCTTAATGTAATATCTTTCCCAGTCAGTAAATCTCAAGTTTAACTTAGCACATTTGACATGATATAGAACAAGTTATTTGAAGTTGGATTCAGTCACGACGCTTAACAGAGCAGAATTTTAGAGCAGCTAGTTAAAGGCAATATCACATTACACAACTTCTAGTCAGAAGGGGATGTTACTGATCTAGTTGCCTAAGCATGACATATTACACGATCAGGGATCACATGGTGTATCAAATAGATAATTGCGCAATGACCAGCACTGTTTCATATTTCAAGAATATTGTGAACTCGCCCCTTTTTCTGACAGCTAATAACATGCTGCCTGAAGAAGTTGGTTCCAATGCAAGAGCTATACAAGTATGACAAGTTCATGCAACATCAGTCAGATGACATTCTTTTGTTTGTGAGGTTCAAAAACACCTGCGTTCCTTATTCCTCATATCTACATTTTATGCACTGTACTTCCTGGTGAGTGCTCAGTGGTTGTCAGCTCCATCACACAATCTGAATACAAAATCAGTCCCGTTCCATTTTGTCTGGATAAGTCACGGACAAGTTACACTGAGTCACTGGGTATGTCACAGTACAAACATGGCAGTCACCAGAGTGCACTCTACCTTTACACAACTCACTGAGATTATGTAAATGAAATCTACAACTGAAAATCACTTGAAAAGCATCCACGTGTTATGAATTGGCCTCAAGTGTCAGTTTCACATGTGTGATCATTGCCAGGTAAACACTAAAGTAACCAAAGCGGCTAGGTACATTTTAGATCAAAGGAATAGCAGGTAAACTTGTTGCCATACAAAACCAAATAAAACCCAAAAAAGAATTTCTGGATTGACCCAATAAGGGTATACATTGGAAAATACCAGATTTTTTTGAGAGAGTCATAACTGTTTGGTACAAATGCCAGTAGCCACTTTCAGTTTGAGCACTTTTGTGCTAAATCATTAAGTTGTAGTATAAAACTAGGAAACACATTTAATGTAATACAGCTTTAATTCTGGTAACATCCAATGATCGATCATTGTATTTTTTTTTATTTTTCAGGTTTGTTCCATACATTGGCATCGTCACCATTCTAATGAATGATTATCCCAAGTTTAAGGTATGACATTTTGTATATGTTTTTGAATACATTTTCAAATACATCTTAGAGTTGCAGGAATCTGGAACAAACTTCCAAGTCATGTAGATGAATTCAACTAATTGTATCTATGGAATACAGTGCAGGACATGTAACAGGATATACATAGGCGAGACAAAAAACTCTATTAAAGCTAGAGCTGTTTAACACCTTCGACTGATGGCAAATTAAACTAAGGGAACTGAATTATATAAACATTTTGCAAAAGTAGAACACTCGCCTGTATTTTTTGGCATAGAACAGCAAAGATATTGGAACAAAACATATAGGCTAAGAAAAGAGTGACAGTGGATCAACGACCTGGGAACAGTATATCCTAATGGTCTTAACGAAAAGTTATAATTGTTAAGTGTTTAGGAATCTCATATAATTGGGTTAAGAGCAATATAATTTTAAATAAAATAACTGGATTAGTGTACCAGGTTACAGCTACTCATAGCTTCTATCCCCTACCCTAAGCCTAACAGCTTTAAGAAGTATCTGGGTAAGGTGTCAAGACATCTTAGATATTGGCTAAACAAATAAGTTTGATGGGCTAAATGGTCTCCTCTAGTTTATTTTTCTTATGTTATATGTCTATATGTTTTATAATCTTATTACTAATTTTCACCTTTTTTTTTTTTTTTTTCTTTTTGCAGTATGCAGTTTTATTTCTGTTGGGCCTGTTTGTTTTAGTCCATCGGGAGTAAGGATCATGAAAAATGGAAGTTCTACAAGAAAACAATTCTCCGTCATTTTAAGAAAAAATATGTATAATGTACCAATTGGTTGAAAATGTTACTTGAGAGGAGAATGTTAAAATATATTTTTTTAATAAGTTGTCTTTGGGAGAATTTTAAACCCAGAGGGTGGGCGCTTGGGCAATTACCATTATGGCAAAATAGGGGGAAAATGTTTTTCTTTTTTTGGCCTAAAGCTGTTGTCTCTTAAAAGTATTTATTGCCCTTGACAAATGTCTGAATTAATGGTAAATTTATCAACCAAATACCGCTTTATAAAACTTTGTTGTTCTTCATTTGTGTACTGTCTTGGCTTTTTTTTTTTTTTGCATTTAGAGTGTTTTTTGCTCTTCATAAACATTTAAGTCAATATTCATTTTCTATCATCTTTTAATTACAAAATGTGGAACACTTATCTGTTTCATTTTATTTTTTTAGACTGTAGGTGAAATGAACAAAGTTATCCACTGCAAAATTTGTCTTTTTTAGCTGATTTTCACAGTCATTATAGTGATCAGTGAATTTCTAAGATCACAAATGATAGTCGTAGAACTTTAAATCACAAGTTTGAGTTTAGTTCCTGCTTCTGACTCACTTTATAGACCAGTAAAAGTCAATTAAGCTGCCTGTAATGTAACTGTAAAAATACAGTTAGATATATAATAGATATATATTTTGTAAAGAATATGATAATGTTTAAAAAAAAAAAAAATAAAGGTGTACAATGCTGTAGTAAAATTTGTATGACAGCATGGCAATTAATCCAGTTTGCAACAAGTAGATTTGGACATGATAATCAGGATGAATCATTTTGTAACACAATATGACATTAACAAAAAGTGCATGTCAGTAATGTCATTAAAATGGAGGGCAGCAGTGCAACACTGTGGACAGAATATTGTGCCGTTTTGCAGTGGTAATTTTGTTACGCAAGTTGAATCAAGCACTATAGGCCACAGGCAGTAATACGCAAAATTTACAGAAAGGTTCATTAGAGAGTACGACCTAACTCATTCACATAATAGGTTTAGAGAGTGTTACAGTGTTTTGGTTAATGCAATTATGATGACAACTACAGATAACTGTTATACTTAAAAATAAACAGGGTTGGATCTTATTTCTTTATTAATGTTGTCATAGTTTTTTGTTTTTTTTATTATTATTATTTAATTTATAAATCAGATTATATTACCTGTTAATTTCAAATTATGTTAATGATTGAAGCATGGTAAAAAAACAAAATTATATGTTTTGTAAAATAATGGGTGGTCTTGCCAGTTTTGATTTTGCATATATGTAGGTTTATAGGGTCAGTATTGTGATCTGTAGAGCAGAATTAAATGTGCTAATCAACATGCGACACTTCACCACTCTGTAACGCTATGACTAGTGAGTATTAAATGATTTCGGTGTCGGTTAACAAAAGTGTATCAAAATTCAGAACAATTCCATCTATCCTTGTCTATACAGGGTGTGGCCATTCTGCTCTAGACAATTTATAGCCTCTTCGTCCCTCCTTGAATACATTGTTTTTTTTTAAAACTTGGAATTTAACAGTTCCTATGTTCAGCAGTTTGTTTTTTTTTTTTTTTTTTTTTTTCTGTTTTATGAAGATTCTAACTGCCGATGTAAATGTGGTGTCAAGGGAAAATATTCAGTAAAGGAAGAAATGTCTTGAGCCTTGTCTTGAATTCATCCAACACAGCACTGCTGAGTACAGTTGCTGTTCTTCCAGTTACTTTGGATTAAGTGCTATTTTATTCACTTTTTTTAAATATCCCCTACTTTGGTTATCATAAGATCATAAGTTATGATAACCGGACACTCAATTAACATAAGTGACTCCATATTCGCTGACTCAGCTTGGCCAAGTGAGGTCCTCTGAAAACACGGCATCAACAGCAGACACACCAGAAAAAACGGGAAAATTTGCTGAAGTTTGCAACAAGCTGAGGGATTGAACACACTGCCCACCACTGCCCAATGTCTTAAAAGTCAATGTCCAATCACTGGACAACAAGCTGGATGACATCAGATTAAGGATAAAGTTCCAGTGAAATATTAGAGACTGCATCATCTTTTGTCTCGCCATCTGTTCTGGGTCATGCAATTTGACTTGACAAATCTCTCTGTTTACCGTATGAACAGAACAGAGGAGTCCAATAACTCAAGAGGTGGAGGTGTATATCTCATGGTTAAAAACAACTGGTATGACAGCAAGATTGTATTCTATCAAGCTACTGCTTGCCAAATCTGAAATTTCTGATGATTAAATGTAGACCATTTTATTTTCCCTGGCAGTTTATTTCAGTTATTGTCATGGCTGTGTATATTCGACCACAGACGGACACTGACATTGCCCAGATGGAACTGTATGACGATAACCTGGATGCTACCCTTAATGTGGCTGGTGGTTTCAACAAAGCTAGTCTCCAAAATATGTTCTACCAGTGGGGAAGGGGAGCAGGATACCATATCACTGCTATACTCTGTTTAAAGACAAGTATAACACATTGAAGCAATAATATCCTTGATGAAATTGCAATTACTTTGAAGCAGTTGGAGAGGAGGGGGTGTGAGGGATCAATTCCCATACATACTTAATGCCACATGACTCCATGTACGCCATGCCATGCACCACACAAAAGAAAATTTTTTCCCCCCATGAAGTTGCTATCATTTTAAAGCAGTAAGATGTCTCCCATGAACCTCCAATCGTGCCACACTTTGCACTGCATCAGTCTTCATGGCCACCTCTCTTGTGTGCAGCGCAATGCACTGCATCAAAAAAATAATCTTGCCCAGTCATGAACAGTGGAAGGGGTCCTGTTATGAACTTCCAATTGTGCCATGCTTAATACCATATCTATCTTTATAGCCGTGAAAACAATAATCTCCCCCATGAAGTCACAATCGCTTTCAAGTAATAAGGTGTGAGGTCTCCCGTGAACTCCTGACCATACTACAATTCTCATTGCATTGCTGTTCTTTTGTACATCACATATTTTGCGTAAAGGTTACCTGTTGTGCGGTGGGAGCACAGCCCTCAACAGTGGCCCAGGGCCTACATCATACAAGAACTTATTGTTTCCTGAAAACAGAGTTGCTGCGATAGGAAAGCAACTACTGATACCAGGCATCCCAACAACGGCGTTATTTGTGTACTGTGATCAGGTAAACGGTACCACCGTCTAAAGTCTGGTTGAGGGAGACTGAGGAGGAGCTTTTTACCACAGTACATATGCATGTGGAAAACAGAAAGTGTTCACAATTACATGATATTCTGTTGTTAACTCTCTTACATTGTTATTTAAGTTATTAAACTATTTTTTTAGTTATTATTTATCACATATTTAAAATTCTATTAATGAGTTTTAACACTTATAAAGGTGTGTATTATTATTGTCATTTTCATCTTAATAGCACTGTCATTGTAATTGAGCACTTAAGCATTTTAGTACATATTGTACTCTATACATAATTTGAATTGCCTTTAAAAATGAAGGTGGGCTTATTTATGACAAGTTTAAAAGAAATGACTTGGTACCCTACCAGTTCACTGTTACCAACTGCCTAAAATGACAGATTAAGGATCTAAAATGCATAAATTCATTTACATATCTTTTAAAATATTTGAATTTGAACCAATCAGCACAGAGAACAATGGTATAGCCTAATGTCATACCTATCTTTTTAATAATGTTTAAGGGTTCTGAAATAGTTAACATGCTAAAGGTCTGTCTTACTACTTATAAAATCTTAATTACAATTAAAAATAATTTATTTTTAGCTTATATTTCCCTTGGTTATGTTTTCAGGGCACGATGGGTACAGAATATCTTTGGTTTCACAGGAAAGTACACTTGGAACATTCATTAATTCACACAGAAATAATAAAATTCATTGGGGTATATTTTAGGCTTTTTCTGCTACAGTGGCCATATATCTGTTTTTGAATATATGTCATTTGAACGAAGGTTACAGGTGTTAGCATCATAATGATTATTCAGATTGGCATAAAATAGAGTCTATACCATAGTAAAAAAAACAGAACAAAAGGAAGATCAAAACCAGTAAATTAAACAAGAAAAATGATACAGTGACTACACAAGATCTCAATGCACCACTGCTGAGCTCTCTTCTCTGGTTTAAAAAGCCAGAAGGGAGTCTCATGTGTGGTAATGATAGGGTGGTCCAGCCTCTTTGGTAACACCCACAAAGAACAAGGATCTGGATAGAGCATCACACAACAGAAATTAAACTATATTTATATATTACATAATTAAAGCAGAATCAAACCAAACATATTTTTACATAAAAGAAAACCAAAAAATGGAAATAATGAAATGTGGTAATATTAAATACACCAAAGGTTGACTTAAGACGGGGCAATGACTCTGGCTAAACCATAATCCAGAGATTAATGGTGCATTTAAATTATTTGCTTGCATTAATTGGCATCGGAAGGTGCTATTGATATTTGTCTTTAACATGTGTTTTCTTTTTATATGTATTTGCTTATTTATTTAGTTAGCCACTACCGACATTTGCCATGATTGACCATGTTGGCTGAGGTGAGTATGTGACTAATGTTGATGGGAATGAATCCATCTAATAAAGAGGATAAGTTGAGATGTGTTGCTTGCTTGTTTGTGAAAAGTATAAAGAAAGTTATCTAAAGGGTATTCTAATTGGATTGGTTCATTTTGGGATCAAATGACTTACTGAAGATTAAAATAATATCTCAAATATGTTTTCCTGTTGAATTAAAAACCTGTCTGTAGACAAAGAAGCAGCCTTCTTCCATTTTATCTGTTTCCTACTGTGCTTATTCTACAGGGTGGGCCATTTATATGGATACACCTTAATAAAATGGGAATGGTTGGTGATATTAACTTCCTGTTTGTGGCACATTAGTATATGTGAGGGGGGAAACTTTTCAAGATGGGTGGTGACCATGGTGGCCATTTTGAAGTTGGGCATTTTGGATCCAACTTTTGTTTTTTCAATAGGAAGAGGGTCATGTGACACATCAAACTTATTGGGAAAAACAGTGGTGTGCTTGGTTTTAACGTAACTTTATTCTTTCATGAGTTATTTA
>JANRMT010062829.1:1433940-1458905 GCA_026402145.1 Polypterus bichir lapradei | reverse complement strand
TAGATAGATAGATAGATAGATAGATAGATAGATAGATAGATGAGAAAGTAGGGTGAAATGACACCTTTTATTGGCTAACTAAATAGATTACAAATGCAAGCTTTCGAGGCAGCTAAGGCCCCTTCATCAGTCAAGACGTAACAAAGAAACTGAAAAATACTCTAACATATTGGGACAGCAAAGTGATTTTTTTCTTTCATCTTAGCAACCTTTTTGTTCAAATGTTAACAAAAATTAGTAAAGCTTAGATGAATTAACCCTGAAAGAAGAGAACAATGAAATAATAAAATGTAGAGACAAGATAACCATCAGTAGAGAAAGTCCTGTAAGGTTTCTTTTGAAGTGCATTGTCTATAAGATAGGCCACTGATGTAGTCAGCTGGTCAGTCAGTCTATTAGTCCACATATCTGCTCATAAAACTCTTGTCTCTATTTAGACCATTTTGTAGAGTGTTGAATTTAAGCATAAGTTTGTATTCCCATTCTCTCCGTTCCTGTTGGGTCTTGAAATTACCCATAAGCACAGTGACCCACAGATTCTTTATGCTGTGGCCATTACTATTAAAGTGTGCTGCCACCGGAATATCAACACTGTTCTGATTAATATGAAATCAATGTGAGTTCATTCGCTGGCGCAGTGTCTGACCAGTTTCCCCTACATACAGTCCAGTGTTGTGGCACCTTATACACATGATTAGGTAGATCACATTAGCAGATTTGCATGTGAACGAACCCTTTATTTTATGCTCCTGCTGGCAATGTGGTATAACTACCTGATCTGTCATGTAGATATGTGCACAGGTGCCACACCTGTTCTGTCCTGCAATTCACTTCTGACAAACAGGTCTCACACTGGACTGTATGGTATTCTTAACTCCCTCACTCCATTAAAAACTAGATCTGTTTCTTTCTCTTTTTCTGCTCCCTGGTTCACGCCTGAACTTTAGCTTTTGAAAGCCAAAGGCCGGCAACTTGAATGGTTATATAAAAAAACTGGACTCTTTGTTCACAAAGAGATGTATAAAAACCATATACTATATTACAAGGACTGTGTTGCTCAAAACAAATCTAACTATTATGCTCACACAATTTCTTCCAATAAAGGTAACACCAAGTCATTGTTTTCACTGCTTAATAATTTCACACAGCCCCTGGATTCTTTACCTTCTCACCTTTATTCAACTGATTTTTGCAATTCACTTATGTCCTTTTCTGATGAAGAAATCCAGAAGATTCATCAGTCTCTCAGTACAGATTCCTCCAGTACTTAATTTGAATTTCACCCACCAACTCACTCATTTTCCTCCTTCCAGCTTCTTACCTTCTCAGAAATCTCAGATCTTTTCTGTAAGTCTACACCATCCACCTGTCAACTGGACCCCCTCCCTACAGTTCTAGTCAAAGCCTGCCTCCCCTCTCTGGTCCCCCTTATCTCTGTAATAATCCACTCTTCTCTCACTGCTGGTACTTTTCCTTCATCTTTTAAAACTGCCGCAATAACCCCAATACTGAAAAAACCTGGTGCCGATCCGACTAATTTCAGTAATGTTCGTCCTATTTTTAATCCACCCTTCATTTCCAAAATTCTTGAATAAACAGTGGCTATTCAACTTCATTTTCATTTATCTCATAATAATCTATATGAACAGTTCCAGTGTGGTTTTCGTCCCCTCCACAGTACAGAAACGGCACTTATAAGAATGACTAATGACCTCCTTATGGCAGCTGATTCTGGTTTAATTACTATTCTTATCCTTCTTGATCTGAGTGCAGCCTTTGACACTATTTATCAGACTACTCTTCTCAATAGATTATCTTCGATTGGCATTACCCACACTCCACTAGATTGGTTTAGATCCTACCTCTCAGGCCACACTCAGTTTGTTCAGCTTAAAACTTTCACATCCCAACCCACTTCAGGTTACTTCAGGTGTGCCTCAGGGCTCTGTCCTGGGGCCCCTCCTTTTCATTATTTGCCTCCTTCCCCTTGGCAATACCTTTTATAACATTAATTTCCACTGTTACGCTGATGACACCCAGCTGCACCTCACTGGCAAACCAACTTTTTCCTTCCTACCACCACGCTTATTGACTGCATAGCAGAAATTAAATCCTGGTTCTCCTCAAATTTTCTTAAATTAAACAGTAACAAAACTGAGGTTCTCCTCATTGGTACAAAATCAACATTATCCAAAACTGATCATTTTTCATTTGTTATTGATAATTCCTCTGTCTCCCCTTCCCCACAAGTCAAGAGTCTGGGTGTCATCCTTGACAGTACTTTATCCTTTCAGTCCCACATCAATAACATCTCCCGGTCTGCATATTTCCACTTGCGTAACATTAATCAGATTCACCCCTCCCTCACTCCCCACACCACTGCTATCCTTGTTCATAGCCTTGTCACTTCTCGTCTGGATTATTGCAATTCCCTTTTCTTTGGTCTTTCTAGCAAATCTCTTTATAAGCTTCAGCTGGTCCAGAATTCAGCTGCCCGCGTCATTACTAGAACCCCCTCTATTCACCATATCACTCCCGTTTTGCAGCAGCTTCATTGGCTTCCAGTTCAGTTTCGAATTCAATTCAAAATTCTCCTACTAACTTTTAAGGCTCTCCACAGCCTTGCCCCTCCATATCTGTCTGACCTCCTCCATGTTGCCATTCCCTCCCGTACCCTTAGACCCTCTTCCTCCATCCACTTGACTGTCCCCTTCATCCGTCTTACCACTACTGGGAGCAGAGTATTCAGTTGCTCTGTTCCCCAGCTTTGGAACTCACTACCACCTGAGCTTAGAAATATTGAATGATTTTCACTTTTCAAATCTAAACTTAAAACTCATTTGTTTAAGGCTGCTTTTTCTCTTTGATTACAATTGCTCTGTCTGATTTTAACTTTTGTATTTTTAGTTGTGTTTATAATCTGTGTTTTATTTATTGTTCAGTGTCCTTGAGTGCCTAGAAAGGCGTCTACGAATAAATTAAAATGTATTATTACTATTATTATATTTTTTTGTAATAATTTAGCTTTTTTTGGTTAATTGAACTTTTAAATGGAAACCAGGATATGTTAAACTATTTGCAAACTTGTTTAGAAAAATGCACAGTTGAAAAAACTTATTTATTTAAATATTCTTTAACACAAAATAAATAAACTGAATTGATTAATTAATTTTTGAACTACTTCATTCCTTAACTGCTGCCATGAGTCAGATGACAAAGTTAATTGACTTTTCATTATACTTTCAAAATTAATCATATCCCTGTGCAACACACCAAAAAAATCTTTCACTCATCTTTACTAAGTTAAAACTAAGCATTTCCCCTGGCAGTGATACACCTTAGAAATCTGTTCCTGTTTTAATTATTCTCCCCGTGTCCGTGTGGTTTTCCTTTTGCTGCTGCTTTTTCTTGCCACAGTCTAAAGACATGCATGTTAGGTGGATTAGTGGTGCTGGACTGGCCCGTGTGTGTGCTGCGTGTGTGTGCACGTTCACCCAGTGATGGTGTAACCGACCAAGTTCGTCCTTCTCCACGTCGTATCACAGAAGTCATCTAAGAGGCATGTATTGGTGAAACAGAAGTTTATTTACTTTTCCCAATCCAGGAATTCTCACTAATGCCCCTACAGCATTCACCACGTGCCTTTTTTCATAACGTAATATATATATTACATATACTGTACAGCTATTTACAATATATTACACACATTTCACAAGGCAAAACTATTTACAATAAACATAGCCTCAGACAATAACAATATTCCAACTTTCTAATCTATCTTTCTTTTATACTCTAGATAAAAAATAAAATAGCATAACTTTCTAGAAAAAAACAAAAAAAGAAACAGGGTGTCATACAAACAACATCTTGCCAATTCCTATTAAATAATAAATTTAAAAAATAAATCAAATCAATTAGTAATTATTATAAACATCAATTATTATTACAAAATAAATAAATTACAATTTAAAATAAAAATTAAAACCCAAAATATACACATGGACATGTACACCACGCCGAATTACATTAAAACACCGCAACACCATGCTAAAAGAATAAAAGCAAACACTTATTTTTTTTATCAAAAACAGAAAAACTTCATGTAAGAACTCGTAAAAGAAACATGAGTTATTACACATTTGAGCATTTCCAAACAATATACTGTACATATAAAATAAAAACAAATTAGAAAATGCTTGGGGAGAGCTGAAAATATGATGTGAATCACCACACATCTGGCAGTTTAGCAGAGAAGCCTGGTGCATGAGGTCTGTGGGGTGTGAGGTCCGCACTGAAACACACACTCGGTATGCTACTAACTGTATACAGGAAAAATTGATTTTGGGGAAGCCACAAAATATTACAAAAGACAGACTACACTTTGCTGCAATGGGATGACAATCTGTCCCAGGATTGTTCCTGCGTTGCACCCTGTGGTTTCTAGCTGCCCCATCATCCTGCTCTGAATAAACAGATTTAGAATATGGATAAACAGAGTATTATTTCAACAATCCATTAGTCTCCCAGTTTTCTCTTTTAGTAATATTCATGTGAGAAAATATGCTTGAACAGAAACAAAAATATATAATAAAAAGTAATTTACCTCTTTATGTCTCCACTGTCTTTATAAGTTCCAGATGGTAACAATTTTCTAATTTGGGTCCTCAGGTTAAAACAAACAAGTCCCAGTTTGTACTTTGGAAACAGTCCTGAAGATGGGATGATGCATCATTAGACCATTAGAACTTGATGGTTTTCTTTTTTTATAAATGGTCTTTAAGCTGCAGTTAGAAACAGAGATGTGTGATCAGATCATCCAAAGTATGTGAGGGGTAATATTCTGTCGCTCTTCCTAATACTAGACAAATATTAATCAAAGAACGTACAAAGAACGTAAAAATGTTATTTTTGAATGAACAATAGGAGATCTGAAATCTGAAAATATTCCTTATGAGAAGGACCTAGGAGTTCTAGTGGACTTGCCACTATTAACACCAAGACAGTGTGAAGAAGCACCGAATGTTCGGTTATAAAACACAATGTTTGTGGTACAAGTCAAGAGAGGTTATGCTTAAGCAATATAATACTAGTGAGGCCTCATCTGGAATACTGTGAGGATTTGTTCTCCGTATTACAAAAAAGATGGAAGTGCCAGAAAAAGTCCAGAGCAGAGAAATGAAGCTGATTCTAAGACAGCATGGCATATAGCTGTGTAGAAGGACTCAAAGGCCTGAACCTTTTGTAGTTCAAATAAATGGAGAATAAGAGGTAACATGGTTGAATTGTTTAAAATTTTGAAGGTAATAACTACAGTGGATCCCAGCTATTGTTTTAAAAGGTATTTTTCAAAAACAAAACAAGGAGAGAGATGGAAGATGGTCAATGGTGAATGTCATGCAAATGTCAGGAAGTATTTTTGAAAAGGAACCTATAGACATGGTGGCGTAGTGGTAGCGCTGCTGCCTCACAGTATGGAGACCCGGGTTTGCTTCCCAGGTCCTCCCTGCATGGAGTTTGCATGTTCTCCCTGTGTCTGCGTGGGTTTCCTCCCACAGTCCAAAGACATGCTGGTTAGGTACATTGGCAATCCTAAATTGTGCTTGGTGTGTGTGTCCTCTGGTGGGCTGCTGCCCTGCCTGGGATTTGTTCCTGCCTTATGCCCAGTGATGTCTGGGATTGGCTCCTGCAGACCCCATGACCCTGTGCTAGGATAGAGCGGCTTGGAAAATGACTGACTGACTGAATCGAACCTATAGACAGATGGAATAAGATATTAAGTAGTGTAATAGAGAGTAGGACTTTAGGATCCTTCAAAACTGAACTTGATGTTATTTTGGAGAAATTTCATGTATAGGATTGTTAAGCTTTCTGCTACACAATGTCCTGTTCTCTTCAAAAGCATGGAAAAACTTTCCTTTGGCAGGTCTGGAGGAAGACAATTACTGTATGTGCGGTGCTTTTCGTCCACGCTGCCAGGAGCATTGCCATCCATCCACTGCTACTGTGGTTGCTCTTGTAAAAGTGTCCTGCTGAGAATCTGCTGTGCTCTGGAACTTCTGGGACTTAGCGGATATTATGGTGCACATGGTATACTATACAGATGTACAGTGGATTCAGGAAATATCCAGACCTCTGCGGCCTTGTGCTAAAATCGCTTAAATTAACTTTTTTCGCCAACATTGAGTAACACCCAATACCATAGAATGACAAAGCAAAAACTGAAATATGACAATAACAGAATTATTCATACCCTTTACTCAGTAAAGTCCAAAGTACTAGGTTTTGTACCGTGTTAGCCATTATGAATGTAGTTAGACGTCAAGCTAAATGACACCTTTTATTAGCTAACTAAAAAGACTACAATATGCAAGCTTACAACGCAACTCACACCCCTTCTTCAGGCAAAATGTAATACAGAAACTGGAGTTCTCTGCGCTTATATAGACACCAGGACAGATACAACATTGGAAAACCTTTAAGTGAAACATCTTAAATCTAAAAAATAAATGGACCTCTTCAGGCTAAGATTCATTAAGCAAGAGAAGAGAATTTCTGATATTGTCAAGATATTGTAATCTTTTTAGTTAGCCAATAAAAGGTGTCATTTGGCTTGACTTCTCAGTAAAGTCCAGTAATTCCCTGGGTCTGCCATGACAAGCTTTGCACACCTGGATTTGGGGATTTGTGTGCCATTCTTTTTTGTAGATCTTCTCAAGCTGAGGTTGGTGGACAGCTGTTTTTAGGTCTCATCAAAGATGTTCAATCGAGTTCAAGGCTTGGCACTGGCTGGGTCACTTAAGAACATTCCCAGAGTTAATAGTAATAATACATTTGATTTATATAGCATCTTTCCAATGCTAAGCCACTCCTGGGTTGCAATTCCTTCAATCTCATGGCTTGATTTATGTTCTGATACACATTGTCAGCTGTGGGTCACCCATAGATAGGTCTGTGCCTTTCCTAATCATGAGCAATCAGTTGAATTGACCACAGGTGAACTCCAACCAAAGTATAGAAACATTGCAATGATTACCAGCGCCAGATTTCAAGTGTCATACCAAAGGGTCTGAATACTTGCGTCATTGTGAGATGTCAGTTTTCTTTTTCATACATTTTCTAAAATTTCTACATTCATTTTCAAAGCCATGTCACCCACTCTACTCTGCCTCTTACAGATGTTCTCCCTCATTTTGTCTTCACTCTCAGCCTTCAAGATCAGATCATCAGCATGTAAAAGCTCCATGGGTAGGCCTTGTCTAATGTCCCTTGCTATTGCTTCCATCACAATGGTGAACAACAAGGGACTTAGGAGCGACCCCAGACCTTCACCTTAATGCCATCGCTGTTTCCATGTACTATTTCTGTGCCTTTGTGCATTAACATAACTGAGGCTGAGGTTACTAGCCATGGTTCAACTCCTAGGCACATGGGGTTGAGGTTGGAGCAGATTGTTACAACTGGATGCCCTTCCTGACGTCAACTCTGAATATTTAGTGTGGCTTGGGACTAGCACTTATGGGCCAGTGGCTGGCATGAATACTAAACTAGACAAAACTAAACAAAAGAGTGACTTTGCCTGGTTTCTGTACATTGACCAAAGTGGTATAAATGACTCTGTTGCTGTTAAGAAGAACACCACCAGTATAGCCTAATGGGTGGCCCACAAACCATCATATCAGAAATAAGACCCAGTCTCATTTCAATGGTCTTCACCCACTGTATAAAGATAGGAGACAAAACACAGAAAAAGGTATAGGGGTACAACCTGGGTATCCAAATATAATTTGAAGTTATGAAAAGTGACAACAGGAAGGGGTTGTTCCAGGAGGGCAGACACCAAGGATGACGTCAGCTATGGTAGGGTTGTCAATCAGCCAGTCTGCAGAGGGAGAAAGAGAGAAAAGATCAGAAAACAGCACCAACCCCTGGCACAGAGGGTAATCACATTTACTCAAGCCCATAAGCTGTCTCCCATGCACACACACGCGACACAACCCCCACCCACCAACAGGCATTACAATAGGCATGGAGGGTGTCCTGACAATGAAGGACTGTAAACAGGGAAAGTTGGAGGCTGGTTAACAATCCATTTGATTACCAGAGCCTCCCATTCCACAGCCGCATATCTGCTTTCGCGGTCCAACAGTTTCCAGCTCAGGATCATGACAGTGTTTTCAACACCGTTGATATTTTGGCCCAGCCTGGCACTAAGTCTTGTATTGGGAAGCGTCAATCTAGCGGACAAAAGGCAAAGAGAATGTAGGGGCTGTCAAGATTGGTGCTGACATAAGGGCCTGTCTAAGTTCACAAAATGCAGCGTCAAGGGCACCGTCCTCTCTGAGAACTGGGGAACAAACCGATGGTAGTACCCTGCCAATCCATTATGGCATGGACTTTGAAGATGGCATCAATTTTTTGAATGCTCTGGCCAGACTATAGCCCTGCTCACTGGGCAGCACTCCCGACAAAGTCTCATTCCACACTTGGATCAGAGCATCAGTGAACTCCTGGAGAGTCTGTGGTGCTACTTGGCAATGTGGGATGCACACTGATGCATAACGTCCAAAAGGTTCTCAGTTGGATTCAGGTCTGGGGGATGCATGGACCAGTCAATGTCTTCAATGCCTTCGTCATCCAGGAACTGCCTACACACTCTGGCCACATGACGCCAGGCATTGTCCTGTACTGGGAGGAATCCAGGGCCCATTGCACCAGTGTAAGGTCTGACAATGGCTCTGAGGATTTCAGCCTGGCACCTAACAGCAGTCTGGGTACTGTTGCCAAACATGTGGAGATCTGTGCGATCCTCCAAGGATATGCTTCTCCATACCATAACTGACCCACTGGTCATGCTGAATAATGTTGCCTGCTGCATAATGTTCACCTTGGCATCTCCAGACTCTTACATGTCTGTCACACGTGCTCAGTGTGAACCTGCTTTTATCCATGCAAAGAACGGGGAGCCAGTGATGGAGCTGCCAATTATGGTATTCTGTGGAGAATGCTAATCGAGATGCCTGGTAGTAGAGGATGCTGGGCCCTCATTCCACCCTCAGTTTGGTCAGAAACATGCACACCAGTAGCCAGCTCAAGGTCATTTTGTATGACTCTGGTAGTGCTATATCAGTCCTGCTGCTTGGTTCATGCCCTTCTACATCCCTGTCCAGCTCTCCTCGCATAACAACCATTCTCCTGGTATTTCCTCCAGGCTCTTGAGATTGTGCTGCGAAACACAGCAAACCTTCTTGTGACGGCATGTATGAATGCGCCGTCCTGGAGAAGGTAGACTACCTGTGCAACCTGAATCGGCTATAAGTACTGCCTCATGCTGCCAGTACTGACAAGAACACTAACAAACTGCAAAACTAGAAAATAATCAGTCAGGAAGGATAAGGAGAGAGCAAGTGCCTGTGGCCACCACCTGCAATACCATTCCCTTTTTAGGGGTTGTCTTGCTGTTGTCTCTCCAGTGCACCTGTTGTCACTTTCATTTGCACTGAAGCAGATGAAGTTAATTCACAATCGCTTCTGCTTCCAAACTGGACAGACTGATAGCCCTGAAGCTTAGTGAGGTCAGCAGAGCAAGGAACAGGAAGTGAGGTCAAGTGAGGTTCTACATGAAGTGTGCTTTGTTAGGCGAGATTTCCTTCTGATGGTCTGCAGAAAAGGAAAGTGAAAACGTTATCTGACAATGCCAACCCCAGGTCTGGATAATCACACAGCCCTATTAACTGTCTCTTAATCACAGGTGTGTATATATATATATAGTGATGTAATCGGGGCACCAGCAAGCAAACATGATCACACAAATGCAGTCCCGGGTTCAGATAAAGGATGGTTTATTAACCAAAAATACTTCAAAAGTAACAAAGCACAAGCACACGTAATCTCTCTCACAATTCACTTCTCCTCACAATTCCTCTCCTCTCACCACTGCACTGCCCTCCTCCAGTCGAGTGTTGCCTTCCTTCTTCCCAGCTCCAACTCCCAGCTCCAACTCCAGCTCTTCCTGCAACACCCATGGTCCCCAGTAGGGCTGTGCTGCCAGACTACAACTCCCGGCATTCCCAGCTGGGTGCCGATATGGAGGGCTGCTGCCATCTAGCGCCTGGGGGGAATAAACATCCCTCACAGGTCATCCTTCCTTGTCGTCTTTTATCCTGACCACATGTCTGGTCATGATGCCTGTCCATTTGTTTGGGGATTCCTGCCCAGGTAAGGAACCATCTCCTCTGGCTGGGAGGTTAATCCATCCATTAGGGCAGCCAGGTGCAAGATCCTCCTCTCTCCTGGCCGGGATGCCGTTCTGTTTACTCTGGACCTCCCATCTGGGTAAGGGATCTTCCCGACTTCTTGACAGGATGCCTGTACTTCCTACAATATATATATTGTCACAGGAAGCTGGGGGACAGACCCAGCCGGGACGCCTGGAAGGACCGGGAGGTGGCGTATACATCCCCTGGGCCACGAGGGGGCAACCGCCCTGGATCTGGAGGGGACCACGGGAAAGGAGCAAGGAGACTCAAGCCCACTGGGGCCTGTGACCACCTCCAGGGGGCGCCCCGAGCCTCATGGAGCCTGGGAAACATTCACTTCCACCACACCCGGGAAGATGGAGGAAGATCCTTCCAGGGATGCCCAGAGTGCTTCCGGGTGCAAGGGCAGCACTTCTGCCACACCAGGAAGTGCTACCGGAAGAGTGTCATCAGACACCTGGAGCACATCCGGGTGGGAGTAAAAGGGGGCACCTTCCTACAATCAGGGAGCTAGAATCGGGAGTGGGTGCAGGACTAAGCTCACGTGGAGAGAGGAAAAGGCGGCCCACGGACAGTTAGAGAAAGGCCCGTATATGGGGTGATTGGTGCTGGGAGCACTGTGTGCTGTGCGGGACTGAGTTTATTGACAATAAACGTGTGTGCTTTTATAAAGACGTGGTCTCTGGTGGTGTTCAGGCGTATCTCACAATATGTACTACTGGGCAAATGTTTTAGAACACCTCAGTTTTTCCAGTTTTTCTTCAAATTTAATCAATTAAAATGCAATAAATAACTTTAAATGGTGAAAAGGTAAACAGTAAACTGCCAGCGGTTTAATTTTAAAGTTTAGATTAGCAAAAACTAAAAAAAAAGAAATTTCAGAATATTACAAATGGGCCTTCTTCAAGGAACAACTAATAGGTTACAACCTACAGATGTTCTGCATCAGTTAAAGTAAATTAAGCCTTGCAAATTGAAGCAAACAATTTGCAGAAGTGTCCCAACTTCTGTTAATTACTTAGAAACCCCTCTGTCTGTCTTAAAGCAGAGGTGGAACAGATAAAATAGGGCCTTGAAATACCGGCTGTGGACTACTGCAGACTGAAAGAAAGTCTTATTTATGGCTCAATCAAAATTTGAAATCTTCAGTTCATCACGCAGGGTGTTTGTACGCCGTCGAGTTGGTGAAAGGACAGTCCCTCAGCGTGTGACACCAGCCGGCAAACATGGAGGAAGAAGTGTGATGGTCTGGGGTTCTTTTGCAGGAGGCAAAGTTGGAGACTTGCACAGAGTGACTGGCATTCTGAGTCAAAAGAGATACCACAGTTTTAGCTGTTAGTTCAGCAAAAGGTGGCTACTTCTGATGAATAAAAAATTTGAATAAAATTTTAAACACTCAATGATTCCTTGACTTTTTTTAGTTGCCATTTTTTTTTTGCTCAATTTCTTGATTTCTTGAAACATTAAAACATAAAACTGCATACAGTTCCATAAAAACGGCAAAAATTGAGTTGTTCTAAAACTTTTGACCAGTAGTGTATATATATATATATATAGTGGGTATAGAAAAGAATCATCCCCTTTGAAATATTCCCATTTTATTTTGCTTTACAGCCTTAAATATCAACACACACAAATAATATTTCTTCCCAACTTTACTTACTCAATGCAGCCTATAACATCTAAGTGAAGGATATCACAGCTACAGTTCAGAAAACTGGTAAAAAATCAAGAACAAGACAAACTGAGATTAATAAAGGATCACCCCCCCATGTCAATATTTTGTTGAACCACCTTTTGCTTTAATGACAGCCTTGAGTCTGTTGGGATACTTCTCTATCAGCTTTGCACATCTAGATTGAGCAATATTTGCCCACTTCTCTTTACAGAACTGTTCATGTTCGGTCAAATTGGATGGTGAGCGTTGATGGACTGCTATCTTCAAATCCTTCCACATTTTTTCAATGGGATTTGGGTCTGGGCTCTGACTGGCCAAATGAGGACATTCACTTTTTTCTCCTTCAGCCACTGTGTGGTCAATTTTGCTGTGTGCTTCAGATCTTTGTCTTCTTTAAAGGTGAACATTCTGCCCATCTTCAACTTTCTGGCAGAGAGTAGCAGGTTTTCCTCAAGAATTTGATGGTATTTTGCACCATCCATTTTTCCTTCTACCCTAACTAGAGTCCCAGGCCCTGTGGCAGAGACACCCCCACAAAAGGATGCTGCCACCTCCATGCTTTACTGTAGGTATGATGTGTTGTGGATGGTAAACTGCATTGGATTATCGTCAGATGTACCGTTTGTTATTGAGGCCAAATAGTTTGACCATAAGAACGTTTTCCACTTGGCATCAGAATCTTCAATGTGCATTCTGGCAAAGCTCAAATGAGCCTTAACGTGGCCTTTCTTGAGAAGTGGCTTTTTCCTTGCAACCCTCCTCAACAAGCCACAATTGTGGAGCGCTTGTGAAATTGTTGTCACATGCACACAATGACCACTCTTTGCCATAAAATCCTGTAACTCCTTCAAAGTGGCCATTGGCCTCTTGGTAGCCTCTCTTACCAGTTTCCTCCTTGCTCTTCCATCCAGTTTAGAGGGACGGCCGGATCTACGGAGTGTCCTAGTAGTACCAAACACTTGCCACTTCTTTCTTATGGACTTTACTGTGCTCCTTGGGAGTGATAAAGCTTTTGAGATTTTTTTTGTATACATCTCCTGCCTTATGTCTGTCTACAACTCTATCCCTGAGATCTTTTGAAAGTGGCTTGTCACCCATATGATGCAACGCATGCTGCAGCGGATGCTCCTGCGTTGTACTGTTTATACTTGTGCGCTTACTTTACGTAAATCTGGAGGAATCCACCAGGTGGCAGTGCAAGATATTATCACGGTGAGAACAGGTTCAGCTTTGCTGTGTTGTAAATTGCCTGGAACACCCATTAAATTCCGATGACACCTTGCCGCAATACCTCTGAAAAGGATGTTTAATGATTAAATCCATCAATCCAGGGATTTGTCCATTTCAGCTAGCATTGGACACAAGGCAGAAACAATCCCTGGATTAGGCATCAGTTCATCGCAAGGTGAATACAAGCACTCACATACACTAGCGTCATTTTAGTGTAACCAAATCTGCATATCTTTGGAAGGAAACCAGAGCACAGTGTGGAAATCCAGCAGGAAAACGTGTAAACTCCAGGCAGGGAATATCAGCGACGTGACTCCCTGCAAGACAGCAGCGCTAACGCTCCGCCACCGTGTCACCCGCATGTGTGTAATTATTAACAGTATTCACTATTTAAACGAAATTACCGATTAATCTGTAAAATGTAACATACATACTTTAATGCATTTCATCATGAAAGTGATATCAAGTATAAATCTAAGGATTCTAAATGTGCAGAGAGTTGGAATATCATACATTTAATGTGCTCAGTGTGGCGATCTATTGCTGTTTGCCGCTGCTCTCAGGTCCGGAGGGAGCCATAGAAAAAAAGATGGCACAGAAGACGGTATGTGAGACTTTTAAAATGTATCATGTCATTACGATCGGGAATATGCAACACTTGAATATAAAAGCACCACAAATACATTTGTATGTCGGCATTTTGCTTCAGCACATCGAACCATTCATCAAACATAGAAGCGCGCACATCGATCTCGTAGGATCCGCAAAGCGGCTTTCTGTCACATGTAGATAGTAAACAGAGACTCTGATGTCACATTCCAACTTTTAGCACACTGCGCCCCCCGACTTTTTGCTGGTACTGCAACTTGCGCACGCGTCGTGTTAATTTCTGAGGACCTGCTCTGAGGATGCATCAAATGAACACTGGGAACGCGTGGCAGCTATCATGCATGCGCGTACGTATTCTGAGCGTGAAGTATAAATGAGCCCTTAGTCAGTTGTTTGCTGTCAGCTGCATTACCAAGCAAGAGAATGCTCCAGGAACAGCTGTGTTTCTGCTTCACTAATCACATTGATTACAATTGATCACAGGTGGAAGAAGCCAGTAACCATGGTCTGCAATGGAAATGGTGGTTACTTACACCTGATTGAGTTTTGGAGGGGGTGATCCTTAATTATTTCAGGATTTCATGTTTTTTATTTTTTTAAATTCTTCTGAACTGTAGCTGTGATACCTTTCACTTGGATGTTATAGATTGCATTGAGTAAGTAAAGCTGGAAAAATATTGGTTTGTGTGTTTTCATTTAAGGCCGTAAAGCAAAAAAAATCGGGACTATTTCGAAAGGGGTGATTCTTTTCTATACCCACTATACAGTTGTGCTTGAAAGTTTGTGAACCCTTTAGAATTTTCTATATTTCTGCATAAATATGACCTAAAACATCATCAGATTTTCACTCAAGTCCTAAAAGTAGATAAAGAGAAACTAGTTAAACAAATGAGACAAAAATATTATACTCGGCCATTTATTTATTAAGGAAAATGATCGAATATTACATATTTGTGAGTGGTAAAAGTATGTGAACCTCTAGGATTAGCAGTTAGTTTGAAGATGAAATTACAGTCAGGTGTTTTCAATCAGTGGGATGACAATCAGGTGTGAGTGGGCACCCTGTGTTATTTAAAGAACAGGAATCTATCAAAAACTGCTCTTCACAACACATGTTTGTGGAAGTGTATCATGGCACAAACAAAGGAGATTTCTGAGGACCTAAGAAAAAGAATTGTTGATGCTCATCAGGCTGGAAAAGGTTACAAAATCATCTCTAAAGAGTTTGGACTCCACCAATCCACAGTCAGACAGATTGGGTACAAATGGGGGAAATTCAAGACCATTGTTACCCTCCCCAGGAGTGGTCGACCAACAAAGATCAGTCCAAGAGCAAGGCGTGTAATAGTCAGCAAGGTCACAAAGGACCCCAGGGTAACTTCTAAGCAACTAAAGGCCTCTCTCACATTGGCTAATGTTCATGTTCATGAGTCCACCATCAGGAGAACACTGAACAACAATGGTGTGCATGGCAGGGTTGTAAGGAGAAAGCCACTGCTCTCCCAAAAAAAACATTGCTGCTCGTCTGCAGTTTGCTAAAGATCATGTGGACAAACCAGAAGGCTATTGGGAGAATGTTTTGTGGATGGATGAGAACAAAATAGAACTTTTTGGTTTAAATGAAAAGCGTTATGTTTGGAGAAACATCCCATCTGTGAAACATGGTAGTAGCAGTATCATGGTTTGGGCCTGTTTTGCTGCATCTGGGCCAGGACGGCTTGCCTTCATTGATGGAACAATGAATTCTGAATTATATCAGAGAATGCCAAAGGAAAATGTCAGGACATCTGTCCATGAACTGAATCTCAAGAGAAGGTGGGTCATGCAGCAAGACAACGACCCTAAGCACACAAGTCGTTCTACCAAAGAATTGTTAAAGAAGAATAAAGTTAATGTTTTGGAGTGGCCAAGTCAAAGTCCTGACCTTAATCCAATCGAAATGTTGTGGAAGGACCTAAAGCAAGCAGAGGAAACCCACCAACAATTTTAGCCCATTCCTCCATACAGAACAGCAGTTTTATGTTTTAATGTTTCAAGAAATCAAGAAATTGAGCAAAAAAAAATGGCAACTAAAAAAGTCAAGGAATCATTAAGTGTTTAAAATTTTATTCAAATTTTTTATTCATCAGAAGTAGTCACCTTTTGCTGAACTAACAGCTAAAACTGTGGTATCTCTTTTGACTCAGAATGCCAGTCACTCTGTGCAAGTCTCCAACTTTGCCTCCTGTAGTGCATATGTTTGGCGATAACAAGAAGTGAAATTGGCTTGATTGTCACTGGGGACAATTAGGTGGTTGACTGATGTGACATTTCTAAACAAATATAACACCCCATGAAGGCAAAGCTCAACAGCAAAGAGCAATAGTGCTCTTGTCGGCTTCATCCAACCTAAAAGCATGCCTGTAGCTACAACGGATAAACCTTCTGTGACTGAAATGTCTCTTAAAAAGACTCCTGTTCAACATAAAAATGTGTGTCGTGTGTGCAGAGAACATATTACATATGTTAAAAATAAACATAGCTTGTTGTAAGAGAAAAACATTTCTGTAAAATCCGATTATACTTTGGCCTTAAAAGACATCACTGGGCTAGTGGTAAAAGTGACCGACGTATTGCTTTCGGCTATAAGTGGCCACTCAATGTTACGATGACACCATCCAAGTCAAAGTAAGGTTCAAAGTTGGTCTTGTTCGTTACGGGAGATGGACATCTGAAGCGGATCTCTGTTAGCAGTGGTGTTCATTTTTCTCTTATTTTTTATCATCCTGAGGAATCCTGTATTTGCCCAACCCGAGGAGGTTCTATTACAGTATATGCAAGCATATACAGGGTGACACAGAAAAATGGGAACTTTTGAAAAACCCAATGAAAATAGAAGAAATCCAACAAAAAAAATTTATTGACAGAAATTGAACCACTACAACTTGCCTTTTAAGAGACAGTAATCCAAATTATCAATGTCTGAAAATTACGTCCTGTAGATGGCATCCTCCTGTACATATGCATTCTTCCAATCTGCTGTTGAGGTTCCCCATTGATCGCTGCAACATCTCAGCTGGGATACCACGAATTTCGTCTTGAATTCTTTGTTTCAATTCATTCAGTGTCCTTGGCCGAGTCATTTAGACCCAACTCTTAAGGTAGCCCCACAAGAAAAAATCACAAACGGACAAATCTGGTGATCTTGAGGGCCAGGGAATGTCACCGAATCTTGAGATGACACGGTTACCGAACAATTCTCGTACAGCTGCCATTGATTGCCTTGCAATTGATTACTAAATGGCGAGATTGTTTACAGCTCAAGGTCCCTGTTCTGCAGTGCTGCCAACTGTACATGGCTGGCACTACGCATTTCAAAAGTTCCCGTTTTTCTGTGTCACCCTGTATAAACATGTGTGGCAAGAAAGGGGCTCAGAAAGAAACGGAAAAGAAATCTAAAGCTCAGGGCCGGATTTACACATTTCTACGCCCTAGGCCAGAGCACATAATTATGCAGCCCGGCCGCCCCCCCCCAAATAGTTGATTTATAATTTTCAATTTAATATGTAATAGTTTATTTTTGAAACATATAAGCACTTAATACAATCTTTATAATCTCTGAACCACATTATATTTTTAATTCAAGACTACACTACTTATGAAAATGCATAACGTTAACACCTACAAAAAAACTTTCCATCAAATTTCTTCAAGTTGTCTTAAATACCTACTAGAATTTCTTCCTTCTGGCTTTTGTCCATGAAAAGGCTTCAATTGTTTCATTGAAGTCAACAGATCTTGTTAAATCTGCTTCAATGCATAGAAGTGCAAGGGCATTCAGCTTATTTTGCTGCATCGTAGATCTTAAATGATCCTTGATTCTTTTCAGAGAAGAAAAAGACTTTTCAGCTGAGGAATTTGTCACTGGTGTGCAGACAAACATTCTTAATAAAATGTCAACGTTTGGATAAACTATTTGTAGTCCTATTCTCGTAGTCACTTGCAAAGTGCTAAGGGGTTTTTAGTCCCAATGTTGCAATCAGTTATGTGAGATGGACAAGTTCATCGCATAGAGCAGGTTCCAGATCATCTTTGAAAATCAAAAGCTGATTTCTTCCCTCTTCTTCAAGTTCAGAAGTCAAGAGACTAGAATTTTGTAAAAGCACCAAATCTTTCGCCAAACTCTTTTTAAGCAACTGACCTTTTCTCAAGTTCTGCTTTAAGGTTGTCAGCTATCATTAGAAATGTATTGATTCGAAAGTTGTCACACTCGTTTAAATGAACTTCACCATCATGCGTCTCATTAGATTGAAGTTTCCTGAGAATTGAACGCTTTTCATCACACATTACTTCTTTGGTTAGTTCAAATTATTCACCCAGATGGCGTATTCGATACGAAAAACAGCGAATAAAGCAAAAAAAAAATGCAAAAGATTTACATAGATTCTCATCTGACATTATTGAATTTTATTAAAATGTTTTGCATTTTGTGTCAAACTTACATTACACAACATTAAATGATGCTGCATAAACAAGCCATAAGTTGTGTATGTTTCATGTTTTGAAATAAAAGTCTCAGCCCCCCCTTATAATTTGGCAGACATCCCTGTCAACTTTTTCTGCTTATGGCTTTCAGGCTAACGGCCCTGAGTACAGAGATCCTTACTCGATCGCAGGGGTTGCGTTCCAGAACCCCCCGCGAAAGGTGAAAATCCGCGAAGTAAAAACCATACATTTATATTGTTATTTTTATATTGTCCTGCATGGGTCACAGATTTGCACAGAAACACAGGAGGTTGTAGAGACAGGGACTTTAAAACACTGCAAGCAAACATTTGTCTCTTTTTCAAAAGTTTAAACTGTGCTCCATGACAAGACAGAGATGACAGTTCCGTCTCACAATTAAAAGAATGCAAACATATCTTCCTCTTCAAAGGAGTGCGCGTCAGGAGCAGAGAATGTCAGGGAGAGAGAGACAGAGAGAGAAAAGCAAATAATCAAAAATCAATAGGTGCTGTTTGGGCTTTTAAGTATGTGAAGCACCGCCCAACAAACCAAAGCAAAGGGAGCAATGTGAAGGTAGTCTCTCAGCATTTTTTAGAGGAGCGTCAGTTTCCTCTAGGCCAGTATGCAAACAGCCTCTCTACTTACAGCCCCTCCGTCAGGAGCAGAGAATGTCAGAGAGAGAGAGACCGAGAAAAGCAAACAATCAAAAATCAATAGGTGCCATTCGGGCTTTTAAGTATGTGAAGCACCGTGCAGGAAGTACATCGTATATCATTGAGGAGTTTTATTTAATACATAATACGTGCTCTGATTGGGTAGCTTCTCAGCCATCCACCAATAGCTTCCCTTGTATGAAATCAACTGGGCAAACCAACTGAGGAGTATATACCATAAATTAAAAGACTCATTGTCCGCAGAAATCCGTGAACCAGTGAAAAATCTGTCATATATATTTAGATATGCTTACATATAAAATCTGCAATGGAGTGAAGCTGTGAAAGTCGAAGCGTGATATAGCGAGGGATCACTGTAAACTAAACAGCATATAAAAGTAGTAACGATATATTTTACGTACCTACATATCGGTAGATATGTAGAAGTCAAGCGATATGACCGTAATGAATCACTTGGAATCACTATTGTAATGCCAAATCTGGAATTTTCCTTTAACATGTGGTTTACGCTGAATGTATGAGATAGAAATAGCAAATGCTTTTTACCTGTGATTGAGCAAGAAAGCGCAAGCTGTAAAGATCTGCAACGTAAATGTACCGCTCAATTTATTTAATGTATATAGATGTAAATTTAAAAAACAGCATTTTATATGGTCTTTTCAAAATAATACTAAAAAATGTGTAAATATTTGGTTGTTATTTCTTCTGTATATACGCTCCCCTGTCTGCTGCGCCCTAGGCCATGGCCTAGGTTGGCCTTATGGGAAATCCGACCCTGCTAATGCTACACCCAAGCCTAGACAGGCATCAAGTCCAAGTCCAAATTCAAGGCGCGGCCTTACACAGACTGACCTGGAAGAGACAGGCGAAAGCACAGATTTCCTGGGACCCAGGGCTGCTGTATCGTCTCCAGTTGAGAGCGAAAGTGGGAGCGAATGTGTAAGTGATTCAGGTCATGATAGCTCATCGATTCCGGAAGATTCATTGAAACTGAAATGGCCTTGCCTACCGCGTTTTCATCTATTTCTCGCGAGCTGGGAGCATTGGCTGTAACAGGGCTTATCACTTCACCAGCAGAGCATGAAGGTCGAAACGATTTGTCCGAACTGAAGTTAATGATCACTGCAATGGCCACTGCTCAAGACATAAAGGAGCTCAAGAAAGATATAAAGAAATAAATAAATGATCTACTCAAGACAAATGAAAAGCTGCGGCAGGATAGTAAAGACCTGTAGAAACGTGTAAATAATGGCTTTGAGGCAGCCTTTAAAAATATGGCACAATGAGGAACAAATTCAGGAAAATGCGTCTAAGTTTGAGAATAAACTGAGAGCTCAGTTAGAAGATGTTAAGGAAACGTTTAAGTCTCAAATTGAAACAGCCAAAAATCTGGCATCTACTGCTGACGGAAAAGCAACATCTGCAGATTCCGAATGCAAAAAACTTGGAGACAGATTTGCTGCACTGGAAGATGGATGCAGAAGGAATAATATTAGAATCAAATGTCTCCCAGAGAATCGTGAAAGTCCAAACCCAGTGAAATTTGTAGCTGAATTATTCTCTAAAATAATTGTAGAGGACTTTAAATCAGACACAGAGATAGCAGCAGCTTACCGCATAAGTGGATCAAAGTAAGGTTCAAAATAATTGCCAGCTTATGTTTGTGAAAAAATGAACTGTAAAATATGTATGCAAACTAAATGTGTGCTATCTCACTCAGTTTGAGTTGATAACACAAAGCCACATGAGATGCAGATTTCAGTTCTCAATACCCCCAAAACAGTCAATGAGCCTAATGACACTGACAGCACTCCAGCAGAGCAATGGATGAGGCAGAACAGCACCCATTGTCTGACTGCCCGTCTAAATGAATAACTAAAACTACGCTCTAATTGGAAATACCAAACATGCCATACCAAAATACAGTCACAATGTTTTAACACCTAGTATATACATATATAGAAAGAGAGGCTCCTGTATTCTCTAAACCCCATTTGTTGTTGCTGTGCCAAGTAGTGATGCAATAATCAAAATGACACCTAAGATAATCAGCAAGCTTCATTTACCTTATGCTACTGAGCTCTTGAATAGATAAGAGCAATTTTCGCTTTTTATTTTCTCTCTTTCTCTTGCTCTCTCCCTGTCTTTACATAGTTATTTTAAGTATCTGTCTAATACATGAGCCAAATAGAACACTGCAACCCCAGATGTTTAAAGTGCATGGACTGGTGGCAGTTGAGGCAGGTTTTTAGGTAGAAGCCCTGTGAGTGGATCCTTTACACCATAAACCTTTTAACAATTTGTTCCAAGTCATGCATTCACATTGGGTGAATCACGTCTGGCCAGGCAAAACTAGTCAAGAAGATGAAAATGGACTGGGCACGCAATGAAGAACATGATTACAGGAAGATTCCTGAGAAGAAGGCCAAGAGCAAGAGAAAAGAATGCCAGTGTTAGATGATGTGAAGAAAGCAAGGAAGGCAATATGTGCAGGCAAGGAGGAGTAGCTGAGGACAGAGTAAAGTGGAGGAGGGAATTGTGCCTCAGACCTGCTGAAAGACAGAACACTTGATGAAGATGAAGTGATATGATCTGAGCAACACTAGCAAATGGTCACAGTTTAAGGGCGTACTATCACTCATTGTTCTCCACTGAGCAATTTAATTAACCTGTCTGCAGGTCTATCGATTTCATATTGTCTTATTATATTGCATGTGGAGGATTTTCAACTTAACATGTAGGATAAATGATACATTTAGTCCGAGAAATAATAACCTTAAATAAACTGCAAGAAATTATTAACCCTCCTTATTTAATAACAATATTAAGACTGCTCTTTAAAGCAATCACTTAATACATCTGGCTTTGAAAAGGTGCTTGATAATATGCAAAATGTATTTATTCATGTTTCACACAAGCGTATTGTTTTTCTCACATTAATTTTAAGCTTGTCCCATCTGTGTACACAGATGTCATTGAGAATGTCAATAGAAAGAGTTATCTGATGAAATTTCAAATGCCAACAAGGACAGGGGAAGCTGCTATAGAGTTTCCATTGTTGTGCTTCATTATCTTTTTCATTCAAATGCTTTGGAAAAAAATGGACTTTTAGCATGCAGATTTAATCTTTAGAAATGTTTTAAGATGTAATATTTTAACTTTAATGATAAAGCTTCTGGTTTTATATCAAAGTTCAATTTCTTGTAAACTGCTGGATGTTTTTTTACATGTTTGGCACAAAAAAGGATATTCAGTTATTGTATTATGAATTCAGAAAGTATGCAGACCCCTTCACTTTCTGCACACTTTATTCTGTTGTAGATTTAAATTTAAATGAGTAAATTGAACCTTTTTGCCCATCAATCTATACTCAATAACCTATATTGACAAAGTTTTCAGTTTGCAAATGTATTAAAAAAAACAAAATCTGAAGTTTCTCATTCATATAAATATTCAGACTCTTAAATCAGTACTTTGAAAGGTCCTCTTTGACATCAATTTCAGCTTTGGATCTTCTTGGGTAAGTCTCTATAAGTCTTGCACACTTGGATTTGAGTTGATGTCATTCTTCCTGACAGAACCTCTCAAGCTTAGGTGGGAAGCATCTGTCAACTGCAATCTTCAGGTCACTCCATAAATTTTCTAATGGGTTTAAGTCTGGGCTTTGGTTGGGCTATGAAACCTCTCCAGCTGTGCCCTCTCATTGTCATAATGAAAGATGAACCATCACCCCAGTCTGAGGTGGTGTGCACTCTAGAATAAGTTTTCTTCAAGGACCACTGTATACAGTTGCATTTATTATTCCCTCATTCTCCCTTTCTTTGCTGCTGAGAATCACACTTGTAGCATAATGCTGCCACCACCATAGTTAACCATAGGGATGGTATTAGACAGGCGATGAGCAGTTCCTGGTCTTCACCAGACATAGTGCTTGAAGTTCTATCCAAAGAGTTTCAACTTTTGTCTCATCAGACCAGGAAATAATTTTCTTTGTGCTCTTGTAGTCCTTTAAATGCTGTCTGGCAAACAACAAGCAGGAGGTAGCCACTCTACAATAAACATTTGATTGATGGAGTGATGCTGAAATGGTTTTCATTCTGACAGCTTCTCCCATCTCAGAAGAAGATTTCTGTAGCTCTGTTAGAGTGACCATTGGGTTCATGGTCACCTCCCTGTCCAAGGCCTTCTTGCCTAGTTACTCAGTTTGGCCAAACGGCCAGCTCTATGAGTCCTGGTGGTTCAAAACTTCTTCCATTACACAACTATTAAGGTCCTGGGAATACTGAAAGCTTTACAAATGGTTTTATACCCTTGCCCTGATCTATACCTCACCATAGTTTGATCGCAGAGATCTGTAGAGATTTCCTTGGACTTAATGGCTTGGCCTTGTCCTGACATTCACAATGAATTATGGGGCCTTCTATAGACAGGTGTGTGCCTTCCTAAATGTTGTCCAATGAAATCAGTTTGCCACAGGTGGACTCCAGTCAAGTTCTCAATGCCTCTCAAGGAGAATTAAAGCAAGCAGGATTAAACCTGACGACAATTTGGAGTGCCACATCAAAGGGTCTGAAGACTTATATGAAGGAGAGATTTCAGTCTTTGACTCTCAATGAATCTGTAACCCTTTCTGAAAACAAGATCATTTAGTCATTATGGATTGCTGAATGTAGATTGATGGGCAAAAGAGAAAATTAAAATTAAATCTACAATCCAATGAAGAAAGTGAAGAATACTTTCTGAATTCACAATACAGTGCAGTTGGTAAAGAAACTGTCAATAAACATACAAATAAATACTTTTTAGATACTTTTTTATCTACTACTAGGGGGCTCTGCCCCCTGCTTGCTTCGCTCACCCACCACAATTTTAAGAGACTGTTATTTTCATGGGAATTGTTACATATGCATTATTTTCACTTTTACTTTAAAACTTTAGTAAAAACAACATTTGGAATGAACTTTTCTTCAAGATCGCATTGAATTTTGATTCCGTGTTTGAACTTACATCGTAACAACATGTGTGAGTGAATATCGTTTCTTTCTCTCTAATAAATAAAAACAACTTTTCTGAATGTTTGTCCATGCTCTTTCTTCTTCGCTTAGTCATTGATGTCTCATCTAGAACATGTAAAATTATTGTATTAATAAAATTTATAAGAGCTGAGAGCATAGGAAGTGTGTCTGACAAAAACATTCACAGGATTGAGGTTAGATGACCGTGGTCTTGTTTGAAAATGGTTGTAAGTAGGGTGTGACTTGAAAGAATCTCATGTTAAAAGTCTTCATCTCACGGGACTTCATACCGCACCAACATTTTTGAAATCTTTTAAATCTCGCTGGCAACATGAATTAGATGATCTACAAGACTCCGATTTAAAGTTTAAATCCAAACAATATATTAAATCTCTTCTCGCTCTTCTGTTATTTCACCGAGTAATAATTTCCATTTGTTTGCGCTAATTCGATCTTTACTCTAATTTTTTTGAGACTTTCGAATTTTTGTATTTCCATTATCTCTAACCTGCTCTGCATGTGTAATGCATTTTTGAATTCTTTACGACGTTCTACTTTGTCATCTACTCTTTGTCCTTTATTTCTGGCCCCGGCCGTGGTTAAATCTCTTGGTACAAAGACTCATCTCGTGGGATGTATAAGTGTGTCTCTGAGAAAATCACGTCTCGTCTCCTTTTTTTATAATAGAGAAATATAATAAATGCTACTGGCTGTGTGTGTCTGTGAGTGAGTGTGTGTGTGGGTGTGTGTGCGTGTGTGTGTGTGTGCGTGCAAGTGTGTTTTGTCCCTCCCATAAATCTAATTGGTCAGTTTAACCTTGGACTAGTTGGTTTGTTTTAACTTTGGTGTCTCAGTGGTAGGGATGATAACATGATACACCAGGGGTGCAAATTCATTTCTTGATTATGATCTTTCTTTTTTACTTCTACAAAACAGGAGTCAATATGGAGAATTTAAATGACAGCATAGCAAATAATAATAATAATAATAATAATAATAATAATAATAATAATAATAA
>JANRMT010062829.1:1419705-1433930 GCA_026402145.1 Polypterus bichir lapradei | reverse complement strand
AATAATAATAATAATAATAATAATAATAATAATAATAATAATAATAATAATAATAATAATAATTAATTTTAAATAAAAGTGCAAAAAGTCAAAAGAATGAAGTGAATGTGATGGAGTATATGGACATAATAAAGAAGACACATAAGGTGGGGGTAGAACATGAAGAGCCATAAAAACTAAAAGAAGTTAATATTGAATGCATAAAGGGACAGGGACCCAATGTAACTGTAGAAGTGTAGGAGTAATACGTTCCCATTATTTTTAAATGTGTGATCACTCTTGCTGCTGAATTTTGTACATATTGTAGCTTGTTTAGGCTCCATTCAGGGATACCAAACAAGACTGTATTGCAATAGCCTCCTTACCATTAAACCCGAGAGTCACTTGTGTTGTGAAAACAGTGTGAAAAGCGTTAGTCTTTGGGAAACTTTATAGTCGCGTCTCATGTTAGCATTAGACCAGAGGATTACTTGGGCTATAAAAGTGCTAGCAGCATTCATCCCGAGTGTTAGTCAGGCAATGGTATAGCTGTGCATTATGTAAGCATCAGGCCAACCAGGGCAATGGTGTAGACACATCTTCTCCTAGTCTCATAATGGTGTCTTGTAGGAAACGTTTTTCAGCAGCCCAAGTGTTGCATGTTCTTGACAGTGATACAAGCAGTGATGGAGCCTCTCATCAGCAGTGATGATGACGTGAATCCGTCTTCAGGCAGTGAAACTGAAATGGACAGTGAGTCCAAAAGTGATTCTCATAAATCCAAAAGTGATGCTCGCTTTTGGGTTTCTGTTAATAGTCAAAAAGGTAAGCAAGGCACCTCAAAGTGACAGAATCTGAGAAACAAGCTTTACGGGAACACGTTAAAGATGGGAAGTTCCAGGTAAGAGATACTGAGACACACAAGGATACCATGGAAAGGCATAGGAGGAATGCTGAGGGTACATAAAGTACAAGAGATATTAAGTATCAGATACTTTTTTTTTTAAGTTCTATTAATTTTATTGCAATCATTCCATACAAATCAATCAATTTTTACAAAAAGTAAAATTGAGTTTTGAACAAGTCGTATCAGATACTTTTTAATTTATTCTATAAGTGCAGTCAGTTGAAACATAAAAATGAAGAACACATGATTTTGCAGAAATCACAGAAGTACATTAAAATGAAACCTTGTGCACTTCTTTCAGGACCCCCCAAAAATGCTGAATAGCCTAAGTTACATACACTGTCAGCCATAAAGCATGTGGGCATCCATGTAATTGTTCAGATTGGCCAAGCTGTACTCTGATCTGTATATGTTTCAAACGCTTGTAGCAGTTTGTACTGTCTTAATTTGTCTTTGCTGCTGTTCACAGATGGCAGTTGCCATGGGGCAGTGGGCACCCACAATGCCCCATTCTCTTCTAGCTTCTCTTGAAATAAGTCTCCTTTGCAATTCGCCTCCTTTTGGGCAGTCTTAGCAAAGGGTTTACAATTCCTCAAGAGAGAAATGGGGCTAAAAAAGAAACTTTTTAATGTAAGTTCTTGCTTAGTTTTTTTAGTGAAATCGTGATAAATAATCAGCTCATGCTGGTGTATTGTGTAGCTTAGGTGTTTGTAAATGTGCCTTCTATTTTTTTATCTGTTTATCTGTTTAAATAATAAATGAATAGGCAAATAAAAAAGGCTTAACCACCATATCACAATCCATCTTATCTGTTGCATGTGAAATTCTGTTTGTGGAAATGTCACAGAAGAATACATAAAACAAGATTGCGTTCGGAGAATGTCATGCCTGTTTTCACTCGATGACAGTGAGCAGCAGGCTTTCTCTCAGCACTGCTCAAATTGCAGCATGGCTGCACCGGCATTTTTTATTTCTCTATAGAAATAAATTAATCATATCCCATCTGTCAGAGGCGTCAAGTCTCCTCTAAACTGCTTGATGTAACAGCTGACATTCAAGCTTTAGGAGGACTCTCTTTAAAGAAAACAAACTAGAAAAGTGAAATAGAGACCATCAGGTTTTTTTTTTCTTTCTTAGCTTTCCTTTTTTTATTTTTGGCTGAAAATGACATGTTTACTTTCAAATTATAGGCCTACCCTATAGCATGAATAGAAATTGATTATTATCTTAAAGTATTATAATAATATCACAGCATGAAAGCACAGCAGGTTCCACATTTCTGTCAACACACTTAAGCTTTAGTTTCAGATCCAGACTTGGGTGATGTCTATGTGCAGTTTGCTTGCTTTCCTCACAATCAAATGTATTTTGTCCAGACCTTCAAGTTCTGTGTGTGTGTGTGAATGTGTGGGTCTAGCAAGCATCCTGTCCAAAGTAGGCAGCTGCTTTAAGGGTATTGGGATCTTGCCTTCCTTGGAAGTGGTTAGGCAGCTAGGAAAATCTAGAATGGCACCATTTCGTCATGTTCTACAGTATATGTGGAATAAAAATGCTAAATGGATGACACTCTATTGTCATCTTTGAAAGGCATTACTGATTATTAAAGTTCTGTTGAAGGTCTAGGGCTGTAGGTCCATCTCCTTTTAAAGTTATTGCCATGTGTACTATTGTGTGGAAAGTCTGGTGTGGTTTTGCTGTGTTTTGAGACATGTCGTCTCAGAAATATTAGGACTGAAAAATAGGACCAGGAAATGGAAACATCAACCAGAAATGTGATAAGAAAAACAGGCAACAGTCAACACTGAAAAGACAAAAAGATCAAAGCTGAAGACCAAAGAGAGTGCTGTCATGATGTTACTTGCTTTTGCTACAAATACACTGAAACATATAAATTGGGGTGATTATTTTTCTAGTTTGAGGACCATTTAATGTCTTGTGGTTATAATTAACACAGTATTATTTATTTTTTGTGTTCTTTTATGACAACATTTTGTTTCTTCACCAGAAGCTATTTTGAATGCTTTGTTTGATGGCTGCTTTGTAGTTACTAACAGCAATGTCAGAACTCAAACCAAGTGATTATGGAGGTCACAGGGTACAATGGCCATTCTCTGGGGTCACTTTCTTGTCTGATTTTGCAAATTCCACAAAGAAATATAATGTTCTTTTGTGATTCTTTTTCGGTTAAAGCTTAAGGATGTTCTGATCCATTTCTAACTTTTCAGTTGCGAGTTTTACTTAACTGTTGGGTTTTGTTGTTTCTCCTAGTTTTCTGACTGCAAGTTTTGTATTTGCCTACCGTTTATCTCCTTGTCCTTTTATTCCTTCTGGAAAAGTGTCACAAAAGTAGTGAAAGGGGATGTGCAGCCTCCAAAACTCCTTAAAGATGGCCAGAATTGACTGGTCAGAATTTGGTACAAACACTGAATCCATACACCCAACCTGCTTTGTGTCAACAGTCCAGGCTGGTGGTGGTGCAGTAATGCTATGGGAAATGTTTCTTGGCACATTTGGACACATTAATAGGAATCAATTATCACTTGAATGTCACAGCCAATCCATGTGGCTATTTGCAGCATGATAATACACCATGGCACAAAGCAAATCTTGACTCCAACTGGTTCATGAATATAACAATGAGCTCAGTGTTCACCAATGGCCTTCCCAGTCACTGGATCTGAATCCAACAGAGCATCTTTGGGATGTGGTAGAATGGGAGTCTCAGCATGAATGTACAGCTGACAAATCTGCAGAAATTGCATGATGCAATCATGTCAACATGGATGAGACTCTCAAAGGAACGTTTTCAACATCTCGTGGAACCCATGTCATGAAGAATTGAGGCTGTTTTGGGAGCAAAGGAGGCCATACCCAGTATTAGTATTAGTGGTCTCCCAGGAAATTTCTTAGAAAGCGTATATATCTGCTGCAAAAGCACAGAAACAAGGCTGGACCATTTCTAAAATAAATAGCCATTTATTGGTATATGGAATGGTACTTAATGCCAGCAAATGATGACAATCATATATCCTTGCCTCTTTATTACATATTTTCCAAATGTACCTGTGCCAGATTTAGATTGTTGTTGTTGAATTTCCATCAAGGTTTGATCTTATGTCTTTGCCTTGTTCATTGTTAATTTTATATTGTTGTTCATTTACACAAGAGAACAGGTTTAACAGAGAACAGGGTATACTGTGTGAAGCTCAGGGAATGAAAACAGTGCTGAATTACAGATCATTTACATAAGAACTGCACAAAGACAATGAATAGTTGACAGAGGGAGCTTTTATGGAGTCAAAACTGGAAGGAGTACAGATGCAGAGGAAATGTGGGTAACGCAAATGGAGTGGGACAGTGATGACGTTGTCATCGGAGCCGGAAGTGAGGACATCAGTAAGGGACCAGAAATTAAGTCACCACGGGAGGACAGTAAGTTGGTGCAGAAGTGTGTTAGGCTCTGTTGTCGGGAGGTCATCTTTAGAAAATCCTTTTATGTACTTTTGGACTTCGGATCTTTGTGTTTTCTGGTAAGGAAGAGAGAAAGGCATTAATACGCTGTCCTGTACTCCCATCCCGTGTATTTTCATGCTCTGCAGGGCCTATTGGCTTCCCCCTTATCGCATTTGTGTGACACTGTCTATCTTCTGTTATGTTTCATGTGTTTTGTAGGTGGTCTCCCAAGAGACAGGGCCACCTGCCCATCACTGTCAAGGGACTATCCTCAGCCACAGTCTTTTGTGGTTCATTGTGAATGTACTTGTTGTGTGGTGACTTCCCTTATGTTTTTTTTTCTAGTGTTGTTATGAATTTCTGGATATTTTTAAATTTTGAACCTTTTCTCTGTTTTTTGACTCGTGAATTGTGTTTTTGTACGCATGTTTGCTCTGAATTGCCTTGCTGTTTCAGGCAACCTTTTGCCTTTTCTGCTCTTTGGAACTTTGAATATTACAGAGCACTTTGTGAAAATAAATATTTTATTTTATAAAGATTCATCATTGTCCTCTTAATTACTACCTGGGGTTTGATGGCATTTCACCCTCTAGTGGGTATTTTGAGGAATGTGTTATTGTGCTTTGGGGCTCTCTAGTTATGTACAGATGTTGCCTTTCAGCCTGTTCTCCTCTGTTTGGGTTAGTATAATCCCAGACCTTCAGGGTGGAATCCATTTTATAATAAATGTACCAAGCTCTTCTTTAATATACAGTATTACAGAAATACATTTCCAGGTTCATCTGGCTCTCCTTTTATAAGTATTTTTAAACAAACATAACCAGCAGTGATAGGTTACCTTGCACCTCACCTTTATCCCAGGCATTTCTCATTACCTCAGTGGGCAAGTTCATTAGCGGTTGCTGGACCGCTCCTAGAAAAAAGAGAAGGGCAGACTTTAAGGGGCCTAAAGTTCCTCATTTGTTCTCTTTAGGTTCTACTTGTTCTCCCTGTTAATAGGTGGGTTTTGAATGCAAAAAGACTTCTACTTCAATAATTCTCTGCCCTTTTCAAGATACAAGCAATCTTGGCAGGTGAGCATTTAACTTGGTTTACAGCATCCATCTCATGACACTAGCATTCAACCACATTTCAAAAGAGAAAAATGTGGCAAGCTGTGTCACAGGGCATTCAAATGGTTTAATTATTATATTCATGCATTTTACTGGCTTTTAGTGTTCCTAACTACCATTGACAAATGGCGATCGCTCATGTTAAGTTAATTGTGAGAGGACCACTGCTTAACTAACAAGTGTCAACTGGGGTTGGCACAATTACTAGCATGCAGGGTAATTGCTAGTGGGGGGACAGAAAGAAAAGAGTGATCGATCGAGCGAAGGACAGTTAGTAGGATGTATGCCTGTCTGAGCGGTCAGGACTCACAGCATCAGCTCTGCTGACCTAAATAAGGAAGCAGGACCACTGACTCTGGCAAGTTTCAGGGAGAAGCAGGATTCAAATCTCCTGATTGACCCAGAGGGAGAATAAGCAGATGGGAATAGTGGAGAAAGGGTCACAGGACCAGTGTGTGGAAATGAATCCAAAGCATTGCAGCTTTGGTGAGGGCAGAACTGGAGAAATTTATTGAGATCCTCATTAGGAGAGGTGACATGGTAAACTTGCACTATGAAGAAAGTGATCGGCAGGTACCGATGGAGGTGGCAAATCAGGATGCTTTGGGCTGGCCGCAGGACGGTCTGCAAATGCTGATGGAGGTGGTAGACTAGGATGCTAAAGAGTACACACTAGAGATTTCTGCCATTGTCCTGACTGGGGAAAGAGAATACACCGTGAATGGACTACTTGATTTTCAAAAGCATTTATTTATTTATTGATTTATTTATTTATGTATTTATGTAATTGCAGTCCTGGAGACATTGGTTATAGGGGCAGAATTTTTAAAGAAGACACTTTAATTCTTTGTTCTGTAATAAACTTCTTTGTCCTTATTCACAGAAAGTGTCTGCCTGCTTACTTGCCCTGGTCTGTCTCAGTCATGAACTACTTAATGCCCCAACAGGCCATGGGTGCCATAACACCACACAGTCAGGCCTAATTACAATCTCTGATTGATGAATCAGTACCCCACTTGTTTTAACTCTAAATGTCTGCTGTTAAACAAGAAACAAGAAAATAGGATTAAGGACTGGATTTGCAGATGAAAGCTCATTTTCTTACTGTTATCTTAGGAATTTGCATTAGCAAAAATAAAAGAAAGTGTTTGTGCGCTTGCAGTCATCAGACACTTAACTTATCTCGATGAACTTTTATAAAGACATCTACAGTGATATCAATGAGCAGGTAGGGGTAGAGATAACTAGGAGTCAGGCACACCCAATGATCTTGGAGCTAGAGGAAACAGACAAACAGACCTCTCGTACAACCGTTTCTCGAGATCTCATGTACTTTGTGCCAGTGGGCACATGTGAATATGCACACCCTTAATACCAAGCACTTAAACATTCCCAGATTTCTAGGGGTGCGTAGTATGCCGAAATGTCTCTTTGCAATCCCACCATGAACATACACTAGATTTCCACCTGATGTGTAAACAAATGCAATCCAACTCAATATAAGCATTTGTGCCTAAAAAAACTATTAAAGTTTTTTAAATGGATATTTTAAACATAACTGTCCATTAAAACCATTTAATTCTTCTCAGCTTAGCCTTCCTGCTGGCAAGAAGTGACAGCTTTCAGCCCACGTTTTCTGCCCGCTCTTAGCTTATGTCTGTCATTGTCATTTGTGCTACATTTCACTGCAAAATAAATTGGAATAGAACTGGAAAAAAAATCCTGATGAGCTGTGAGCTAGAGAATGAGTTGTATTTTGCAAGCAATGGGAAAATAAAACAAAAGAGTTAGCTGAAAAACTACAAAAGTGAGTGGCATCAGCACCTTCGGTTCACAGCCCTTAAACTTCTGGGGCTCAAGGTTACACTGGACACTGAAGGGTTTGTTTCCTCAACAAGTTTGGGTGTATCTTATGGATTTTGGGCTGCTGATCAGAAAAAAATCACCTTTGAATTTTCCTTTCACATATCATTTTATTGCAATCACCTATTTTTTTCCTCATACGCACAAATGTCTAGTACAACATCTACAACCAAAACAACTGTGTTAATCTAAAAGTAGTAGCACTGTTACAAGAAATGCTGCTTGGATGTTTCATTTGGGCTTGGAATACCTGAATTAAAGAGTCCCAGTACATAAAAAGGACTGGCTATTCCATAAGCATCTGGTTTTGGGGGAGAAGAGTGTTGCAAGTAAATCACTTGTTGATCTAACAAAGACATTTTTGTCTTTTCTTCATATAAAACCTTAAATGATAAAAAAAATTTGTGAAAGCCATGAACATTGAAGGTGAGACAGATGTCTCCATGATTAACTGATGCCAATTAAAGAAGACCAGTAGCGGTTTAGGGTGCTGCCCCCTATCCAAATATTTTGAAAACTCTATTTGAATTAAGGTAATGCGTAATAATCATGAAATAAATTTGTTTATTTGCACAACATGCCTGGTGTCAGTGCATGTCAACATCTGCTAAAAATTAGTTCTGACTTGTATTTGTTTAATTACTTTACTGTGAGATACCTATTGAGACCAGTGTCACCACTGCAGCTGTGTAAAAACAGCTGGTCTGCTGCAAATTCCTACCACATAATGCCAGCAGCTTCATTCTGACACACTGTGAAACAGTAAACAAATGGCAAAGTAACACAACTGCCCATTGAAACCTCCCTCTTAGACAGTATGTCAATGGAAACAAGCTCACTCTAAACTCACCCTCTACAGGATCAGCTACAGGTTTGCAGGCTTAACGCGTAACATGCCTGTCGCACAATGTTTAGAACATTTAAAGCCAAGTGCTGACGTGTCCATTTGCTCACTTTTCTGTCCTCTTTCTTCGGGCTGCTGTTTCCGAGTCAGTAAACCCGCTCAATGAAGGTTTTTTGTTCTTTTAATCTGAAGCTTTAACCTGTGTGCTTGTGTGCTGAAGAAATAAAATGGAATAAAGCCTTGAGACTGCTCCTGCTTTCTCAGGAATAAGTTTATTCTTTCCTTGGAAACCTGGTCTTGTCTTCCTGTCTCGTATGCAACTCAGCAACCTAAACTTGACACTGTATTTTCTGAGTGAAGGGCACCAGCCAAATGAGAGTCTATGTAAGTCCTTAATCTATTGGCAATCAGGTGACCTGAGGCTGCCCTTTAATTGGTTGTTTTCAGATTTTTCCAGGGACAAGGCTCTCTGCACCCCAGACCCTCTCACATTTATTGGGAGTGAATTAGTATTGTTATAGTTTTTTTTTTAATCCAATGTGATTGGACAATCATTGACACACTATTTCATGTTCACGATAAGTGGTTCACATTTCATACCTGCCATCAACGTAACTGCGGATGAGCAAGCGAGACTTCACAGAGATGGCAACTTCAAGTGCAACTTTAGAAATCAAAGAAAATTCAGTTATTTCTTTAATGAAACATCCATCCATCCATCCATTATCCAACCCGCTATATCCTAACTACAGGGTCACAGGGGTCTGCTGGAACCAATCCCTGGCAACACAGGGCGCAAGGCAGGAAACAAACCCCGGACAGGGCACCAGCCCACTGCAGGGCACACACACACACCCACACACCAAGCACACACTAGGGACAATTTAGAATCGCCAATGCACTTAACCTGCATGTCTTTGGACAGTGGGAGGAAACTGGAGCACCTGGAGGAAACCTACACAGACACTGGGAGAACATGCAAACTCCATGCAGGGAGGACCCAGGAAGCGAACCCAGGTCTCCCCACTGTGCCACTGTGCCGCCCTCTTTAATGAAACACCCCTTCATAAATCATTTACTTGAAGAAGAAAAGAAGATAAAGGAGCTTGCACCAGACCGACCTAACTTAAGAATTCAGCAGAAGGCAAGTGATTGTGGACAAGCCTAAAACATCTTTCTGAAAAATGGAAGCAGCAGTCATCTAGACAATAGCATGAGGCCAATTTGTTTTGGCAGGTTTAGTGAAATGACTCAGTTCAATTAGAAAGTCACTGATAAATTTTCATGCTTGAAGGAAAGGAGGGCAAAAATTTATGTTCAAGGAAATACAGTTATCCTGATTGTATAGTACAGGACAGGTTGGGGTGTGAGTTATGCTTTAAGATGTGGGGATCTGTATATCTTACAATGTGAATTTGTGCCCAGGTGACGTAAACCAAGCAAACATGCATAGGACTGGGCACACTGGCAACAAGTGTAGAATAAAATTAGGGTGGGAAGGACTCTGTTTGTCTGCTAAATGATTAACTGGGATGCAAGACTGTAAAAGAATCAGAGGACTAGTAATTGTATGATGTGGATTTATTGAATACAGTAGAAATGGTCAGGGACTGGGCACACTATTAGCAGAGGCAGAATGAGATTTTAATTGGACTTATGCCATGGATGTGTTATGGGACAGAAGAAAGTCCATGTTATTGGAAGATTATGGAGGTGGGGGTGTAGACATCATGGTGTGGGTTTGGGCAGAATGGGGAACTGGGCAAGATGGTAGAGGATTGGGTAATTCAGAGACAGGTGTAGTATAAAATCTGGGTGGCATGTGCACCTGTTCCTTTCTACATCTATAGGACAAGTTATGGGAAGAATAAGATGTCACAGACTGAACAGTAGAAATAGGAAAGTTATCATCAGATTGGGAAGCATGGTGGGAAGGGCATAATACATTTTAGCCTGGATTTGTCCTATGGGTCTGGTACTGGACAGGCCAAGATATGCATTGACACTATGATGAGAACAACAAGATTAGACAGATAGATAGATAGATAGATAGATAGATAGATAGATATGGAAGGTACTATATAATAAATAGATGTGAAAGGCACTATATAAGAGACAGATGTGAAAGGCACTACTTAATAGACATGTGCTGCTTCCCAAATTTTTTTTACCAGCTGCCACTGAGAAACATGTTTTTTTTTCCACAAATCAGACAGATCATCAATAACAAGAGGTTTGAAGATCCTATTTATTTTTGCACATTGCACTTCAGGGCCATCATATATTCCATATGCTAACTGTGCCTGTACAAAGTTTTCACCTCAATGGAAATTTTAATGTTATTGCAATACAACATTGTATTTCAGTGGATTAATTGGCCTTTTTAACATTTATCAACATTTAAAGACTGCTTAACATCAAAGTAAAAACAAATCTCTTCAAAGTGGTCTCCTGTATCAATCTATGGCTAACACGGTACAACACTCTACTTCAAAGTGGTCTAAAATGATTACAAATATACAACACAAAATAATTGATCTCCTAATTATTCTCAACCTTCTAGTCAGTATTTAGTAGATGCACCTTAGGCATCCATGACAGACCTGAATCTGCGTACACTCTCAACTTTGCACAATTGGACACTGACATTTTTCCCATTTTCCTTTGCAAAACTTTACAAGCTCTGTCAGGTTGCTTTGTGATTGTGAGAGAACATCCAATGTCACGTCCAGCCACAAATTATTAGGTGGATTGGGATTGTTGTTTTTACGCCATTCCTGTGAAGCTTTGGCTTTTTGCTTGGGGTTGATGTCTTGCAGGATTTTTCTGCCATTTTCTTCTAGTATTTCTTTATATTTTGATGTAATTCACTTTACCCTCTACCCTTACTAGCCTTCCCGGGCCTAATGCAGAGTAGCATCCATACAGCATGATGCTGCTGCCTCCACCATATTTCATGGTGGCAAGGGGATATTTCTGATAATGTGCACAAAACATGGCATTTAGTCTGATGGTCAAAAAGCTCAGTCTTGGTCTCATCAGACCATAGAACCTTCTTCCAGCTGACTTAAGAGTCTTTTGTGTACATTCAGGGAATCTCTAGTCAAGGTGTCAAGTGCAATTTTATTTAACAGTAGTTTTCTCTTTGCCACTCTTCCATAAACTTGCGAATGGTGAACCACTCAGACACAGTTGTATGCAGTCTATCACTGCAACTTGTAACTCCTTCCAAGTTCTCAGCAGTCTCTTGGTGGTCTCACTCAATAGTCTTCTTCTTGATCACTCAGTTTTTGTGGACAGCCTGCTCCTGACAGATTTACAGCTGTGCCACACTCCTTTTTTTAAGTGGACTTTAAGAGATATTCAGTGGCTTGGATATTTTCTTGTCTTCATCCTATGTCTGGTGCTTTTCAATCACCTTTTAACAGAATGTTATTTTGTCTTCATTGTGTAGGTTAGGTCACCATACTGACTCCCCACAAGTCAGTATTCCAGATAAAATGTATTTAGAGTGTAATCATTTGAAACCTTAGGCAGGTGATCTCCATTGAACTAATTCTGGGACTTCTGAAGCCAACTAGCTGCATGGCTGATGATTTTGGTGTGTCGTACTAAAGGGAATGAATACTTGTGTGATCAGTTACGGAGTCTTTTATATCTGTAATTAATTTGGGCCATTTTGAGATTTGCTTTCACTCTCACATTAAAGAATCTTTTTTGGTTGATTAGTGCCAAAAAATGGAAATTAAATCTTCTCTGATTAAATTCTGTGTAACAATAAAATGTGAAAACTTTCAAGGGTTGAAAACTTCTTAGCACTTTACTATATCTTTTCCTTTCCTATTGAGGGAAAAAGGATCTCCTTAAAAAAGGTCAAAATTTTAGACCACCCCGCTTCTCTGTCCACATTCATGACCATAAACAGCTTTCATCTGAAGATACTTGGGAATTGCTCCTTTATAGACAGAGGCAGGAAAAAGAACATAATATAACTACTACAAAGAAGATTCTTGTGTTAGTTGTATGTGCAACTGCCAGTGACGCTAAAGGCACACTGATAAAAACACAAATGTTTCATTTTTCTTCACCTTGTTGTAAACGCCTTCCCCGTTTCCCATAGGCGCAACACAGTCTCTCAAGCGCAATACCACACAATAGTAATTCTTTTCTCTTCCTTTTCTCCACCACTCCTCTCCAGCAAGCTTCATCTCATTCCTCCCGACTCTGGAGGCTGGCTCCTTTTATAATACACCCGGAAGTGCTCCAGGTGCTTGATGATTTATTTCCAGCAGCCCTTCCGGGTGTGGCGGAAGAACTGCCCATAAGGGCTCAGCAGCAACTACAGTACCCCCTGGTGGCACCCACGGATCCCAACAGGGGTGAACCAAACTCCAACTCCCATGAAGCCCTGCGGGAGTCCTAGACACTGCTGCAATGCAGGGGGTTTGCCATCAAGCGTTCTGGGGGAGGTGCTGTCCTAACCAGGCTTGCTTCCCAGGTCCATACTTTGAAGAGGCGTCTTGGCCAGACAAGGACCCCGGCCGTCTGTGACACTCTGCAATTCTTCACAATTTCATTTCTCAGTGTTTAATGTTCTTGAATACGATTGTATTTAAAGTTCCAAGAACAACATAAAGTCTTAAATATTAAAAAAGACCCACACTAAATGTGCCCTCCAATAACTGTAACTATTTCCTTTATCCATTTCAGATAAATGAGGAGAAAACAACATCAAATTAGCCAGGATCAGATTAAAACGTAAGAGGAAAGACTCCAGTGTGAGCTGTAGAGCTCACGCTTTATGGCCAAAGCAAACCACTTGCAGTCCTACAATTTAAAATAGTATTAAACGTTAAGTACTGAAAGTGACCAGCTAGTTCACTATTTGAGAAGATGGCTCATCTTTTTGTCATTTGCTTTTTATTGGCCAATGACATGTCCACTCCGCACTTAAAAATCCTCTACGAAACAGTATTACTTATACATTGATGGCATGATATTGCCAGCTAGTTACACACAGCCTATAACTGTCTTACAAACTAACTAGCTGTCCTAGTTGAGGATTTATTGTGTTCTGTTTTGTGTGTTGTATTCACTCCATTTTTGACACACCGTCACATGCCCAGCCTACCTGGAAGGGGGTCTCTCTCTTTCTCTCTATCTGTCTTTCTCAAGATTTCTTCCACTTTCTTTTTTCTACAAGGTAAATTTGGGAGTTTTTGTGCCTTCCTAGAGAGTCAAAGCTGTTAAAAAAGGCACTGTTAAATCCCATTGAGGCATCCTTTGTGTGATTTTGGGCTTTACAAGGGAGAAATTATTCTTCTTGTTGTTATTGACTTAGTCTCGCCAGTGTCCAAACTTTGGTTTTTGAGACGTTCTGCTTTGCACTTGAAGAATCCCTTGTGCTTGGTCTCATGATGTGGGTGTTTTGTTAAAACATATCTTTTGAGCTTTTTAAATTTTATGTCTTTAATTACTGAGGACTTACACCCACACGACAAATTCTGTTAGCTTTAGAAAAAACTGAGAGAAATAATTTCCTCATTATATTTATGTTCTGACATTTCAAGTGAGCTCCAGGGTCTCTTCACCTCACAAGCCTGCCTGTGTCATTCTTCTCTCTGCCCTCTCTCGCATGCCCTCTGCTGTGTTCGCCATACGTGTCTGTGCTGTCATTCATATCAGCTTGATTGTTTCACTATGGAGACTGATACATCAGCAGCATTAATAATACTATAGACTCAGAGCTCATAATAGTGCACCAAATAGTCTGTTTCAACAGTAGGCCCTACTCACCACATAAATCGTGCTTGGACAAACTAGGCTAATTTCCTTTTCAGTCATAGGTTGAATTGTCATAAATAAGCCTGCAACCCATAGCTTAAGAAATGCTGATATAATCGTAAACTCTTGCATAAATAGGTTAAGATCATAGTGAGTGTTGTAGGTAAAAGAAAGTGCTTCCCTCTGTAATGTTGCAAGGTCAGACCAGATTTAGACAGACAGACAGACAGCCAGACAGATAGATAGATAGATAGATAGATAGATAGATAGATAGATAGATAGA
>JANRMT010062829.1:1388327-1399300 GCA_026402145.1 Polypterus bichir lapradei | reverse complement strand
CATTGGTTTGCCTAAATTATAAATAAAGACATACAAAACATTTATCAAGTTATATGCAAAATCTCACATCACAACACATATGCATAATAGAACTATTTTACATTACAGTGAGTAATTAACCATATTAAAAAAGAGTAAAACCTAATAATTTGAAAGTAAATTATGTTTCATGTTGCGTTATAGTTATTCATTGCATAATACAATTTCATTCTGTTTGGCTTTGAAATTAACACGCAATTGCTTTTTAAACTTACACTTTTACTGTAAAACTTCAGTAAAAACAGTTTTTTAAATAAATTTTCATCAATATCGCATTGAATTTTGATTCTGTGTTTGGACTTTCATCGTTACAATGCAACATATAATTGCCCATGATTGAATTTCGTTTCTTTCTCTTGTGGTGTATGGTCGACCGTTCATCCCGGCCAATACCCCCAAGCCTCCAGGTGGAGCCCTCCCTGCAGTATGGAGGTCCCCCGAAGACCAGCAGGGCATCATGGACATTGGAGTTTTTATACACAGCCCTGCTGGATACCATGGGGGCCACTAGGAGACGCTGCAGGGAGGAACGATGGTTATTTGCCTTACGCCCCGGAAGTACGTCCGAGTCACATGGACAAGGGGAATGACGTGCTTCCAGGGTGAAGAAAAGGACTTTTTATCTTTTTTACATGAAGTATTTAAAATATAGAAAGTATACGCACTCATTTTGTATCTAACACAACTGCTTACAACAGTGAGTGTAATATGAAGGGGTTCTGTCAAAATAATTTGCCAGCACTTTCATTTTATAAAATTTGGACTATGCACATTTCTATGCAATATACCCTTTATAAATCACAATCATCTTGTACATTTTGCAAGAAAAAGCACAGACAACTGTGAAGAGTTGGGGCACCCAAAGGCAAACCCCATATGATATAAACAAAAAACACGTTTATAAACGTATCGAAAGAGCTTTCATTGAAAACGACTTCCAGCAGGAAGAGGTACCTCCAGGCAGGTGAACACTGGAAGTGACATCAAGGGTGTGAAAGCTGTTAATCTTCTGGTCTGCAGAGTGAGGAAGAGACAAGGTATTAGACAACAGCACTCTCTTCTGTTCCAGCAGTAAACTGTCCACAATGCGCATGCTTGTGACAATGTGCATATGTGAATGGACCTTGAACCCCACCCAGTTGCCATCTTGAAATAACCATATATGGATTAGACTAATGAACCTCATACATATGCAATCATAATGCTGCAGAACTTCATTGGTTAGTACAGCAACCTCCCATCTGACTTATTGAGACCCTGCCACCTATCTTACCACACTTACTTCTGCAGAATACACTTTAGTAGTTTGAAAGTCATTAATTACATCCATAAAATTTACTTGATGTACACACTTCCATTCGATTGACAAGATTGCAAGGCTGTTCACTCTTTCCTGGTACATCATATTGTGTATGTAAGTAATTTCTCACAGATTTCAGACTGCTGATTTTTAGAGGACAGTTTGGTCAGCCCTGTGGAAGAGGTGGGAGGTCATTTTTATCCTGTGGCGGGCAGTGGGCCACTAGAGGCAGAGAGCTGATCTAAATAATGGCTTACTTGGTTCAAGTGATTATGCATTTCGTCCTTCTGTAGCCCCCACAGTTGTTACTTCTTGCTCTTGCTGATATTGTTACTAATTATGATATTACAAGCAATTAAATTCTTCACAGACTGTCCTGGGCTCCCCACAAGCACAGGGCTTGAGACAGCTGTTTCAGTTTCCCTCCCCTGTTAGTTCTCCTGCACATGGGTACAGTCTCTTTTAATATTTTTCACCCTCCAGTCTTTAGGAATTTCCCCAGGTAAGAATGCAAAGATTTTTGAAAGATATGTGCCAAAGGTTTATATATGTACTTACTAACTTCCTTAAATACTTTAGGATACACATTATCTGGTCCTGGTTAATTGTTAGATTTCAGCCTATTTAATCCAAACAGTACTTCTCCCTCTACAATTTCCAGCTCACTATGTGTCTCCTTTGTTGTCTCTGTAACTTTTGGGAGGTTATTGACATCTTCACACATACAAACTTTAATAAAATACAAATTAAATTATTAGCTATTTCACTGTCTGTATATTGTAGCTCGCTTTTACCATTCCTTATTCTCTTCACCTCCTCCTTGACTGTTCTTTTACTACTAAAATATTGGAAGAATCTCTTTGGGTCATCTTTCACCTTTTCTGTAATATTTCTTTCCAACTGTCTTTTAGTCTTCCTAATATCTTTTTTAACCATTATTCTCCAGCATGTTCTGTATTCTCTGTTGCCCACCATTGGCCAACCATAAATTGACTTCCTTTCCCCCAGTTTTTACCATTTGTAAGAGAGTGGTCATTGTTATTAGGATTGAGGCCTGGTTTTGTTTCATTCTTAGTGTTTCAAATCATCTGTTTTGTCTGTTGTGTACAAGACTTGCTATTTAGCCACTTCAAGTCAGATTCTTTCCCTACCCTAAAAAGCAGCATACTAGCCATCAAGCAAATTATCTTAACCTATATAACCATAAATTCAATGTCTTTCAAATCAGTCTAATTTGACCAAATTCTACAGCAGAAAGTAAAAATTCATCATTCCTTCCTTGCTAATATCCCGGGTAAGTAAAATAGTTGTAAGTTCAATCAGAAGCCACACTGTTCCTGATGGCAAAAGGCACAGATACACATCAAAGTGATGGATGAAATATTTCTTATGCAGTGTTTTAAAAAATTTTTTATCTACAAACTCATGTCAGCTAAAACTGATCTTCAAAATAGGAAAATATTTCCGAAGAATTTAAATCTCAGCAATAAAACACAGTGAATGTAATAGTTTAAAAATAAGAAAGTATGATTCCTCCATTGTTTGAAAAGCTAAAGTCAAAGGCTAAAAAAACTGTATGTGCTAAATATAGAGGCGCTACACTCACTGACAGCTCATGGCACAGTTACGCATTTAATTCAGTAGATGGCTGAGGCTTTAACACTTATCTCTTGGGAGATTTCATGTCCCAAGTGTGAAGAAAGACACTCTAAATTGAAATGAAGTGGTGAGCTACAATGATTGACCTGCTGTTTCAAATTTTTATCATTTCTTCCGGTTCTATGCTGCAAACCACTTTTTCTTCACTTTTTAATTAAAAGCATTGTCATCATTTACCATTTGAGTGAGAACCCACATACTTTGTACTTAATGAGATATCTGATCAGCTTGGGGCTTGATGTTAGTCTCCCATGCTGTTCAATTTCTATACTTTTATGTTTGGTCATTTAGGAGCATCTCAAAATAAACTTAAAAATAATCTGTTGACCACTAAATGAAAAAAAAATAGTTCTGACAAATTTGGAAACATTTATTTTAATCAAGTTTACAGCAATTAACTAAGTAAGTGCAGCATGCATTTGTGCTAAAAATAAAAACATATTACTTAAAAAAGACAAATGCCATTTAATGCATGTTATCATGTTAAATGGTGGCAATGACCATTCGTTGAATATCTGCATTTAAAGTGAGCTACGAAGAAAGAAAATATGGAGGAAGGTTTTTTAATTGATTTAAATTTTACATAAAAACATTACAATGGCATCCTACTGAATCAAACAAATAACAATACATAAGAAATTCAACCATTTACAGTATTTCACGATCAATCCACAGAAAACAATACAAAAATAGAAATACAAAGAAAAAACAATCAAACAAGGTTCAACCACTACCCAAGGGAAAGAGAAAAAGAAGAGAGACTTGAGCAAAAAATAAATAATTACTTTTAAATATAGCAGAAAAATTAATAGCTAAAGAGAGTTGACCACAGTCCCAGCATGCTTATTCTAAACTAACAATGAACTCCTGCCAGGTTTTGAAAAAAGTTTTGAAGATACCCTACAAGACAGAATTAGATTTTTTCCTAATTTGAGATAATATGGATCATTGCTTACTCACAGAGTATAGCGGGAGGGTTTGGAATCTTCCAGTTAAGCAATATAAGTCTGAGTGCTAATTGTGCTGTGTAGGCTGTTAACAATCAATTTTTCAATGCACTTTAAGACATCCTGAAGTGCACCAACTAACACCGTTAATGGATTAGGAGTAATTGTGACACCAAGACTCCCTGAGAAGTATGCGAAGATTTTTGTCCAAAATTATGTTAATTTAGTGCAGTGGTTCTCAAACTGTGGGGCGAGCCCCCCTAGGTGGGTGAGAAGATGTGAAAAAAAGAAAACAAGAATCGAAAATATGAAAAATACATCTATTGAAACCAAAACAAATTAACTTAAACTTCATTCTGATACTAGAAAAATAAATATAGAGTTAGACAAATGTCGAAAAAACTTTTTGTCGCAAATACTTAAAGGCTGAGAAACACTGATTTAGTGCATCCCCAAAGCATATTTCCAAGTAATTCTGGAGCTAAATGGCAATGCTTGTAGGTTGGCTCTTGTTCTGGGTGTACTTTAAACAGTTTTAAACAAGATAAAAGTGATCAATGAACGACCTTTAGTTGAGTTATGGAATGCCTTGCACATATAGAATTAGATTGCATTCTGTGTATGGCCGAGCTCCACTCATCTTCTGAGTTGCTAACTCAAAGGTCTCTTTCCCATTATTTCCTGAGGTCATTTAAATATTTTTATATATTGTTGAAATACTGTCTGAGACTTCAGCAAGACTGATCAGTATTGCCTCTTGGATACATTTGGGTGTGAGATGTGGAAAGTTGGAGAGGTTTCTTTTAACAAAGTTTCTTATTTGTATATAGAAAAAAAAGTGCACAGCTGGAAAAGAAAATTTAGAGCGGAATTGTTCATAAGATGCAAATATGTTTTCAATGTAACTCTGAGTGTCTTAATTCCTAGCATTTTCCATACGTTAAATATTGAGAAGGAGGATAAAGGTGATTATCATCTAAAGGAGCAACAGATAAGAGCTTCTCAACCTTGAATGTATTCTACATTGGTTCCATATTTTAAGTAACTGGTAGACAACTGTATTACTGGTATTATTGATTGGAGCACAGAGCAGAGCATACAAAGAAGATTTAGAATGAAAGATTTGTATTTCATTGAAAACCAGGATGGTGTACGTTCGTGAGCTACTGCCAGTTTATAAGATTATATTGTATGTATGTTTGTTGCCCAGTAGTGAAATTAAAAGTTAGGTAGCGCCATGCCACCTTCTCCTTTACATCTTTGTAGAATTTCCTTTTGAATGTGTGGCCATTTCAAATTCCAGATGAATGAAGCTATGATTGAGTCTAATTTCTTAAAAAAATATTTATTGATATATGTATTGTCAGGGATGCCAGGGGCCATGACCCGGCCAGGACGCCATGAGGGACCGGATGTGGGTCTGCGCCCACCCTGGATCACGTGGGGGTCACCTTCCTGGTTGCTTTGGGGGCCACGGGTACAGGGCATGGAAGCTCCACCCTGTAGGGGCCCGTGGTCACCGCCAGGAGGCGCCCCAATGCCTTGGGGACCTGTTACCCCAGCACTTCCGCCACACCAGGAAGTGCTGGGGGGAAGAATTAGGACGGCGCCCGGAGAGCTGCCGGGAGGACAGCCGGCACTTCCGCCATGCTGGGGCGTGGCTAGAGGAGGAACGCCGGGAACACCTGGGGCTCATCCGGGTCATATATAAAAGTGGCCGTCTCCATTCATTCGAGGCTGGAGTCGGGAGGCGGAAGGACAAAGCTCAGGAGAGCTGTGGAGGCGGCCCGAAGAGAAGGCATTGAGTGGCCAGGACTGTGAATTGGGGGGTTTTGTGCACTGAACTAGGTCTGTGTGACCAATTTAATATTTGTATATATTTTAAATAAACGTGTTTGTGGGTGACATGAACGTGTCTGCCTGTCTGTGTCCGGGTCAACTTCCACAGTATGTAGAGATTCTCTGGAAGAGATATATCATCTTAGGGAGTATGTTTATTTTGACTGTATTAATTCTCACTGCTAGGGTGAGATGAAGGATGAACCATCTGTAGTTTCACTTTTACCATAGTACTTCAAAATTTGTAAGAAAAAAAATATTTAAATTTATTTTACTTTTTAACTACTAATGAAATGTGCTTACAGTTGAAAATGTTCTGCCCTCACAACTTGAACAACCCTATACTGCAGTTTTACAATGGATGGATAAAGATTTCTTTTTCCTCAGTGGATGGAGATTCCTCAAAGATGAATTGAAGATTTGCAGGTTTGCAGGTTGAAGATTTCTTCTTACTTCCAGTAATGATACATAACATGAAGTGATGGGAGAATCACCTATGTCTCCTAGCCTAATCTGAAACAAGAAGTGCAAAAAATCCAAATGTTTATCAGACAAAAAGGGGAAAAATAAATCTTTTTTTTTGTCTTTTTTCAGTCAGGTGGTATTGCTAGCCAACCTGATTATCATCCAACACCACAGTACCACATCCACCATGCAACTCTCCACTCACCACCTACACTGTATCTCCTTATCTCCCTGTCCATTCTGGCCTTGCTACTTCATTGCCAGTTGACCATTTTCTCCACTTCACTCCCAGATTACAAACTCCATCAGCTGTATGACTTTAAACCCCATCCAGACAGAAATCCAAAGTATCACTTCCAGAGTCAGGAATGCCCCTGAATGTTCTGGATGTGTCCAGCTCCAGCCTCCTCAGTTTATCCCATATATCCCTGCATCCCTCGTCTATAGTTTAGAATATAAGAGCCAATAACCCTTGGAGACTCATGTTATGAGGAATGGTATTTATTGATATGTTGTGGGTTTCAATGAAGAATGGGCATTGCCCTCTAAGAGCATTTACGCTGGGTGTTTCCGTAATGTTAGTACCCAGAGTTATCTATGATGGGTATGATGTTAAACTGAGATGACAGACAGGACTCAGATTTCCACGGGAGTAGCTTTGCTGTACCCATAGGAAGGCTGTTTGCGTTATGAAGAGGATATGGGAAAGCCCTCAGGAGCCTCATCCTCGGAAGAGTCAAAAGCATTGGAGAGCCAATGAAATCAGGCCTGTTAGGGATCGGAACTGGTGTGGCACTGAGGCATTGCCTGCTGCATAACAGCATCATCTTGTGGAGCGCTTGCTCCCCAAACTGACCTGACCTGAACCTGTGATGCCTGTGATGTCACTGGAAAAACCATAAAAAAAGTCAGCAGGAGCATCCGGTATTGCAAATAAATCCCTAAATGTGCAAACATTTTCTGAATGTTACCTTTAGTGTTGATTAGTGAAATGAAACAAAATGATTTTTTTAAGTAAATATGCTGTATTCATCAAATATTTTCCTGCAAATTCACTATGTAGTTGGCTTAGGCAAACACTTTTCTCAAAGTGCTCCCTGATGCTTTGCCAGGCTAGCATGACATCACTGAGCTGTAGAAGAAATATGCATTGTTGTAAGTTCATTGAAGATCTGCTTCACTCATGTGTGATGTCGGGACATAATCAGTACTCCAGCCATTAAAAAAAAAAAAAAAAACTTGAAATTTTTTTTCATATCGGGGTACATTAGCTGATCATAATGAGTACTGCCACCCTATATGTAACATTGATCCCTGTGACTGGCAGTGCAGCACCACATGGCTAATTTGTATCTAAAAACAGGCCTTAAAGTAGTCATACCCTTTCCCTTCCCTTATTAGAAAACACAGGATACTCTGTGAAATAATAATAACAAAAAATCTATGACTATTTACAGGGCGTCTGTTTCTTCTTGATGGAAGAGAAAAGTATGAAGCATCTGCATAAATACAGAGGTAAGAAAAAGACTTTCTATAGATGCTGTGGAGCCTTGACTTCAAACAATGGAAGGAGCCAGTCTCCCACTGCTGCTTCATGACATGGACGATATGTGCCCCAAAATTGGAACTCTGTGAGAGCAGTGATATATATTTTTACTTGTTGCTAGTTTGTGGTGATTTATTGTATTTTGTTTGTGTTTTATTGTTCCATCTGTGTCTTTTATTGCTTAAGGCATGGTGGCGCTGTGGTTAGCAGTGTTGACTCACAGCTCATATTACATTTTTGGACACATTAATTGGTCCAGCATAGTTGACAGTCTTCTCTAGCCCACCAGAACACTGAGAAGACTAACACACTTTTTTAATCTACTCAAAATTAGTGAAGTTCTTTCCTCCCACTGACTTCAATGAATTTCACGGAGATCAGTGAAGTTTCCAAAAATGTCAGTGACTCTGAACTCATGATAAAGTGAACTCTGTGTGGTTTGCTCATCACTATTAGTCATATTAACATTATTGCAATGACTTCACCTTGCCACCTTATTAATTGTGTTTTTTATAATGGATGTTGTGTGCTGGTTTCATGTGTGCCACTTTTTTGTAGTGACAAGTGTGGACTCTAGATGGCACTGATGCTCCTCAAACCCAACACGACAGACACCAGGCACAAGTTAAAAGCACAAGAGAGCTTTTTATTATTAAGGAAACTCTTCCCCAAAGCATTTCCCACCACTACAGCCACAAGTAAACAATACAGAACACACAATTCTTCTTTCTCTATATTTTCTCCTCCACTCCTCCCACAAGCTTCGTCTGTCCTCCACCCAACTCTGGCTCATCCCTGTGAGGTCAGTTTGGTCCTTTTATATTGTCCAACCTGGAAGTGCTTCTGCTTTTCCGCCTGCGTGATCTGCCAGCACTTTCGGGTCAGGCAAAAACCCTATATTGCATGGTTCTTCCACAGCATCCCCTGGTGGCACCCATGGCACCCAACACAGGTGAGATAGAGATCTCCAAGTCCCATTGTGGTCTGCCATCCTGTGCTTTGGGGAACGCAGAGCCATAAAGCAGCCACCTTCCCCCATCCTTCCGTCTTTTGGGCGTCTTGGCCGAGATAGGCTGCCAGCCGTCCCTTACACAGGGTCAGTTGTAGATCATGTCAGTAAGGTGTGTCACGATGCAGGCATCATAAAGATTGCAGGGTGCATAATAAACCTGTTCAATTTTTGATCCAAAGAATTTTGAAACATTGAATTTTAAACTTTTATTGGGAAAGGATAAGAGACATTTCGAATTGTGAATGGGAATTTGCAGTGATTATTAAACTATAAAAGAATTCTCAGTTGTGTGTAATCAGTACAGTTTCAAAATTAAAATGTATGAAGATTAAGCTTATCAGTAAGATTACTTTATTATACTGTAGCGTGTGGCCGGGGCTTCTTGCCTCAGACAGGACACCTCCACGCTGGGAGGACCAGGGGAGCAAGTGTAGCCAGAACGTTACCTCCCATGGGACGCTAGATGGCAACTCCCCTGGGTTGCAGTGGTGCCTTGGACTCCCGCAGGGCTTCATGGGAGTTGAAGATTGGTAATAATAATAATAATAATAATAATAATAATAATAATACATTTTATTTATTTGTAGGTGCCTTTCTAAACACTCAAGTACACCGAACAATAGACAAAACACAGATTATAAAAAAAAGTAAAATACAAAAGTTAAAATCAGACAGAACAATTGTAATCAAGGAGAAAAAGCAGTCTTAAACAAATGAGTTTTAAGTTTAGATTTGAAAAGTGAGAATGATTCAATATTTCTAAGCTCAGATGGTAGTGAGTTCCAAAGCTGGGGAGCAGAGCAACTGAATGCTTTGCTCCCCGTAGTGGCAAGACGGATGAAGGGAACAGTCAAGTGGATGGATGATGAGGATCTAAGGGTACGGGAGGGAATGGCAACATGGAGGAGGTCAGACAGATATGGAGGGGCAAGGTTGTGGAGAGCCTTAAAAGTCAGTAGGAGAATTTTGAATTGAATTCAGAACTGAACTGGAAGCCAATGAAGCTGCTGCAAAACGGGAGTGATATGGTGAATAGAGGGGGTTCTAGTAACGATACGGGCAGCTACAGTAAATTCTGGACCAGTTGAAGCTTATAAAGAGATTTGCAAGAAAGACCAAAGAAAAGGGAATTGCAATAATCCAGACGAGAAGTGACAAGGCTATGAAAAAGGATATAGCAGTGGTGTGGGGAGTGAGGGAGGGGCGAATACGATTAATGTTACGCAAGTGGAATTATACAGACCAGGGGCCTCATGTATAAACGGTGCATACGTACGGAAATGTTGCGTAAGAACGTTTCCATGTATAAAACCTAAACATGGCGTACAGCCATGCACTTTTCCACGGTACCTCATACCCTGTTGTACGCAAGTTCTCCGCTCGGTTTTGCAGACTGGCGGCACCCAGCGTCAAAGCAATGCTACTGTTCCTGTGTGGTTTATCTTTCTTTTTCAGGTCCACGTCCCTGACACGGCTTTATAAATACACTGATGTGTATTTAACGCATCTGATTGTAATTAACCTGTAACAATATACTGGTCCACAGAATGGTCAAACTATTCCAAATACCATAACTGCTTTAACGTTGTTACTCTCACTGCATCTTCTTCTTCTTCTTTCAGCTACTCCCGTTAGGGGTTGCTACAGCAGATCGTCTTTTTCTATACTACTCTCACTGCACCACTCGGAGCAGCTGATTGGAAAGAGAATTATCGGTATACAGCATCAAGCACACGCTGCCTCAGCCATGCTTCCTATTTGAACTGCTCCTCACATGGCAAACGCTTCAAACCTTTCCTGTACGGACCTCGCAGTTCAGAAAGGGTTTATCCCAAGAACTCTAAACGCATTCAGTCAGTCCATCAAGTGCTCTTTGTAAGAACTGTTACCTCACCTCACTGTAAACTTGCACTACAGTTATAATATTGCACAACCTGAGCCACTTTATAAAGCGCATATTTACATATGATGATGATATCATTTTTAAGATGAAATGCAGCAAAATATGTTTATTATATTATACAGATAAAACTTTAACTTCATTTAAATAATCTATATCTATACTAATAAAAGGCAAAGCCCTCACTGACTCACTCACTCACTCGTTCACTCACTTACTCATCACTAATTCTCCAACTTCCCGTGTAGGTAGAAGGCTGAAATTTG
>JANRMT010062829.1:1344803-1388317 GCA_026402145.1 Polypterus bichir lapradei | reverse complement strand
CATCACTAATTCTCCAACTTCCCGTGTAGGTAGAAGGCTGAAATTTGGCAGGAGTTGTTAATAATTAAAGGACATGGTGTTGCTACACTAGCAAGGATCTGGCGCTCCGCTCATGATTGTTCCTGCCTCGCACTGTATGCTTCACTGGGACTGGCGTGAAGGATAGAATAATTAAACATGTACTACGGAGATATTTCAATGTTCCTTAAAAGTTTTGAAGAATCGGTGTTATAAGCTTACAGATGGCTTAACGTCTATTAGAGAGCTGATTGTGTGGCGATCGGTTACTTGGAGAAAGAAAAGGAAGGACAAGAATTGGAGGTTCATACGTTTGAAAGAGACAGTACTGCAGGGACGACCTTAGGCATGTGCAAACTGTGCACCTGCAGATGGCCGCCAAGCCAATATATATTGAATATAAAACAGAAAGAGAAAATAACGACACAGTTAAAAACACAGCGGCAAATTTCGGCAAAAGTTAAACGCTTGTGTCATGAGCATGAGGCAGCTATGCAGTGTCCGCAACGGATGTGGCCATCCGCCGTGCATAAGATACCATATTGACATTGGCGGGCAAAGGGGCTATCGATTCTTTCTGTGCCCAGGGCCACCACGAGCCTAGAGCCGCCCCTGAGTACTGCTGCAATAAATTATTTCCTCGAAGGTCGCGCACAATCACTGCGCCACCGTGAAACCCATGTTTAATAACGTGCTTTAACTCCTGTTATAATGAAAATGATACCACGTATACATCTCAGTATTTTAGTTATTCAGAGAGCTGTAATATCACGAATGTAATGGATTCTGTTTCCTGTCGGAGGAAGAGAGCCGGTTTAAGAAGCAAGTAGTGATTCACACACATGGAGCGCATAAAAGAACACATACAAAACAAAGCATTTAACATGCTACCTTAATTACGATGTGATTTGAGAAACTGGTTAATTAAACGATTTTAAGATGAAGTTTATGATGTTCTACTTTAATGACAAAATAAACTACGTGATTAAAGTGGAAATTTCGAGATTGAAGTTGACATTTCGTGCTTTTTCCCCACTGTGTGCCTTTTTTTTTCTCTGTACTCTAATAAGCTTACATATGACACTCAGATAGTGGGCTACGACTCGCCTTTTCACGGCAACTTTGATATCTGACAACTTCTTTTTTATTTCGGGGACTGTGCGACTTTGTGAACTTGAGCTTTCGAGTTTCTCCGACACGCTATGTCAGTCGATCAACTTCCTTTTGTTGTTTATACCACTGTTTAAACCAACAAATAGTACGTTTTTCCTTGCCTCCACTTGTATTCGCTGAAATTGTTCCATTTTCCCTCGTGCTTTTCCCATTGCCTTTTCAGAACACTGAGCTTAAGGGCTATTTATATTGATTTTTATATATTCAAAGAGGCGTAATTCTGGGAGGAGCTGCAGCGGGACAGCAGACGTGTGCACGAGCGTTACTTTTCACGCTGACCGGGATTTATGTAGTGGAAGAACGTGGAAGTTGTCGAACGCACAGATTTATGCATCTGGATTTTTCTGTGCGTAAGCACATTTCGGCTTTTGTGCTTACGTCATGTTATAGTGTGAGTTCTACGCACAGCGTTATGCATGAGGCCCCAGGAGATGTTATTGATGTGGGACTGAAAGGATAAAGTACTGTCAAGGATGACACCCAGACTCTTAACCTGTGGGGAAGGGGGGACCAAGGAATTATCAATAACAAATGAAAAATGATAAGTTTTGGATAATGTTGATTTCGTACCAATGAGGAGAACCTCAGTTTTGTCACTATTTAATTTAAGAAAATTTGAAGAAAACCAGGATTTGATTTCTGCTATGCAATCAGTAAGTGAGGAGGGTGGAAAGGAAGCAGTAGGTTTGCTAGTGAGATAGAGCTGGGTGTCATCAGTGTAACAGTGGAAGCTAATGTTAAATTTACGAAAGATATTGCCAAGGGGAAGGAGGTAAATAATGAAAAGGTGGGGCCCCAGGACAGAGCTCTGGGGCACACCTGAAGTAACAGCTGTGGGTTGAGATGTGAAAGTTTTAAGCTGAACAAACTGAGTGCGGCCTGAGAGGTAGGATCTGAAGCAATCTAGTGGAGTGTGGGTAATGCCAATCGAAGATAATCTATTGAGAAGAGTAGTCTGACAAATAGTGTCAAAGGCTGCACTGAGACCAAGAAGGATGAGAATAGTAATTAAACCAGAATCAGCTGCCATAAGGAGGTCATTAGTCATTTTTATAAGTGCCGTTTCTGTACTGTGGAGGGGACAAAAACCAGACTGGAACTGTTCATATAGATTATTATGAGATAAATGGGAATGAAGTTGAATAGCCACTATTTTTTCAAGAATTTTGGAAATGAAGGGTAGATTAGAAATAGGACGAAAATTACTGAAATTAGTCGGATTGACACCAGGTTTTTTCAGTATTGGGGTTTTTAAAAGATGAAGGAACAGTACCAGTAGTGAGAGAAGAGTGGATTATAGCAAAGATAAGGGGGACCAGAGAGGGAAGGCAGGCTTTGACTAGAACTGTAGGGAGGGGGTCCAGTTGACAGGTGGATGGCTTAGACTTACAGACAAGACAAGATCTGAGATTTCTGAGAAAGTAGGAAGCTGAAAAGAGGAAAATGAGTGAGTTGGTGGGTGAAGTTCAAATGAAGTACTGGAGGAATCCATACAGAGAGACTGATGAATCTTCTGGATTTTTTCATTAAAAAAGGACATAAGGGAATTGCAAAATTCAGCTGAGTAAAGGTGAAAAGGTAAAGAATCCGGGGTTGTGTGATATTGTTAAGTAGTGAAAACAATGACTTGGAGTTTCCTTCATTGGAAGAAATAATGAGAGTATAATAGTTAGATTTAGTTTGGGCAATACAGTCCTTGTAATAAAGTATATGGTTTTTGTACATCTCTTTGTGAACAAAGAGTCCAGTTTTTTATATAACCATTCAAGTTGCCGGCCTTTGGCTTTCAAAAGCCGAAGTTTAGGCGTGAACCAGGGAGCAGAAAAAGAGAAAGAAACAGATCTAGTTTTTAATGGAGCGACAGAGTTAAGAATATCATTAAGTCCAGTGTTACAGTGTGAGACCAGTTCTTCAGGGGTGGATAAATAATCAATGTCCACAAGGGAATCAATACTAGAGGAAAGAGAGTGTAAGTTAATATTCTTAATATTACAGAAAGACATGAGATGGGAAAGCTTAGTGTTGGAAAGTGCAAGATTAACATTGAATGAAAAAAGAAAATGATCAGTTATGGGAAGTTCATCTGCAGTACAATTCAGGTGTCAAGATGCAGGCATCATAAAGATTACAGGGTGCATAATAAACCTGTGGGTGGCAAGGTGGTGCAGTGGCTAGCACTGCTGCCTCACAGTTAGGAGACCCGGGTTCGCTTACCGGGTTCCCGTGTCTGCGTGGGTTTCCTCCGGGTACTCCGGTTTCCTCCCAAAGTCCAAAGACATGCAGGTTAGGTGCATTGGTGATCCTAAATTGTCCCTAGTGTGTGTGTGCGTCTTGCGGTGGGCTGGCGCCCTGCCCAGGGTTTGTTTCCTGCCTTGCGCCCTGTGTTGGCTGGGATTGGCTCCAGCAGACCCCCGTGACCCTGTAGTTAGTATATGGTGGGATGGATGAATGGATAATAAACCTGTTCAATTTTTGATCCAAAGAATTTTGAAACATTGAATTTTAAACTGGTACAGCCCTGTTGAGAGCCGCAGGTGCTGTCAGGGGACCTTTTTGGGCAGTTCTTCCGCCACACCTGGAGGTGCTGCCAGAAAGAAGTAATCAAGCACCTGGAGCACTTTTGGGTGGCTTATAAAAGGAGCCAGCAGCCACTACTCGGAGAGCCAGAGTTGGGAGGAGGAAGACGAAGCTTGACCAGAGGAGTGGAGGAGAAGGAAAAGAGTGGAGAAGGAGTATTGTTTGTGTGCTGTGCGTTGGACTGTGTTATAATTGTGGGGAACAGGGAAGGCGTTTCCCATGAAAAAAAGAAAAAATAAAACCTGTGTGCCTTGAACTTTTGTCCCACACTTGTCTGTGTCAGGTTAAGCTGCCGGTGCCAGCCTGGTGGGCCACAATACTTTATAGATAATTTTGATATAAGGTCAGTAAACTGAATGAAGAGTGTAGATTAAATATTAATGAGATAAATATGCTTGGTTTGATTTTACTTTCTTATATGAAGACATCAAAAGGTGATTAGCTGTGTCCTTCAAAATGTGGTTGGGGATTAGCAATTACTTATTTAAATTTTTCATTTTTAAATTCCCCTTTATTACTTATTTTGAATATCTTGCTGCTTAAAAACAGAATCTGTTTATCTACATTCATCAACAGTTTATGAATGTTATGTTTGTTTTTCAATTGGTTTTTGATGTACTACATTTTGCCTTTTCATACCACAAGGCTTTGGTGTTTCTTCCATGTTATTCTACTTGAAGCTAGTGATTTTTTCTATTAACATGATTTTATTAGATGTGTATCAAATGTGTATGATTTGGCAAATCTTTAAACTCTGTTGTTTCTTTGTTTCAATGATTATGAACCTGTAATGTTTTTGCTGGTAGGTAAGTCCACATCACACATAATATGTGCTGATTCTAGAGTCATGTATTGGAGAGGCATCAGCTAATATCAAAGAATTACCCCAGGTCAGGGGATGTAGGCCTCCCTCCATATGCTGCCCCACAGGCCTCCTAATTTAAAGCTACCGACCATGCAGTTATCTTAGGCACTGCTGGCTTTTAGTTTTGTGATTAATCAAATACATTTCAATAAACTGTGTTCTGAGAAAGATTTGGACTTTTCTGTAAATTTCCCTTGCAATGGTGACTGAATAAATGAAAACTGTTGTCCTGCACATGTCCACAAGAGGCAATTTAAGGGCTTTAATGACAGTAATTACCTGCCAAACCAGGGTTCGGCACTGTGTTCTAATATCTTCACTTCTCCTCCCTCTGCAGAACAGACGATTGACTGCCACTGCATTGCTGATGTCACTTTTGTTGTCCATCTGTCTGGACCTGCCCCTTCCTGCTGCATGACCATATAACTTGGGAAGCAGCCATCTTGTTTGTTTGTTTTGTCTTAAACTCCCATCTGAGAAGACATTTCAATAATCATTACGTGTTTCTTTTTTTTTTTTTTGCTTTACAAAACCTTCAATTATACAAGGTCACCAATGTATTGTCCCAACTCTTTATCTTTATCTTCTTTTTACACTTTGTCACACACGTGCGCATGGGAGGCAGCTAAAGGGCTTGAGTGACTGCAGTTCTGAGGCATGCTGGGAGCTGGCAGAGTGCACTGACTCTTTTTCTCTCTTTCCTGTAGACCATTCCCGGGAGATTCCATCTGACTCTCTTGACGTCACTTCCGGGACTGAGCCAATGGAAGGAGACCTTACAGGCTCCGGCCCCTGTGATGTCACATCTGGGCTCGAACCAATGGCTAAAGAACATGGGCCTGATCCTTATGACCTCACTTCCTGTCTTCCCCTTTAAAAGCCTGTCCCTTTTCCCTAAGTCTTCAGTCTTGTTTTGGACTTATTTGTATGCACGTCAGTGCTGTTTATTTTGATAAAAAACGACTTTGCAGCCAGGATGCCAGAATATACGGGTGGCTGCCCCAAACATTTTTCAGAGTATGTCTCATTATTGTGACAACTTTCATACAAAAGCACCAACAAATGAAATCATACTCAGGGCCGCCTTAACAGCAGCACAGGCCCCTGTAGTGCGATGAGGCCCCTGTTTTGATAGCAAAACATAAACAAACATAGGCATCAGAAACATCGTGGACCCCAATCCTCCTGGGGCTGCCGGCCAGTGCCCATTGTGTCCATAAGTTAAGATGACCCTGACTACTAAAAAATGAATAATGTATAAAGCAAGCAACTGAATGCACCATACTGCTTCTGTCACATTACAAAAAAATGTAGAAAATGAAATGGAATTGCAAATGATTACTAAATCATTCACAAATGAAATGATTATTTCATACAGAAAAAAAAACGACTTTGCAGCCAGGATACCAGAATATACGGGTGGCTGCCCCAAACCTTTATCAGAGTATTTCTCATTATTATGACATTGGCGTAGTTGGCAGGATTGAGCAGTCCTGGAAGAGAATGGGACAGGACCTGCAACACATCCAGGTGGGAGCGTACCGGGGCCGAGTTTCCAGGCGGGGAGGGTGTCCCTTGTTTCGGAGTGGCCCGGTACAGGCTCTGCTCCCGGCATGCTCCACTAGGCACCCTAGGCAGGCCAGGGAGTGTTCAGGAGGGGCTCACAGAGTTGGGCTGCTTCGGAAGGGGGAGGCAAAAAGGGCTGTTTATGCTCTCTCGGAGGAGAGTGCCCACCTCCCTGTGAAGCCAGAGCCCCAATTTCCACCTAGGGGTGTCCCAGACTGGCAGGTGAGTAGCCTGAAAAACTGGAGGTTCGACCCAGATCGGCTGACCCCTCAACAAGCCTGGTCCCTATGGGCAAAGGCAGGGCAGTGGCTATGGCCACAGGAACTCAAGCCTTTTCAAATAATAGAGCAGGTGGCTTGCTATCTGCTTCTGGACACACTACCCCGGGGCTTCACCCAGCCGGTCTGGGGTAGACAATTCAGAAACATGGCAGAGCTCATAGAGCTCGTAGAAAGACAAAGGATGGCTTCAGAATCTGGGGGAGCTGAACCGTCCCTTGGCCGAACTCAACCGGAGTACGTCCCAAAATCTAGCCCCCACCCAGTACAACCCAGAGCTTGTGCCGACGTCCCCGAGGCCGCGGGCGTGCAAACCGCTTGGGAATGAGGTGGAATGCAGGTGGAGGGGGAAGAGGGGTTGGTGTGCTCTGACAAACCCATTGGCGGTCCCACACACAGGTGGGTGATCGTTAATGGGTATAAAACTTCTGCTCTGTTCGATACCGGCAGCAACATTTCCATTGTTGTCTGCCGATTTGTGCTACCGCAACAGTGGTTGAAATTTAAGGCCGGTATAACCTGTGTCCACGGGGAAACCCGCTGCTACAGGACCACCGTTTGTGTCATCAGCTACAGAGGATCAGTTCAGAAATTAACCATGGCAATCCTCCCTGATCCTCCACACCCGGTGATACTAGGGAGGGACTAGCCTAATATCAAAAGCATTGAGACACATACCACTCCTGGGGTTAACTTGGGCCTAGTTATGGACAGAGATGAGCTGTCTCAAGCTGCTTCCAGGCCATGTAATCAGCCGGCAGAGAGAGACGAAGCGGCCATCCTGGGAGACGTGGCAACTCCCGGGCCGTCGCGTGCTGACACGTCATCCACCAGCACCACAGCAGAGCGGAAGGAAGCCACGCCCATTGAGGTCGGTGCAGACCCTCTCAGCCTTTTACGGTTCCAATTTAGAGAGAAGCTGGCCTCCTTTAAAAGGGAGCAGTGGAGTGACGACTCCCTGAAATTTGCAAAAAATGCAGTGGTCCTAGTCAACGGCCAACGCACAAACCAATCAATGCCACAGGGTCATCACTTTGTGTTTGACAACAACCTTCTCTATCGCGTAGCAATGCATGATGGGCAGGAGAGAAGGCTGCTGCTAATCCCGCGGACCTACCGGTGGCAGGTCTGTGAGTTAGCACACGCCCACCTCCTAGGTGGCCACTTGGGCATCAAAAAAACCCTGGAGCGGATCAAGCTCCATTTCTAATGGCCGGGAATCAATAAGGAGGTTCGTCGCTTTTGTGCTTCCTGCCCGGAGTGTCAACTGCGACAAATTCCAAGAAAGGACCGTGCTCCTCTCATTCCTATTCCCCTGATTGACATTCCGTTCCATCGAATTGGGGTCGATATAGTCGGACCTCTAGAGCCCTCAGCCCAAGGACACAAGTACATCCTAGTCCTTGTGGATTATGCTACCAAATACCCCGAAGCTGTTCCGTTGCGCTCAGCCACTTCTAAAGCCATCGCACAGGAATTACTGGGGGTCTTTGTGCGCGTGGGTATCCCCAAGGAAGTCTTGATGGACCAGGGGACACCTTTCACCTCGGAGACATTCAAGGAGACTGCCAGATTACTGAAAATAAAGCATTTAAAGTGTATCATCCTCAAACCGACGGTTTAGTGGAGAGGTTTAATCAGACTCTCAAACAAATGCTGCGTAAGGTGGTCAGCGAGGATGGAAGGAACTGGGATCAGCTCCTTCCCCTTGTCCTTTTTGCCTATCGGGAAGTCCCACAAGCCTCCACGGGGTTCTCCCCTTTTGAATTACTGTATGGGCGACAACCCCGGGGCATATTAGATATTCTAAAAGAAGGATGGGAAGAAGAGGCTCTTCCCTCTACAAACAAATTAGAGTATATCGCGCAATTACACCATAGATTTGGAAAGATTCGGCCCCTCCTTAAATGTCATATGGAAGAGGCCCAAGCAGCACAGGTCCGTTACTACAACCGTGGCACGTCTTTTCGGGAGTTACACCCGGGAGATTGGGTCATGGTCCTAGTGCCTACCTCCCACTCTAAGTTGCTTGCCCATTGGCAAGGCCCTTATGAAGTTAAGGAGAGGAAGGGACTAGTCGACTATTTGGTGAGTCAACCCAATCGTCGGCCGATCATGTAAACCTGCTGAAACCGTGGAAGGACAGGGATCCCGATCCCTCCTCCGGCCAGCCCCGCTCACTCTTCGCTCACACACACAGCCTTAACTTTGGTGTGGACTTAAGTCCCAGACAATGGCAGGAGCTGGAAACAGTTATCCAGGCCATTCGGGAGGTAGTCAGTGAGAACCCTGAAAGGACCTCTCTGGTTGAGCACAACATTGTGACAAAGCCCGGGGTTATTGTTCGAGAACAATATTGTTCGTCTTCCCGAGGCAAAAAGGGCCAAAGTGGAGCTTGAGATCAAGCGCATGCTGGAACTATGTGTGATTGAGGAAAGTTATAGCCCCTGGCCCAGTCCCATTGTGCTCTTCGGTAAGCCTGACGGGAGTTGGAGGTTTTGCAATGACTTCCGTCGGCTTAATCAAGTCTCCCAATTTGATGCCTATCCAATGCCGTGAGTGGACGACCTCCTCGAGAGGCTTGGACAGGCTCGATATTTGACCACACTGGACATGACAAAAGGGTACTGGCAGGTTCCTTTAACGAACTCCGCGAAGGAAAAAAACACGTTTAGTACCCCTAGCGGACACTGGCAGTATTGTGTCCTTCCATTTGGGTTACATGGGGCTCCAGCAACCTTTCAGCGTCTGGTGGACAAAGTGCTCCGGCCTCATAACTCATGCAGTGCTGCCTACCTGGATGACGTGGTCATCTATTCCAGCACATGGAGGGAACGCCTACAGCATGTCCGAGCGGTATTGCAGACACTTGGTGAGGCCGGGCTCCGGATTAATCCCAAGAAATGCTTCTTTGGAATGAGCAAGGTCAAATATTTAGGCTACCTGGTGGGTTGGGGTACCGTAAGGCCACAGTGCTCCAAAGTTGATGCCATTTTGAAATGGCCCCATCCGCAAACCAAGCAGCAGGTCCAAGCCTTTCTCGGGTTAGCGGGGTACTACCGCCGGTTTGTACCCCGGTTCTCAAAGAGAGCGGCGCCCTTGACTGATTTAACAAAGAAGAAGGCCCCGAACATTGTGGTATGGACTGAGAAGACAGGCGCTGCATTTGGTGACTTAAAGCAGGCCCTTAAATTCCCCACCTATTTTGATGGCACCTAACTTTTCTTTGCCTTTCATCCTCCAGATGGACGCTTCGGACACAGGCCTGGGGCCCGTGCTGAGCCAAAGTGTCGATGGTGTGGAACACCCCATCATGTTCCTGAGCCGGAAACTGTTGGACCAGGAGACCAGGTATGCAGCGGTGGAGGCTTTGGCGATTAAATGGCCGATTACTCAGCTTAGGTACTACCTGTTGGGAATTCACCCTTGTCACAGACCATGGACTTCTCCAGTGGATGGCCCTGCACAAGGAGTCGAATCCGCGGGTCACCCGGTGGTTTCTTGACCTACAGCTGTAATAGTTTTAGCTCGTTCATCGCCGAGGCGCTCTCCATGCCAACGCTGATGCTCTTTCTCGGGTTCACGACCTCTCGGTTAGGGTCGCCCGACCCGACGGGTCTGGGCTAAGGGGGGGGGACTTGTCACACACGTGCGCATGGGAGGCAGCTAAAGGGCTTGAGTGGAGGCAGTTCTGAGGCATGCCGGGACGTGGCAGAGTGCACTGACTCTTTTTCTCTCTTTTCTGTAGACCATTCCCAGGAGATTCCATCTGGCTCTCTTGACGTCACTTCCGGGACAGAGCCAATGGAAGGAGACCTTACAGGCTCCGGCCCCTGTGATGTCACGTCTGGGTTTGAACCAATGGCTAAAGAACATGGGCCTGATCCTTATGACCTCACTTCCTGTCTTCCCCTTTAAAAGCCTGTCCCTTTTCCCTAAGTCTTCAGTCTTGTTTTGGACTCATTTGTATGCACATCAGTGCTGTTTATTTTGATAAAAAATGACTTTGCAGCCAGGATACCAGAATATACGGGTGGCTGCCCCAAACCTTTATCAGAGTATGTCTCATTATTGTGACAACTTTCATAGAAAAGCACCAACAAATGAAATCATACTCAGGGCCGCCTTAACAGCAGCACAGGCCCCTGTAGTGCGATGAGGCCCCTGTTTTGATAGCAAAACATAAACAAACATAGGCATCAGAAACATCGTGGACCCCAATCCTCCTGGGGCTGCCGGCCAGTGCCCATTGTGCCCAAGATGACCCTGACTACTAAAAAGTGACTAATGTATAAAGCAAGCAACTGAATGCACCATACTGCTTCTGTCACATTACAAAAAAATGTAGAAAATGAAATGGAATTGCAAATGATTACTAAATCATTCACAAATGAAATGCTTATTTCATACAGAGAAATTGTGGTGGGGATATTGTGAAAAAGGTACTGCCTCTTCCAGGATTTATTGTGGTGATGTGATTGCTCCGGATTGACTGTTGTGAGCAGTGCTCATTGGTACAAGCAGCCATGTTGACTAAAGGCAAACTCATTTTTCTATGGCTGATGTCCACTCAAATGCCAGCACACATGCATGATGCATTCTTTCATACAGAGCTCTGTCTACATGAGGGCATATGATGAGACATGATGCAATATGCAACATAAATGCACACCAAGCAGCCGTAAGTTAGCACATACAAATAATGAACTTTGTAGCCTGCTTGATACGGAGGTAATGAACATACATGCAAACTTGTTTACCTACCCACCCAGTAAAACTCTTCTGTACACATGCTGATGAGTTAATCGAAAATCAAAACTGATTTTTAATGTCTGTAAACACAAATGAAAACATCCCAAATTGTATTAAGGAAATACTGAAGCCTATCTTGGCAACGTTGAATTTAAGGCAAGAATACCTAAAAGAGGTGACATGAAGCACACTATGCTTGCAACATTGACACACATGTCCCCTATAGGAGACACAAAGAACAGTCGCACATCCTCACACATATTCATGTTGGGCCAAGTCAGACTCATCAATCAGCCAAACATTCAGGTGTTTGGAATGCGTGAGGAAACCAGAGCACAAAACCCATACAGTCATTAGGGGAACATGAAAATTTCACAGACACTTGGACCAAGGTCCCTAGAGCTGTGAAAAGCAGAACTAATAATTGTGCCATCGAACTACAACACTCTAGAATCTGTCTATTTTCTGACCCTGTATATAGTCCTACATAGACACAGGAATATGGGGCACAAGATAGGACTCCAGCCCACCACTAGATGCAGAGCCAAACTCTCTCACATTTAACCAGTTTGGAGTCATGAGTTTGCTTATTGTACATACAGTATAACTGAGCTGTTGAAGAAAACTGGAGTACATGGAGGTAAATCCCTAAGGAGCTGTGAACAATGCAAACATTCAGCCAACACAGCGACCAGGACATCTCTAACTACTACATATCCAAAGACAAAATTAAAAGAGTAAGCAGTTCAGGTTGAAAACAGTTCCTCCATTTTTAAGTGAAAAAAAGTAAATACATAGTATTTTTTACATATATTTTTCTTTCTTTGTCAGGAAATGTGACAGCCCAGGTTGGCGGCAGCTTGCCTATTCCCTTGACCCAGGATCCGTTGACAGTCATGTCCGAGGATGAGCCAGGCAATGAGAACACATAACAGCAAAAGTAGGTGTAAAATAGTGTGTTGTATTTTTATCCCATCAAAATTGTGCTCCAAATTAAAGGAAAGTGCAGTGCAAAGCCTTAAATAATCTCACCCTGTCATATATTTATATTATCTATACTAATAAAAGGCAAAGCCCTCACTGACTCACTCACTTACTCACTGACTCATCACTAATTCTCCAACTTCCCGTGTGGGTGGAAGGCTGACATTTGGCAGGCTCATTCCTTACAGCTTACTTACAAAAGTTGGGCAGGTTTCATTTCGAAATTCCACGCCTAATGGTCATAACTGGAACCTATTTTTCTCCATATAATGTAATGGAGTTGGGCTTGATGGCCGTGGGGGGCGGAGTTTCGTGTTACATCATCACGCCTCCCACGTAATCACGTGAACTGACTGTCAATGCAGTACATAGAAAACAAGGAAGAGCTCCAAAAAGCGCTGAAGAAAACATGCATTATACAATTGAGAAGGCAGCGAAACAATAAGAAGCGAGCGAGTCACACATACAACCATATTCATGAGTGCAGCTACTTCGGAAACAAAGCACGGTGTAAACCTAAAGTTTAAATTAAGTTCATAGACAGGCTGCCGCTGGCGTTTGTCATGCCCACGGGTAATGCGGGATACAAATTTAATGAGAGGACGCAGGATATAAACGAGAGTTTTGATCACTTTGTAACTAAGTTAAAATTACTGGTGAAGGGCTGAGCTTATGCAAATTCAGAGAGACTGTCTTTGTGGGGGGATTGACAGTTAAGGTGGGTGGGAGAGTCACGTCATCATCTCCCCTCCCATTCACCTCATTTCGCTGTGAGCTGAGCTCCGCAGCTAACGCAGTCTTGCGGAACCAACTTTGTGACGCTGCCACCAAATACTCACAGAAAAATCCACAAGTTAATACACACGCTATCTCTACAGTTTCTCCACAATCTGAATCCTCGAGGCACTACTTACAAAAGGTTACATTGACAATCGTGTTACGTTATTTTTAAAATGTTTCCTTTTCTTAGCACAAGCACAGCTGAGAAGCTTCGATGCATGTGCTCCATAACGCGTTAAAAAATAACGCATTTAATCACACTTTCCATTCCAAGCAAAGGGGAACTTCTGTCAATGCATGATTTCCTGGTACACCGATTACATTGATGCACACATCAGAGCTACAAAAATGTAACAGTCGGAAGAAAGCGCGTTGCTACGACTGATTGGAGGAAAATTTCATTTCAAAAGACTACCCGACGGAAGCCTTGATAAAAGCGTGGTTTTGTGCACATATATATATATGTATATATATGTGGATGTATATATATATAGAAGCGCGGGTATTTTGCTATATATATATATATATATATATGAATGACCTCCAAAGAGCGCGGAGACTTTTGATCACGTGAACGTGTCTGCAAAAAGTGGCGTCTCCTGCCCTGCAAAAGTCGAGCAGCCGGCGCGCGTGCATAGCTGTGCCGGCCTTTGAGACGCTGACTGCGCTTCTGCCTTAAGTCAAAGTGAGCACTTTTCATTTTTTTCCTCCTCCCCCTGAGCTATAGCCCAGACAAGTGCAAACACGGGACCCCTTTTCTACACCGCGGCAAACTAATATTAAGGTGCTTCGCACTTTCTTTTGCACGTATACGATTATGAGGTCGTCAGCTCGGATTATGAAGACACACACAGGAATGGAGGACCAACAGTGCCATCACAGCTGATTAATGGCAGGGACGTCTCACCAGTCTACACAAGACCCACCGCGACTGTCCCCAAAAGGCGCTCATATCGTCAGCGAAGATATCTCTCTACACTATATAAAAGAAAAAGGCAACTTTCCTTTCTTTACACCTTTTTTCCTTTTATCCCAAACCAAAGCCTTTCTCTCTTAACACTGCAGAGGACACTTAACTAATTTTCTTTAATTGCTGGTAATGCTGGTAAGGCACATTACCAGAGGCAGAAATTTGGACGTTCACATAGAAAATGTAATTTCTATACCACAGCCTTCGTGTAGCACCTTTCAAAAGGGATCTACTACCGAGAGATGATCCATATACATTTTAGGTGCTGTTAGTACTACTTACCTGTTGTGTTACACCGTCTTTAAAATGTAGTTTACCCGAAACCACTCCAGTAGTGCTCAATGTAGCTTTACTTCTTAAAACGTTAATGTTTTACTGTTTAATAATTTATAGACTACATTTTATTATTTTTCCCTTGCACTCAGTGACCAAAGCTATACACACACATATAGACACATACATATATATACACATATATATACCTGTGTGTATGTTTGCATGTATGTGTATATATATATATACACACACACACACATACATACATACATACACACACACACACACACATATATATAATTTGTGTGTATGTATGTGTGTGTATATATGATGTAGATAGGTATGTATATATATATATGTGTATATGTAGATATGTATATATGTATATAGATATGAAGATATGTATGTGTATATATATGTATATATGTATGTATATATATATATATATATATATATATATATATATAGACTCAAACCGATTATGACAGCAGCAATCCAAGCTGTGAGAAAACAGTAAAAAGTAGGCGTGTCAGACGTCGTGGTACATTTTCTGATGCAGCTAGATGAAAACAACTTCGTGACACTGCCGCCAAATACACAAAACAATTACTTTGACAATCATGTTACGTTATTTTTAAAATGTTTCCTTTTCTTTTTCATAACTTCTTTAACACACTACTTCTCCGCTGCGAAGCATGGGTATTTTGCTAGTATATATATATTATATAAATGATATATATATACTCAGCAAAAAAAGAAACGTCCTCTGACTTTCAACTGTTTTTACTTTCAGTAGACTTAATGTGTAAATATTTGTATGAACACTAAAAGAGTCAACTCCATAAGACATAAACTAAAAATGTTTCACAATGTGTCCCTGAATGAAGGGAGGCTCAAAATCAAAAGTACCAGTCAGTATCTGGTGTGGCCACCAGCTGCTTGAAGTACTGCAGTGCATCTCCTCCTCATGGACTGGACCAGATTTGTCAGTTCTTGCTGTGAGATGTTACCCCACTCTTCCACCAAGGCACCTGCAAGTTCCTGGACATTTCTGGGGGGAATGGCCCTAGCCCTCACCCTGCAATCCAACAGGTCCCAGACGTGCTCAATGGGATTGAGATCTGGGCTCTTCGCTGGCCATGGCAGAACACTGACATTGCTGTCATGCAGAAACTCACGCACTTTTTGCCACTCCTGTCTGGTCCAGCGAAGGTGGGTTTGTGTCCATAGGCGGCGTTGTTGCTGGTGATGTCTGGTAAGGACCTGCCTTACAACAGGCCTGCAAGCCCTCAGTCCAGCCTCTCTCAGCCTATTGCGGACAGTCTGAGCACTGATGGAGGGATTGTGTGTTCCTGGTGTGACTCGGGCAGTTGTTGTAGCCATCCTGTACCTGTCACGCAGGTGTGATATTCGGATGTACCGATCCTGTGCAGGTGTTGTTACACGTGGTCTTCCACTGCGAGGATGATCAGCTGTCCTTCCTGTCTCCCTGTAGCACTGTCTTAGGCGTCTCACAGTGTGGACATGGCAATTTATTGCCCTAGCCACATCAGCAGTCCTCATGCCTCCCTGCAGCATGCCTAATGCACGTTCACGCAGACGAGCAGGGACCCTGGGCATCTTTCTTTGGGTGTTTTTCACAGTCGGTAGACAAGTCTCTTTAGTGTCCTGCGTTTTTAGAACTGTGACCTTAAATGCCTACTTTCTGTAAGCTGTTAAGGTCTTAACGACCATTCCACAGGTGTATGTTAATTAATTGATTATGGTTAATTGAACATGCATGGAAAACATTGTTTAAACAATTTACAATGAAGATCTGTAAAGTTATTTGGATTTTAAAAACATTATTGTTGAAATACACAGTCCTGAAAAAGGGACGTTTCTTTTTTTGCTGAGTTTATATTGTGATGGATGGCCGGCTTCATATTCCGGCCCTCACCCCCAGGCCGCCAGGAGGAGCTCTCCCGAGAGCATGGATGGGTCCCGAATTCCAGCAGGGCCTCATGGACTATGTAGTTTTTATGTGCAGCCCTGCTGGATACCTTGGAGACTACTGGGAGTCGCTGTCGGTAGGCCAGTAGACTCATTTGTACACTATGACCCGGAAGTTCGTCACATGAAGAGCGACGGGCTTCCAGGGTGAAGAAAAAAGTACTATTTACCCTGACCCGGAAGGAATAAGGACTTGTGGACTGTTGGCCAGGGACACTTCCAGGTCAGGGAGTATGAAAGGACTGTGGGAACTCCCAGACGGCGAGCTGAGCTGGGTGGTAGGAGGGCAACGCGTCTGGGAGTGGAGGATTGTTGATTATTGCTTTATTATTGTGTGTAATTGGTTTATGAGTAGTGTGGAGTGGAGGGTGCTTGGTGCACATTATTATAATAAAACAAAGAATTATTGCACTTTTACCTGGTGTCTGGCGTGGTACCTGAGAGTTCAAGGGAGTGATATCGCCCCCTACTGTCACACTGGCGTAGTCGGCAGGATTCTCTGGCCGTCGATTTGACAGAGGACCTGTTTTATAAAATTTGTGTGGGCAGAAAACCCTAAGAAGGTCCCGTCCAAGAGCACGGAAGTAGAAACACCACCCTCTACGGAGAACGCTGCGTCGGTGAGCCTTCTGTTAATTTGGACCATAATGGGAAAGAAGACAGGAAAAAAGAAGGACAATACCAGCTGGGTACAGAGCCTAACAGAAGCTGAGATGTCCTGGACTTACCTGACTGGGAGCGAGGAGGACCGGGCACTGATAAAGGCTGAACGAGCTCGAGTGGCGCAAAAGCAGGAACGCGATCAGCCATCGAGCACGCCGGACTCCCTAATTAGACTGGGGACACCGCTGCCAAGTCTGGAGGTAGGTGCAGGAAAAACACCCTAACTGTCGGGGTGTTTTTATTCCTGTTTTTCAGAAGCCCACTTCCAGAAAGCAAGCGGTGCGTCGGATGCTTGCCTCATACCTCAGCAAGATGGCCGCGATTTCCAGAAGGCAAGTCAGGCTGGGAGTCGGCAAGCGACGACCCCATTTGAGGACAACAACCGCATGACCTCGCGCGGTGGATGCCGGTACGGAGAAGGTCATTTTGGGTCCTTCGATGAGGTCGTACGTTCCCCGACGGATCTAAGCCTTTAGGAAAGGAAGGGGAAGGTGAGCGAAGCAGCGCCGAAATTAAATAAAGACAAAGAGGGGCGGGATGTGACTGAATGGGCTGCCGTTAAAGAAAAAAGGGCAGATCACAGTCGGCTTGGAACAGCCACCCAACCCTCGGAAGACTTCAAGTCCCAGGAGGCTTTGCGCGGGCCAGCAGAACACGTGCCTGGAGTGGATGCATTCATTGGCTCCCGGCCGGCAGGTAAAGAGAAGGTGGAAGCAGACGTACCTCCGGCCGACTTAAGTAACTTTGTGGACATACGGGATCTCCAGAAGTACCTCGAGCCCATATATTATTTCTTTCAGGAATTAAAAGATCTGAAGGAACGTGTGGAGGAGCTGGGAGCTACAGCCGAGGCGCCGCTTAAAGGACTAAAGGAGTACCTGCGACGATTAGGCCAAGAAGCCCCGGTCTTGATTAATTCATCGGTATAGGTAAGCAGTACCGTACATTGTAAGGGGACGCAGTACGATCTGGGCCCGCTGTTAAAAAGTAGCGGGTGCCAAGTCACTGCAAACCCGACAAGGGATTATGGCACAATAACCAAGTGGTCGGGGGGAGGAAAGAACGAGCCGGTGCAAACGTATGATGCGGCCGCAATTCAGCGATTCGGGCCTCAAGACCCCGACAGGTACCTTGAGCGGGTTGTCACTAGTAACCGGAGGGGCGGGGTAAGCGCCGATCGTACCAGTACAGCTGAATAGTGCTGTTGCCCGGAGCGATGCGGTGCTGATAACGCCGCCTCTTAAAAAGCATAAGTCAAATATATATATATATATATTTCCCTTAAATTCCAAGTCGTAATCTCAGATCTTCAATTGAAGGTTTGCTTATAATTCTAAGAGCCAAGCTGAAATGAAGTGATGAAGCGGCATTCTGCTAATATGCACCTAAAATCTGGAATACTTTACCAATAGAAATTTGCCTAGCTAATACTATAGAATAATTTTTAAAAAATGCTAAAAACCCATTATTTTAAAATGGCTTTTTCATAGCTACATTTTAGTTGTATCCCTGTTAATCTATATGGCATTTAATTATCATTTTCCTCTGGGTTCTGCAATTCCCTACAAATCTGCACTATTCTCTGCTGTCTGGTTTCCAGTGGTGGCCACCTGATTAAGGTACCCTGTTTTTATGGATTGAATGGCCAGTGTCCCAGATGTCCACAAGACCATCATCATCAGATTCTTCCATGTGAAGCCTGAAAACCATAAGGACTGAGTTAGAACATCTATGTTCAGTAGAATGTCCAGTGGTGGCTGGGCAGTCTTTTGGCCTTGGAACCCCTGCAGATTTTTTTTTTTTTTTCTTCAGCCTAACTGGAGTTTTTTCTGTTTCTTCTGTCCTCCTGGCTATTAGACCTTACCTTATTATTTGTTACATACTGTATAATATTTTGCCTAATCTTGTTTGTTTATGCTTTATATTAAATTATTTTTATTTAATTTGTAAAGCACTTTGAGCTACATTGTTTGTATGAAAACGTGCTATATAAATAAATGTTGTTGTTGTTGTTTCAGTCCATCCAATAAATAATCCATAAAAACAGTTACATAAGTGGAGGTTATAAACAATAATAAATAAATAATTCATAATAAAAATGTTAACTGTTGTTAATAATTATAATACTAATAGTGATAATCTACAGTGGTGCAGTGTTTAGCAGTGTTTTTTCACTTCCTCCAAAGACATGGTTGAAATCCATGCCTGTTCACCTTTGCTTGCCCTGTCTCTTGTCTTGTTTCATTCTTGCTTTCACCAGTTGCTCCTCTTTCTCGCCACATCCTGTGAAGAACACCACATGGGGCCTGGCAACCCAGTCAGATCCATACTGAGAACCTTACCCAGCCGGGACACTCATGGTGTGAAAGGACAGAGAGACAGTGTGCACAGTGTACCCCTGGGTCGCAGCTTCACCATGGATTCCCACAGGGCATCATGAGAATTGGAGTGCATTGGCTCAGCTCTTTTGGGTTCCATGGGTGCTGTCAGGGGGTGCTGAGAGGACTGGCAAGCCTTGCTGTGTTGGGCTCCAACTCCACCCGGATGTGCTTCTGAGCCACAATTTCGGACACCGAAAGTACTTCTGGGTGTTACATAAAAGGAGTAGCTCCATTTCAATCCATGAGCCAGTGTCAGGAGGAGAAGAAAGACAAATCTTCTGACAGGAGCAGAGGAGAGAGAAAGAGAGAATTGCAGAGCAGAGTAGAGTTGTGGTTGTGGGGTGTGAAACTATTACTTGTAAAAGTTTGCCAAAACAAAAACCCTTAGCTTTCAATGGAACTTGTCCCAGCCCGTTTGTTGGGAGTTTGGGGAGGTGCAGCGCCCCTTAGGACCATAATCCTAAAGATGTGAAGGTTAAGTTCACTGCTTTTTTTGAAAGCTATACCCATATGTGTGAAGGTGGGTGCATACATGAACTTTCACCTTTTCCAGAGTCGGCTCTTTTCCTTACCCCCAATATTGCTGAGATAGAATATGACCCCTACCTGATGGCCTGAAACTTGGATTAGTAACTATATACAGATAAAAATATATTTATATTTTATGTTTTGTTCAAAACAGTTTACCAAAACAAAAAATGAGGTAATAAAATTAGTATGAAATAGGCAAAGCAATTCATAAGAAAATAAATAAGTAAAAGCTCAGAAAGGATGTGCTAGTTTTGTTCGGTCTGTTTAAGGAATTGCACTTCATGAAATGCAGCACTTGTTTCTGGCACATGAAACTTTTTATTAAGCCTGTGTTGAAAGTATTAATGTCCTCTACATAACTATTTATGTATCAGAAACATTAATATCTAATAAAATCAGTGTATAGAACTCACTCTACATATGTGGGTGAGTATCTAATGCATGTATTGCATGCCATCTTTTGTTGGATTGTGTAGTGATTTGTGTCTTAATAATTGTTGTAGGCTGTAGAGAGTATTCTGAACCCCAGACCCATAACACAACTGATACATTCCATCTCCACTCCAAAAGGACTCTTTTATTTAACGTTATTTCTTCTTACAAGGCAGGAAGGTACACTAGAAGACAATGCCAATGCAATACCTCTTATGGTCAATAATCTCCTTCTTCTTGGTAATACTTCTGTAGGTAAGTATTGTCTTGCCACACTCCTTGGTTAAAGAAGAGAGGTTCCTTTTGAACCCACATCTGGCAGCATCTCTGGCATGTCAGCGTTGCAACTGAGAAACACTTCTAGATTTGGTGGCACTCCAAAATAACAAGAGTGTGTCCCAGTAGCTCCCCATAGTGGCTCTGAAGGACTCCATTATAGGTGCCTGTTAAATCTACATCTCCCCTGCAGCACTGAAGCAGTGTCTACACATGAGTGCTGAAACTCAGTGCACTGAGGGTAGCCATGACCCTGGGAGGCAGCCTCCCTCCACCCCTCTTTCCCAAACAGGAAAGGTACCAGCCCAAACCTACCCTCTTTCACACAGTTTTGGTACTCCAACTTCCTGCCAATTCCTAGAGGTTTAAGTTGAATAGCATTTTTAAATTGTCCTTCTGTGATTGAGACTGCATTTGACTAAGGGTGCCCTGTAATTGACTGGCATCCTGTCCTTTGGCTCCAGTGTGACTTTAAAGGTCGGGGCTTAATGCCAAAAAACCCTTTTACAAGCTGGAAAATGAAGTGAGTAAAGGCAGATCCTTGAGCTGAAGCTTTCATTTAGGAGCTTTAGCTGTAATCGAAAGCAGTGGTCCTGCAGGAAGTAATCTGAACTTGTCAGACAGCATGCCTGCCTTCCTGAGTACAGTGTGAAGACTTGTTAAAAGAGATAATTGTCTGCATTTGAAGCTGGATCTCTGACTTGCTGAGAAATCTGATTTGTTTTTACTCGCGTGCCTCACTTCAAAATAATTGAACCACTCACACCAACCAATGGTGTCTTTATATTTTTCTTTCATAATGTTAAATTTGTTTAGCTTCAGAATAGGATGCATTTTTCATATATGTTGTATGATTGTTTTTATGTTTTTCTCTTAAATGCTTTAACATCGATCTGCTGCTCAGAAGAGAGCATTTCATCTTAAATTAATGAACAAATGTTTATTAATCCATTTCAGTTATCAGTAATATTTTACAGACTCACTCTTTCTTTGTGAAAAAGTATTCACAAAAGGCATTTTAACCTCTGAGCATCTTTTTTATATTGGTTGGCAAGTTAATACTGGAAATGCCTAATTGATTTGCACATATGTCCTGATAAACTCAAACATAAAGCAATAGTATCTCAACACTGGCCAAGGCCAGCTACCTCAAGTTCAATACCTTACCAGCAGCTAGATGCCGCTCTGCTCATGAGGCAACCCTGCCGGTATTCACTTTTCTGTCTTCAGAATCCTTCCCCTGAAATGGCTACACTTCAGAATACCCCAGCAAAGGCCAGGAATGTCTACTCCTGCCGGGCGTTTGTATCCCAATGGCTACCTTTGAAAGGGCTACACAGTCTAACAGAAGCTAAGGGCTGATCACGACCCCTGACAGTATGTAACCTAAATGGCCACGGCTCGTTTTATTAACAATCATTGGTCATTGCTTAATGTCAGTAAACCACAAAACAACTTCAGCAAAGCAAACCTCAAACTCTTTCAATCATTACTTATGTATATGTGAAGGAGAAACCAAGTATAAATGTTAGGCATAAAAACATACAAACCTGAATGATCCAAGTCAAAATCACACAGCAAGCTTCCTATCAGGTGGCTGTAGCTTTGGTTGATGGGGTCTTTGTTTTTTTCAGCCAAGTGTGATACTTGAGGGCGGAGGAGCAGCCCGTAGGTAGCAAAGTCTGACCAAATTGTCTTCTCTTTGACAGTTGCTTTTCTTTCTTCTGTCATGCTGGCTACCTTATGCAAGATATTGCATCAGTCAAAAAACATAGGGACAGCTGATATGTTCCCATGGCCTGGTTGATTGTTAATTAAGTTTGTTTGAAACATGTTCATTTTAGAGTTCCAAGCCTCCATTTCATATATTCGTAAAAGTTCGCACACATTTGTCACTCACCTTTTCCATTATGGGATCACCAGGGGTCTCATTTTGAAATATTTGCAAGAATTCAACCAGGAAAATGCATATGCCTATATATATATATACTTATAGGGTTCCCCTCTGCTTGCTTCGCTCGCCAGACACTTTGCGTCTCTGCCACTCGTGTTGTGTAGAGGGGGGCTGAACGCACCCCAAGGAGACGCAGTTGCTCCTCCAAAACCGTCCCCTTTGCTTGATCTGCTGCTGGCTTGCTGCTGTTGCCGTGCTGCATGTTCTGCATCTCGCACGGCGCTTCAAACATTTAAAAGCCTGTACAGCAGCTGTTCTGCTCTTTGTAATTTATTTATCGCCCCAGGCGAGGTTAAATCTCTTGGCACAATGTCTCGTCTCATGGGACGTGCGTTCTTGATATTTTTTAGTTTATAATTTAAAAACGGAATAAGAATCTGAAAATTTAACAACATCACATTAAACTTTGATAAATTCTGAAAAGAATGACAGGATTCAAAATAAGCCTGATTTAAAAACGTCACCGTTGCACTTTTAGGCTTAGGAATTTTTTATATATATATATAGGGTAAATATATATACCGTATTTACCCGTGTACCACACGCACATTTTTTCCCGAAGATTAGCATTAGAAAATCAGGTGTGCGTCATACACGAGGAAATGTGCGCATCATACACGAGGAAACTTCTTCTGCTTGGGCTCGCTCACTCGCTCGCTTGCTCGCTCGCTCGCGCACTCGCACTCTCTCTCTCTCTCGCTTGCTCGCACGCTCGCACTCTCTTTCTCGCTCACGTGCTCACGTGCTCGCGCACTCGTGCTCTCTCTCTCTTGCTCGCATGCTCTCGCTCGACAGTGCTCGCTCTCTCTCTAAACGATTCCTATACAATCACAACACGCGTCGTACACGGGGAGAAATTTTTTTCGCGATTTTCTTTGTAAAAATTAGGGTACGCGTCTTACACAAGGGCGCGTGGTACACGAGTAAATACGGTATATCTATTATATAAAAAAATCTTGGGTCGAGACGTGATCATCTCGGAGAGACACTTTGAAGTCCCGTGAGACTTCTTGCATGTCACTCTCTACTTACAAACAATTTCTCAGAGACATTTTAATGTCCTGCGAGACAAGGAAGTGAGACAAAAGGACAGCTGCTGTACAGGCTTTTAAATAATCGTCACGCAGCGTGACATGCAGATCATGCAGCTCGGTAGCAGCTAGCAGCAAGCCAGCAGTTGATCTGTCCGCATCTCCTTAGTTCAGCCCCCCCTTCACAACGCGAACGGCAGAGGCGCAAAGTGGCTAGCGTGAAGCGCGCCCCCGGGGGTGGGGGTTGTGGGGTGGGCGAGCGAAGCGAGTAGGGGCCACAGCCCCCTAGTATATATATGATTTAAGAAACCTGGCATATGCACATTTCTATACAATTTACCCTTTAAAAATCCTTATCATTTTGTAAATGTATGACCATGAGTGTTTTATCGAATCCCTCTGTGATGCCGCCCTGAATCTTCAAATGGTAAATTTTGTTAAATTTTATTAAAATTTGTGCCATAGAAATAAATAGAACGTGGCTTTGTAAGCCAAGACTGTTGGTTAATGCTAGATGTGCAGGTGCAATAACATCTAGCCCAGTTGCAGTCAGTTCTTCCTGGTCAGTTCATCTTCTGCACAGGCCCAGGCAGCCTGCTTTCTTAAGGTCATCACGTAATATGCTTTTATCAGGATAATAAATGATAACTATAATACATAATTAAAATTGTAGCTCTTTCTCCTGCCTGTTCTTTCACTCTGTGTAATTGCCTGAAGTTATAGATAAAGGAGGGAAGAGGGGGGAAGTACTGAACTGAAGTAGTGTATTTGACCACAGAGTGGTAGGAGTATGAGATTTGAGGCATTTTGGTTAAGTCTACACAATAAGGAATATAAAGAGGAAAATAGGGTCACCACGGAACACTTGTGGTCACCCAAGGAATAACAAGTTCTTACAATATCAGCTATTATGATTTAGGCTGATGACTGTGGTTTTGTAGTATTTTCCTGTTAGAGAAGCCATCTTGTGTACCATTGTCAGGGTCCTGTTCTGCATCTCTAGGGATGTGGTGCCCAAAGTCATGAGCCTGAATTAATCAGCAGACGGTATAAAAGGTTAGCCTTATTTTGACTTCTCTTGTCTTTACTTTTCTCATGTCTTGCCTGGTTTTTGATTTATTGCGTGTTACTTGACTGTGAACCAGCACTGTATATTAAAATAAGCTTAAGCACAAGTATTTGATCTTCAAATCTGGCCCAGAGTTCAGTGACTAAATTAAACTGAACATCCTCTCCATATTTAGAGTTGTTTTTGTGCTGTAATGGAATTTTGAGTGTTATTATGTCCTAGGCAGTATGTGCTGTTGCACAGGAATAAAATGTAAAATCATGGTAGAAAAAAGACCTAAACATAAAATACAAATGCAGAATATCTCACATTTAATTTCAGCACAGGCTGCAGATTCATGGTATTGAATCTTTTCTGGCTAAGTTGAATCTAGTTCACTCTATCAATGAAGGTACGATTAGTGCTAAAAAGCTTTCTAAAGTGCATGCCCTGAGAAAAATAAATGCATTCCTTAATAGAATGCCACCTTTACTTTTTTACCAATTTTATGAGTCACTTAACAACCCACTGTTATATCAGCAAGCTGACAAATAATTTTTGTGAGCACCAGGAGATAGACGTTGGACAGAAAAACATGTAAACAGGGAGATCAAAAGACATGATTGTGAAGCCAAGATGTGAAAACAAAAAGCATTGTCAAAAAATGTTAGCAAATAGGTTAGAACCAAAAAAAATCGAATGAGCAAAGTTATAAGCACAGGATATAAAAAAGGGCTTTGAGTCCTCAACTTGGATGAGAAAGTGACTTTTAGTGAACCTTTTAGCCCATTTTGCCAATTACCCAAGGGTCACGACCTCTGAGGACATGCATCTAGAAACACAATGTACTTTCCTAATGATGGCTGTCCAAAATAGCACATATTGCTAAAAATACAAAATGCAATAAAAAATTAAACAACTCATAAAGAAAATGACAGCATGAAAAATGAACATCAGAAATCAAATCTATGACCTCGGAATCCCTCAAAACAAGAATTAGGTAAACTTGTATCCGAAGAGTAGTTTTGACATTAGCTGTCAATTCGTGTCACTCCTCCAAGCCTCCTCCAAGACGTGCCTTCCAAAAATGGAGCTCTGTTTTCATCAGAAGCGGGTCCCAAAATAAACAGAGACTTCTGTGAAGGCAATGGTTTATATATTGCAAGAGCCAGGAGAGGCTGGGCTTGTGGTACTAAACCTGGACGTGATGTCTTCTGGGGTGTTCTCCACCACTCTAAAGGAAGTAGAAAGTGCATTAGTGGTTGTGCTTCACTCTCAGTCTTGTCTCCTTGCATGGCAGTACCACAATATATGTGAGACATTCCCCAGGTATTGGCTCAATACCACAATACCTGTGAGACATTCCCCAGGCTCGTATCTGTGACACTGTCCTAATAATAAAGTTTATTCTTCTTTAGCCAATTTGTTTGATGATTTCTGGTCCTGCTTTTAATTTGACTCATCATACTGAAACCCCCCTAACAACCAACACTTGATGCTTGATATGTAACCTAAATTTCCAGAAAGGGAGCTGATTCATAAAACTGTTTTTTCTGCCGGGTATAGAAAATCATGTCTTCTATAATCTTCCTTCATTTTGTATTTTGCTAGGAGCACATGCTTCCTGAACAATAACTTCTTTTATGTTGAACTTATAGCTAGCACCAAAACACACCAAGATACCTCAAACGAATGGCTTGTTCTCAAAATTGTTATAATGTTAAATAAAAAGTGCCTCTAAATAAATCAATTAGGTGAAAGAAGACATAATAATCAGAAAAATAGAGAAAAATATAACATTTGAATTTTACTATTAATCTTTCTTCTTGATATAACCAGGTGTCAATGCATCACATCAATACCATTAAACAAAAGTCTCTGGTATAACAGAAACAAGGGCAAGATTTATGTGTGAGGCTGTATCAGGTGGCTTGGTTTGGAGAAAAACTGGATGACTGGATGATTTCCTACAATATAGCACTCAGATATTAGATGCCAGACACCACAGACAGCAGGAGAATATGGTGCCGGTCCTTTGTATCACCCTTTTAAAATATTCTTTACAAAATTAGTCAAATAAACAATAGAGTTCCATAAATACCATTTTTTCACTATTTCCATCTATACTCAGAAACTCCAGTAATGTATAGGCCTTCACCTTTAATTTCATTTTCTAGTTTTTCAATGAATATTTACACTTCAAAATGGCCTTGTTGTGCTTTTCAAATTTCCAGGACAGTCTCAATGAATTTATTGACTTATGTTTACACACTTTGAATGTAAATATAAGCTAACGTTATGTGAAAAATGTTGAAATATCAACAAGTCACATATATCTGTTGGTACAAAAGAGTGTCTGGGAGATAACCTCAAGGCCCATTTAATAACTGCAATACTCCGAGCCAGAGGGTGGAGCTAATGCCTGATTGATTGACAGCTCCTCCATCGCTCATGTCACCTCTAGTTTTCGCTCTTCTGAAACTGCCCTTTCCTGTGTGCACCCCAGCAGTGATATTTCAGTTCTGATATTAATTGTAGTGTTAGTTTTTATTTTATTTTATAAAATAATTTTTTTTTTTATTTCATTCTACTTTTCAGTGGAGTCAACAATTTTTATTTAGTTCTGGCTTTTTTACATAATATTAGTACAATTTTAGCTTTTTTTTTCTGTTGCAAGACCACAAATGCTGGTCTACCCATATTTCAATGTGATGTTATGTTTCAGTCAACAAAATACACTCACAGTTCATAATGCCGTTAAACACAGCTTTACAATCAATGATCAAACAGATTAAGTGGCCTAATGTGATTAGTCAGTAAGATGCAATGTTTCAAACCCAAGAAACCAGTCTGTTCAAGCACATTGCTGTTAAGCTTTAAACAAGCACGCATTTCGAGAGATTTGTTCATGTTGCAACGATGTCCATTGCTCTGGTAGCCACATGGTGAAAATATTTGTTTGACAAATATTTTACTACAGAAATTTCAACAAAAGGATAACAAGAAAAACAAAAGAATATCCCTATTATTAAAAAAAATCCTGTGGGAGGGAATGACTAGGAGACGATATGTGATCTTCACGTTAAGATCACGGAAGACACTTAAAAGACCCGTGAGACTAAAGAGAATGGCCACGGAGCGTCTCGCAGGGACCTTAAACATGAGACTTTGTGCCAAGAGATTGACCCAGGAACGTCTTGCGATGACGTAGAACATGAGATTCTTGCAAGACACCCCCTACTTCCAATCAATATCAAATAAGACCACAAAGAGAAAAAACGTGTAAATGCTTTGAGCACACACAGATCCAGGGCTCTCAGCACATATAAAGCATATAAGGACAATATGTTATAGATGAAACGTAGATGACTAAGCCAAGAAGAAAGAGCAGCATGGAGAAAAGAGACTCAAAAGCGTTGGAGAGACAAAAAAGAATAATCTAAGTGCAAATTCAGAAAATAAGGAAAGTAATTATCAGCCCGGAACAAGTGGAATTGAAAAAAAAGGCATGTCCAATCCGGACGTTGGCGCTTTACACATGCAGAGCAGGTTAGAGATTATGAAAGCAGTGGAATTCGAAAGTCTAAAAAAAAAACCAATGTTGGCGCGATACACATGTGGAGAAAGTTAAAGAATATGAAAGTAGGAAAATTAGAAAGTATAAAAAAAAGAAAGTAAAGATAGCAGTAGCGCAAACAAAAGGAAATTATTACTTGAAAACGGGAAAATAATCACCACGGACCAGGTGTCATTGAAAAAAAGCAGGATAAAGTGAGGACAAAACACGGACAAAGAAGTTTTCTGGGATTTCTATATGAATCACAAAGATCACACGCGCATATATAATAAATCAAAATGTGACGAGATATCAGCGATAATAGCTTCGAAAGACGGAAATATCAAAAACAGAGTATATATTCATGTTTATCCGAAAGCAGAACATGAATCGACATTTCTTTCTAATAATTCACCACATTATGATCCATTACTCTTTCCCTTGCTTTTCGCAGATGGAGAAACAGGATGGTCATACAATATGAAACACACAAATTGAGAAAAATGAATAACACCAACACAATATTTCGGGCAAAATTAGCGATACGTTCCAATTTATTCAACCCACTTCTGTCATCTCAATGTCTAACGCAATATTACATTATTAATGCGTATCTAAAAGTCGAAGCTAATCGTCTTTTCTTTATTAAATCGAATCATGCAAAACTTAGAACGGAACATATGCAAGGGCTCATTGATCATGTTCAAAATTCAAATATCAATAGTTCAGACAAATTCAAAATAGGTAAAGCAGTAATATTACCATCATCATATCAAGGTAGTCCAAGAGCATTGCAACAGTTATATCATGATGCTATGGCAATATCTAGAACCATCGGTCGGCCAGATTTATTTATTACAATCCAGAGATTCTTGAAAACAATGCCACCAGCTACATCGGCTCTGGATATTCCGACTTTCGTAAGTAGATTGTTTTATCAGAAAGTCTTAATTTTATTGAAAGAACTTGAAAGGGTGTTTGGTCAAATCCGAGCATACATTTACACGATCGAATTTCAAAAACAGGGTTTACATCACATGCATTTATTGGTTTCTTTACAAAAAAATGATTAACTGCTGATGATGTAGATTGTTTTATCTGTGCTAAAATTCCAAAAAGAGAAACCAATCCTGAATTATGGTACAAAAGTCATTAAACACATGTCTCATGGACCTCATTTAAAAGATTCAGCATGTTGGGACTCGAAAGAAAAAAGTGTTTAAAAAAATGTATAAAAGCTTTCGTTCAAACAACATATATCACTTAGGCTGGCTTTCCAGATTATTACCGAAGAGATAATCATCACGAACAACACACTTATCACGGAAAGAAAGATGGAAAAATTGTGATGATCGATAGATAATTCAATGATTGTACCAAATAACACGTATTTGCTAAAAAGATTTTATTGTCATATTAATGTCGAGTATTGTGCATCAGTGATGAGTATTAAGTACATCTACAAGTACATTCATAAAGGGCACGATAGAGTATGCGTAACTTTATCAAAAGAACAAGCACAGGACGAAGTTCAAGCATACTTAAATACTCGATACAGGTGGCATTTAATGGAATTACCAATGCACGGTCGAAGTCATTCTGTAAAATTATTACCGATTCATTTACCAGGACAGAATATGGTTCAATTTAAAGAAGGCGAAGAAGCAGATACTTTACAAGTAGCAAAAAAAAATTTTTAATTATTGCCTTATTTCGAACTAATAAAAAAGACGTAAATGTAAAATCATATACGTATGCGCAAATTCATCAACATTACATTTGGCAAAAACAAAAAGGAATATAACAGCCAAAAAAATTCATTGCAAAAGTGTTGCATGATTAAATATTGTATCATCCAAAAGATAGCGAATTATTTCATTTAAAATTGTTGTTACGAGAATCGAAAGGAGCAACGTCGTTTAGAGATGTTCTAACTATAGATGGAAATACATACGGTACTTTTCAAGAAGTGGCTCGAGCAGCTGGATTATGTAAATCGGACGACTGTATGTATGAAATGATGTCTGATGCCACGTCTGTAATGATGCCTGACAAATTAAGACACTTTTTCGTATACTTAAATTATGACGGGGAAGTTGATGCTTTACGATTGTGGGAAGCGTTCACAGGACCATTATCCGAAAAGTCAATTGAAAAAATGGCTCTTTCAATCATCAAAGAATTGTTAGAAGCAGAAGATTTAACAATGCAACAATTTGGACTTCCACAAGAAATTAACAAATCAAAGGTAAAGAAAGAGATAAAAACAGACGAAGATGTAACAGTGGAAGACCATAGAAAAATATATCAGGCAATGTACTCACAATTAATTAGTAATATATGAGGATCACCCCGGTGCCTCAGCTCTTTTTGATGTTTCTTGTATCTCATTACACTGTATAGCCATCTAAAGTATAAATCACAGTAATAAAGTAACCAGCGATTATATTTGCCGCACAGGCAGGTTTTTTAAGTCCTCTATTGATTTAGATACTTTATGACTTTTTAAACATGATGCCTCTTTATATATTTATGGTCTAATTAGGCAGTGGCCATCGCTAGCTCCTGATGGGGACTGATGTCACCGTATGAAGTGCAGCATTCATCAGGTTTGGACCCTTCTCTATAAATCTGGTGAGTCAGCACTGATATCCACTCACTCCTCATCTCCTAATGACTGATACCTTAGCTCCTCTCTCCTGTTTCTCGAGTCTGTATGGTGTGTTCTCAGCTCTCTCTCCCAGCCTGCAGATTGCTGTCTTTCTAGTGTTCCCAGTCAGTGAAACTGTAACTGTCTGCTTTCTCCATGTTTCTTGTGCTATGTTTTGCTGCGAAATATTCAGCTACTGTTTCTCATATGGGAAAACCCATTTGACTCCTATATCAGCTTTTCTATTGAATCTGTCAAAGATACTACATACAAAAGGTGTTCACTCCCTTGAAAGTTGTTACCTTTAATTTTAATATAACATTGAATCACAGTAGATGTAATTTGGGTTTTTTTGACACTGAAGAACAGAAAAAGGCTCTCTAATGTCAAAGTGAAAACAGATCTCTGCAACATGGTCTAAATGAATTACATATATAAAACACAAAATAATTGATTGTATAAGTATTCACCCCCTTTAATACAACATACCTAAATCATCACTGGTGCAACTAATTGGCTTTAGTACTGGCAGGATTAATTTAAGGGAGAGCACCTGTCTGTAGTCTGAAGTTTCGGATGATTGTAATATAAATGCATCTTATCTGGATAGGCCAACCTGCAATAAGTTAGTATGGTGGTCTAACTTACACAATGAAGACAAAAGAACACTCCAAGCAACTCCATGAAAAGATAATTGAAGAGCAAAAGTCAGGGGATGGAGACAAGAAATATCTAAGTCACTGAGAATTCCTTGTAGTCCAGTTAAATCAGTCATTGAGAAATGGAAAGAACATGGCAAAGCTGTAAATCTACAAAGAGCAAGTCATTCAAAAACACTGAGAGATTGTGCAAGAAGAAGACTAGTAAGGAAGGCCACCGAGAGACCGCTGAGGACTCCAAATGTGTTACAAGCTACACTGATTGAGATTGGAGAGACTGTCCACGCAATAACTGCCTACTTCACTAGTCGCAGCCTTACAGGTGAGTGGCCAAGGGAAGACACCATTAAACAGAAACATTCATAAAATCCAGGCTAGACTTTACCAGAAGGCACAAGAGAGATTATGAAGTCAGCTTTTAAGAATTTCTAAGGTCCGATGAGATCAAAATTGAGCCTTTTGTCCTTGAGACTAAACATCATGTTTGTCATAAGCGAAACACTGCACATACCCATTGTGAAGCATGGTGTTGGCAGCTTCATGCTGTGGGGACGTTTCTCTGCAACAAGTCCTAGGAGGCTAGTAAGGCAAGAGGATAAATGAATGCAGAAAAATACAGTGAAATCCTAGAGGAAAACCTGATGCAGACTGCAAGCAAACTGACACCAAACATAAAGCCAAAGCTACACCAGAATGGCTTTGAAATACAATTTTAATATCCTGGAGTCCAGAGCTCAATCCAAATGAAAGTTTGTGGCTGAACTTATGTGATCAATTATTTTGTATTTTATATTTGTAATTAAGTTAAGACACTTTGCAGAGATCTGTTATCATTAATAATGATAATAATAATATAATTAAAGATACTTTTTCCATTGATCAGTGTCAAAAAAAGTCTAATTAAATCCACTGTGATTCAGTGTTGTATAAGAATAAAATGTGAAAACTTCCAAGGTGAGGTGAGGTCAATACTTTTTATAGGTACTATAGTTCTGTAATGGCACCGCAGCACATATAAGAGTGCAGGGATATCTTACATTTTTGGAATCCCTGGAGTACTCCAAGAATAAACATCAGACAATTATGCAGCAGTAGTTATTGTGTTTTTGTGATGTGGGCTGCAATGTAAAGTTTTTCAGGCTTAAGTGAAGGTGGATTGATAGAGGTAGGAGCTGAATGAAATGCACAGTGCAGGAGTTGATAAATTAATTCTGATTATCAAAATGGTGTTTGAAATGCATTTGTTTAACTTTGTTAAACAAAACCTTCCAGATTTTCCTCATCTTGCACCCTCATCCATGCTGGAAAAAATATTGCTCAATCTCAAGGATTTAGACTCCATCTCTACAATATATAAAATCATTTTACAATCCCTCCCTTTTAAAGATCCAAGAGGACACTGGGAAAAAGATCTTTCAATTAATATATCAGAAAAGGAGTGGAAAGTAGCAATGCAGAGAATTCACTCGAGCTCCATATGCACAAAGCATACAATTATACAACTCAAAATTATATATCGAGCACATCTGTCTCGACTAAAACTCTCCAAAATGTTCCCAGGGCATGATCCAACCTGTGAACGTTGTAACCAAGTCCCAGCCTCACTAGGTCACATGTTCTGGTCCTGCACCAAATTAACATTATTCTGGACAAACATTTTTAATTACCTTTCAGATAGCCTTGGACTCACAATCCCTCCAAACCCATTAACAGCTGTGTTTGGTGTTCTTCCAGATGGGTTTAAAGCGGAGGAAGACAAACAAATTGTGATTGCATTCACTACACTTTTGGCACGTAGACTTATTCTCATAAACTGGAAGAACCCAAACTCTCCTCTTTTAAGTCAGTGGGAAACCGATGTGTTATATTATTTGAAGTTGGAAAAAATCAAATATTCAATTAGAGGATCCGTACAGACTTTTTTCAAAACATGGCAGGATCTAATCAGTAATATTTTAAAATAAGTTCAAAAGGCACAGAGAATTTATTAATTTAGGTATGTCTCCAAGTCTTAAATTTAACGCCGTTTGGCTTGCTCTCTCTCTCAGGGGTGGGGATCGATCTGTTCTTAATTTTTCTCTTTGTAAAAACTTGTTTGCTTTGTATGGATTGTAATAAAATTAATAAAAATTAAAATAAAAAAAAAAAAAAAAAAGAAATGCATTTGTTTAACTGGAGACTCACCCTGCTTGTATGCAACTATGCAATACATAACCAAGAATATGCAACTTGTTGGCACCATACAGTTTTATAACATATCATTCATTTCTTTGTGTGCATAGGCCCTTTCCATATATAATGAATGAAATTACCAACAGGTGCACCAGAGGGGCAAAAATGAGACGACCCCCAAAACAGGAATGGTTTAACAAGTGGAGGCCACTGACATTTTTCCCCTCCTCATTTTTTCTGACTGTTCTTTCACTAGTTTTGCATTTGGTTACGGTCAGTGTCGTTACTGGTAGCATGAGGCGATACCTGGGCCTTACAGAAGTTGCACAGGTAGTCCATATTCTCCAGGATGGCACATCAGTATGTCTCAAGGGCATGGAGGAGATTCCAGGAGACAGCCAGTTAACTCTAGAAGTGCTGTACAGGGCCATACAAGGTCCTTAACCCATCAGCAGGACCGGTATCTGCTCCTTTGAGCAAGGAGGAACAGGATGAGCACCGCCAGAGCCCTACAAAATGACCTCCAGCAGGCCACTGGTGTGAATGTCTCTGACCAAACAATCAGAAACAGACTTCATAAAGATGGCCTGAGGGCCTGACGTCCTCTAGTGAGTCCTGTGCTCACTGCCCGGCACCATGGAGCTCGATTGGCATTTGCCATAGAAATCCAGAATTGGCAGGTCCACCACCTGGTGCCCTCTGCTTTTCACAGATGTGAGCACATGTGCCAGATGTGAAAGGGTCTGGAGAAGCTGTGGAGAACTTTATGCTGCCTGTACAATCGTTCAGCATGATCGGTTTGGTAGCGGGTCAGTGATGGCCTGGGGACGCATATCCATGGAGGGACGCACAGACCTCTACAGGCTAGACAATGGCATCTTGACTGACTTTATAAAATCCTTGATCCATTGCCAGACACTATGCTGGTGCAGTGGGTCCTGAGTTCCTCCTGGTGCACAACAATGCCCGGCCTCATGTGGCGAGAGTATGCAGGCAGTTCCTGGAGGTTGAAGGAATTGATACCATTGACTGACCCCCATGCTCACCTGACCTAAATCCAATAGAACACCTCTGGGAAATTATGTTTCAGTCCATCTGACGCCACCAGGTTCGCACCTCAGACTGTCCAGGAGCTCAGTGATGCCCTGGTCCAGATCTGGGAGGAGATCCCTCAGGACACCATCCGTCGTCTCATTAGAAGCATGCCCCGACATTGTCAGGCATGTATACAAGCACATGGGAGCCGTATAAACTACTGAGTACAATTTTGAGTTGCTGCAATGAAATTTCGGCAAAATGGACTAGCCTGCTGTATCATTTTTCACTTTGATTTTTGGGGTTTCTTTGAATTCAGCCTTCTGTAGGTTGATACTTTCCATTTCCATCAAATAATGTGGCATCCTTTCATTCCTAACACATTACCAGGTCCATATCAGTATAGATATCCAGCATGACTTTTTTTTCTCATTGAGATCTGATGTGTTTTCAAAGCGTTCCTTTAATTGTTTTTTAGCAGTTTATATTTTTGTTGAAAAATGTGTAATTGATTTTTTTATTATGTTTGCTTTCCTTTTCTTCCATTATTAAATTTGTCTCTTACACATATTTTTTATCATTATTTATGCAATTTCACTGGTTAGCTAAAAACTAAGTTGTTTGACTAACAGGTTGATTCTGGACTATAAATATGGTGGATATGAGGAAGAGGTGGAGTCAGGGTGGTCGGAACAGGAACTGATGTGGCAGGTAGATGGATTCTGGGTACTGGAAATTACATCATCAAGGGTTGCTGGAAGTGATGTCAATGGTTGGTCAACCGGTGGTGATGTCATTAGAAGGAACAAAAGGAGAGAGATGAGGTTTGACGAGCCAGCAAGAGAAATTATTCATTCTGTCACCAACACTTTAATGATGACTCACTCCAACCCTGCAGTTTTAATAGGTGGTTACTTCAACCATGAGACTTTGAAGGCAAAGATAACAAATTTTTACCAGGTTCCACTCGAGGTAAAAACAAGATGGACCTGCTGTATTAAAATGTTAAAGATGCCATTAAGTGTAATCTACTGGCTCCTTTTGGAAAATCTGACCACAATTTGATTCTTCTTATTTCGAGTTACAAGCCTGTTATTAGATAGCATCCTGTTACTGTCAGAATAGTGACGAAGTGGAGTCAGGAGGCTGAAATGGCCCTGAATGACTGCTTCCAAATGACAGACTGGGACATGATCTCTGAGTCACATGGGGACAATCCTGAGGGACTCTGTCGCTGCATTACAGACTATATTAACTTCTGTGTCGACTCAGTGGTACTCACAAAGATTGTGTTGATTTCCAAACAACAAGGCCTGGATTAGTAAAGAGCTAAAAGGTCTCCTGAATGAGAAAAAGAGAGCATTCATAATCTGTGACAAAGTGGCTCTGAAGAACATACAGTGTGTGCTAAAGCTGAGTGAAGGAAAATAAGCTTACAAAGCTATAATAGAATACAAACTCACTTTGAATAACATGAAATATGTCTCAAATGGACTGGGTATAATTACATGACTCAAACAAGCCAGGGCTCAGGTGCTAGAAGGAGATATTGACAAAGCTAATGCCCTGAACTGGAATGTCTTGTGACAAGTCCACCTCTGCCATCAGTGTGAACTGTCCGTAACTGAAGACCAAGTAAGAAGATAACTAGGAAGCTATACACAGGAAAGCTACACACAGCTGTGGGATAAGATGGAGCCAGTCCTCAAGTTCTTACGGTATGTGCTGACCAACTTTGTCGTGTTCTCTGTCACCTGTTTAGTCTGTCCTTAAGACTTCAGAAATATTGCTGTGAAAAACATTGTGCATTGTTCCTGTTCCAAAGAAGGCAGGTGCCTCTTCTCCTAATGACTACAGACCAGTGGCACTTACGTCTCACAACATGAAGACCTTTGAGGGATGGGTCCTTGACTATAGGAAGGCTCTTGTGGTAGACCACTTGGACCCACAGCAGTTTGGCTATCAGACAGAGATTGGAGTGGAGGATGCAGTTACCTACTGTGTCTAAGGCTTATACTCACCAGAACAAAGCTGGCAGAACTGTGAAGATTATGTTATTTGATTGCCCCAGTGCCTTCAATACCATCCAGCCATCTCTGTTGTGAACATACTGAATGTAGCCCCAAGTGGACGTGGCCGGTCCTCCAAAATCCCCTCTTAAACAGTGATTCAATGGGAAACTAACACAGTTTTTTATCTCCTCTTTGCTGGATCAGCTGCAGGCTTGCTGCTGCTGCTGCTGTGCTGTGTGATCTGCATCTCGCACGGGGCTTTGAACATTTAAAAGCCTGCACCGCAGCTGTCCTTCTGTCTCACTGCGTCTCTCTTCCCCCAGACATCCTCTGCTTCTTTTGGGGCTCCTGCTCCCGAGGTGCACCCCTTTGAAGAGGAAGATATTCTTCCCTTTTGATTGAGAGACGGAGCTGTGCCCTCTGGGTTGTCATGGAGCCTGGATCACTCCTGAAAGAGACTTCTGATGTTTGAAGTGTTTGAATAAAGTTTTGTCTCTGGAATTTCCAGTGTATCTGAGCAACTTTGTGATCCAAGTGTGACACTGTTAAGCGGTAAGCTCAGAGATATGCAGGTGGATGAGTTTGTGGTGTCCTGGACAATGGACTGTCTGTTGGGTAGACCACAGTTTGTGAGACTCAAGGACTGAGTTTCTGATTCGGATGTGAGCAATGCTGGAGGACCACAAGGTCACAGTCCTGTCTCGTTTTCTCTTCACTCTGTACACCTCCGACCACAAATATAACACCAGGTCATGTCATTTGCAGAAATTCTCAGATGAGTCTGCACGTTTGGGCTGTATTAATAAAGGGGATGAGACAGAGCATAACAGTCAAGTGAAGAAGTTTGTTTCTAGGTGCAAACAGAATTGTCTGCATCTTAACATTAGCAAAACCAAGGAACTGGTTATTGACTTTCACCACACCAAACATCCTCTATCTCCAGTCAGTATTCAAGGAGTCAATGCAGAGATGGTCCATGCCTACAGGTACTTGGGGGTCCAAATTAATGACTGTTTGAAGTGGTCTCTGAACTCACAGGAACTCAGGAACACAGGTTCCTGTCAGAAAGGGTAGAGTAGGATCTTTTTCCTTAGGAGACCGAGTTCCTTTCCTTTAACGTGGGAAATGATATCGTTCACATCTTCTGTAATGCTGTGATGGTCAAGGTGATCTTCTAGGCCAGGGGTGGGCAAACTCATTCCCGGAGGGCCACAGTGGCTGCAGGTTTTTGTTCCAACCCAGTTGCTTATTAAGAAGCATTTATTGCTCAAATAACTCTTCTACTTCATTTTAGTTGCCTTGCTCATTAGGATTTTGAACCCTTATTGCTTATTTTAGTCTTAAACAGCTGTTCTCTTGGTTTTTAATAGCTTTTTATTAGCTGAGATTCAAATGACAAAAGAAAGCAGCATTTCTCCATTTTGCTTGTTTCAATTTACACCTGTGTGTATTGTGCACTATTTGGTTTAATTAAATACTTGGGAGGAAAATGAAGAGAAAAAGTGAAAGATAGAATATTATTCATACATTTTAGACTTCATATCATTTAGATGATATCATTAGAAAGAAATACAAATCTAGGATATGAGAATGGCCTGACATGGCAGAGTTAAAACACTAACAAGCTATGAAATTGAATTATTGGCAAGGATTGTTTTCTAATTAAGCAACTGGGTTGTTGCAAAAACCTGCAGCCACTGCGGCCCTCCAGGAATGACTTTGCCCACCCCTGCCCTAGGCTGTGGTGTGCTGGGCTCATAACATCACTTCAAGAGAGGCCAACCACATCAACATGCTAATTAAAAGGCCAAGCTCAGCTACAGGACACACTCTGGACACCCTGGAGGTAGTAGCAAAGGGGAGAATTAAAATAAAACTGAGTTCCATTATGAACAATATTTCACATTATCTCTCTGATACACTAACAATGAGGACTTTCAGCCAATGAATTATTCAGCATAAGTGTGTCAAGAAACACTAGTGGGGATCCTTTATACCAACAGCAATACATCTGTATAATGCCTCACAGGGACTGTGACATCCATGTCTGAGCTTTTCTTTTCTCTCTTTTTAATTTTCTTGCTTTATAGTCATTCTGTTGAGTGTTCATACCAAAGTGTGTTTATTTATTTAATTTTTTTAATTTATTTATTTAAAGAGCTTCTGTAAAAAGGTAAAATTAACCCTGGGGACATAAAAAGTTTGGATTATTTAGAAGAAGTCATGAAATGCTACTGGGGCTCCTTTTATACCAACAGCAATACACCTGTGGCTGAACAGTCCAGAAGTTTTCTTTCTTTTTAGTCATTCTGATGTATTCATTTTGTTGATAAAAACTAAGATGAAAAATACTCGTCAACGACATTTTTTCTGTGACGAAAATGAAACAAAAACTAAATTAAAACACTCCTTTAATGACGAAAACTAAGTTTTAAATCATAGCTGAGTAAAACTAAACAAAATGAAAATATTACAAACAAACTACTGGTCAATGAGCGATGTGAAGCTCTTTGAACATCTCTATCATACATGACGTGGTCCATCAAAAAATAACGAGCATGAATGCAGTGATGCAATTTTAAAAACTTGAATGCACGCTTGTAATCGGATAACACACTAGTTTGGGCGTCATCAGGAAATCATCACATCAGCCAGAATCCGTGACCGTCAGGCAAAAAATGCAGTCAGACATATGAACCAACGTTAATTACAGTGCTGACGAAAATAAAACCCAGTGTCAACCACGTGGAATGAATCTCACAGGAAAGAACACCACAAACCTGAGAGGCTTCTAGAGGCGAACCATCCTGAGATTCATGCCAAGATATGTAAGGTGGCGCCTTGCCTGACGCCAATACCATTGCCTAATTGTTCACCCTGCTAATACTAATATGTCAAGTGTGATTGGGGAAAACGTGCTTATTAATTAAAATAAAAAAGCCAAGACACGAACACACACAGGATTTTGTTATTTCTAATTTTATCCCTTTACGAGTTACTTATGAAACAGATTTGTGCAGCTTTGAGAGCGGAATTTAGATGCGCTCCGCATCGGATTTGAGTTTTAACTGTTAACCTTGTAGTTTCACGCATTTCTTACAGAAGAGGAAATGATTGGGTGCTGCTGCTGTGTGTGTTGTTTGGATAATAACTTTTAATACAGTATTTTGTGTCCTGTTCTACACCGTCCTGATAAAGGAATAGCAGCTTTGCATTCGTTCTTTGTTTGTAATCAGCACATCTACACATATTTGTCTGTATCTGGTGGATACATTTCAGGGTTGTGTGTGAAATCACTTTGCACGCATCCACTTAAATATACGGGCACAGTGGCAGAGACAAAACAGTCGTGGCAATTAAACAACGAGGCAAGTTTCAAATGAATTGGCGATTTGGCTTGTGTACATCATCGATGAAATGAGCGGCTCCATTTGTTAATACTAACATATAATATATTTAGGATTTCAGTGCTTGAAATGTTTGAAGCGCATCTCCCAATTAACATGTCATTGCTGAATACAAATCTACAAACACTAATTTGGGTTATTAGTTTCGTTTCTGAGAGCAGACTAATGTTTACGAGCATAACTCCTAAAATGTGAAGAACGCAGTAAAAGCACTTACCATATCATATAGAATCACAGAATTGTACATTCGTGAATGTAATTTAGTCTCTCAGTTGGGATTAATTGACTGCAGGTAACTTTTGTAATTGTGGATTTGCACATAAGCAATAAAAAATCTGATCACTCATGTGACACAATTTGGAAACAGTACAGCAAAGGCTCTTTTACAATTGTTCCAAAATATTGGATTAATGTAAAAAAATGGACTCGTCCGTTAAATGTTACTCATTAGTTAGTTTTTAACAAGTGTGGCGGACGGCTGGGGGTGGTACCCAGCCGGGACGCCCAGGAGGACCGGAGGAGTGCTTGCGCTTCCTCCAGACCACGAGGGGGCGACCGCCCTGGTTGCACTGGGGGCCACGGGTGCAGAGCTGAAGCTCAACCTTGTAGGGGCCCATGGTCACCGCCAGGGGGCGCCCCGGTGCCTGAAGAGCCCTGGACCTCAGCACTTCCGCCACACCAGGAAGTGCTGGGGGGAAGAAGACTGGGGACACCCGGAGGGCTTCCGGGTGCGCAGCCGGCACTTCCGTCACACAGGTGAGTGTCCGTGGAGGAGTGTCGGGAAGCAGCTGGAGCCCATCCAGGCTGCTATAAAAGGGGCCGCCTCCCTTCATTCGGAGTCAAGAGTCGGGTGGAAGAGGACTGGTGTCCGGAGAGAGAGGAGCGGAGGCGGCCAGAAGGAAGGCACTGGAGAGTGAGGCCTGGACTTTGGGGGATCGGTGTTGGAGGCACTGGGTTTGTGCACTTGACTTTAATGTAAAATATTGTAAATAAAATGTGTGTGCTGGGTGACAAAGCGTTGTCCGTCTGTCTGTGTCCGGGCCACGTTCCACACAGCATAACTAAGACACGTTGATGTTCAGAAAACTGTGATGCCAGACCAGAGCTGCCATTATATCTGACGGAGATGTTTTGGAGTAAATCCTTTCTCTTCATTTTATGTTCAACTAGCAAAATACCCGCGCTTCGCAGCGGCGAAGTACTGCCTTAAAATTTTTATTAAGAAGACAATTAAACCTTTCTAAAACTGAGGGAAAATATACCAATAATTATTTGTTAAGGATCTCTTTGTATGCCACGTTGTCAGTTCGGCCCTCCAGTTGTAATATGACCAAGCTGTAGCTGTGCGCTGAGCTTACTCTTGAGCATGCAACGTACAGTTGGCCATGTGAACAGTAATCTTGTTTCAAATCTCACAGCTTGGATTGCTGCTGTCATAATCGGTTTGAGTTTCATGGTTTGTTTCAATTACGACAGTATTTGTAGGACTTGTGTTGAAGAGACATTCGGCATCTGTCAAGCGTTGTAAGTATACAACCAGTTTCATTGATAACTTCACTTCCAGCTTTTGAGAGTTTAAACATTTCTAAACATCAAAGTGTCCACTACTGAAATCGTCACCTGTGAATCTAAGATGTTTAAGAGGCATTGGCGGTTGTCCAAAGGTGTAAAATACTTGGCCATTTCGGTACACTTAAGCATTTCACTCTTCTAGTGCTCCTGTGTAGTATAATTATCTCCTGTACCGTCATCAGTCCACACCTTGAACCTGTCCCAGTCATTCAATACATAAGACACAATGTTCCTCCGGATATCAAGAGTGAGCCTGATATGGCCGTGCAATATGTAACAAAGAGAATGGAAAAGGCAGGTGCCATCTCCGGGCATGGAAACCACTTGGTAAGTGACAGTTCTTTGATCGATGGTGATCACCTCGATAGACATGTTAATGGGGTACGGTTGGAATGATAAAGGAAATGGGTACCTGAACAATGTAAAGTAAGTCTAAAATACCTACACAATAACTATAATCGTAATAAATGAACAATAAAACAGCGGAGAAGCCGTGGATTAAATAAAAAGGCTGTAGTTATCAGCAGGGAGACGTGAATACCGTGGCGAAGCAAGGAAGGGAATGTAGAGACTGGAGCGAAAGACGGCCTTATATAGGCAGGCAGCCAACAACGTGGGAGGCGTTGGGATGGGGGACCCAATGCCGCCTCACACGGTGACCGAGCTGCAGGCTATGGACGTATATATGTACGTAAGTAGGATTCAGTTAGCGTTGGGAACCCGTGTACCAAATTTCTTGAAGATGGGCCCATAAGTAACAAAGACTGTTGAAAAGTTCAATATGACGGCAGACAGTGGCATCATATCACTGAAATAAGTACCAAATTTCAGCCTTCTACCTACACGGGAAGTTGGAGAATTAGTGACGTTGGAAAGTTCAATATGGCAGCTGACAATGGCGTCACACCACCGAAATAAGTACGTACATTGGTTTCGGTTAACGCAGGGAAGCCGCCTACCAAATTTCGTTAAGATGGGGCCATGAATAAGAAAGTTCAAGATGGCGGACGCTGTTGATTGTTATGACCGTTACACGTAGAATTTCGAAATGAAACCTGCTTAACTTTTGTAAGTAAGCTGTAAGGAATGACCCTGCCACATTTCAGCCTTCTACCTACACGGGAAGTTGGAGAATTAGTGATGTTTGGAAAATTCAATATGGCGGCCGACAGTGGAGTCATACCACCGAAATAAGTGCATACATCAGTTTTGGTTAACATAGGGAAGCCACCTACCAAATTTCTTGAAGATGGGGTCAGCCTTCTACCTACACGGGAAGTTGGAAAATTAGTGACGTTGGAAAGTTCAATATGGTGGCCGACAGTGGCGTCATACCATCGAAATAAGTATGTACATTGGTTTCGGTTAGCGCAGGGGAGCCGCCTACCAAATTTCGTGAAGATGGGGCCATGAATAAGAAAGTTCAACATGGCGGACATTGTGAAAATTAGTGACGTTGGAAAGTTCAATATGGTGGCCGACAGTGGCGTCATACCATCGAAATAAGTACATACGTCAGTTTCGGTTAGCGCAGGGAATCCGCCTACAAAATTATGTGAAGATGGGGCCATAAATAAGAAAGTTCAACACGGCGGACATTGTCGACCGTTATTGACCGTTATCGACCGTTATGACCGTTACGTGTAGAATTTCGAAATGAAACCTGCTTAACTTTTGTAAGTAAGCTGTAAGGAATGAGCCTGCCAAATTTCAGCGTTCTACATAGATGGGAAGTTGGAGAATTAGTGACATTGGAAAGTTCAATATGGCGGCTGACAGTGGCGTCATACCACCGAAATAAGTATGTACATTGGTTTCGGTTAGCGCAGGGAAGCCACCTACCAAATTTCGTGAAGATGGGGCCATGAATAAGAAAGTTCAACATGGCGGACATTGTTGACCGT
>JANRMT010062829.1:1332127-1344403 GCA_026402145.1 Polypterus bichir lapradei | reverse complement strand
CCCCCACGGGTTTCAAGCTCATCTCCATTACAGTAAATGGAGAAAAACAGCTTCCAGTTATGACCATTACGCGTAGAATTTCGAAATGAAACCTGCCCAACTTTTGTAAGGAAGCTGTAAGGAATAAGCCTGCCAAATTTCAGCCTTCTACCTACACGGGAAGTTGGAGAATTAGTGATGAGTCAGTCAGTCAGTCAGTCAGTCAGTCAGTCAGTCAGTCAGTGAGTGAGGGCTTTGCCTTTTATTAGTATAGATCACTAAATGTGGTTTGGCTCATTAGTATAATAGTTTAGAGGTACAGTATATTCTGTGCATATTCATATGTTAAACACCATATCCATCAGATTTTAACTGTTTGACTACTTTACTTCTACTTTTAATTAACTAAAACTGATTTACTTTTTCTCAACTGAAATTAATTTATGTTTTGTCGACTGAAACTAACAGTATCTAAATGACTAAAATGTGACTAAAACTAAAATTCAATTTAGTCAGAAGACTGAGACTAAAACTAAATCAAAATGCATTGCTAAAATTAACACTGAGGGATTTGTTGTTTGTCATAATATAATAATAATTATTTATTTATAAAAAGCTGTTCAAATTTCTCCCTGGGGCAAAAAAAAGCATGTAATGTTGAAATTGCACCTATCTGGAATTCCACTTCTGAATCAGTGAATGCTGTGCTAGTGTAAAAAAATCAGAATTTTAGAAAGTAGAGACTTTGAGTGTTTGTTCTTGGACATTTTTTTTCTTTATGAAAGATCTCTCTTATTATACCAACCCAGTCAATCCATGTTTTACTCAAAAATGTAACATAATTCACTAAGGTCTCATAATGTGGTACACTATCTAGTATAACTTTCAGAATTATAACAAGTGCAGAATAGATTCCAATAATCTCTAAATGTAAATGTTATTTTATATTATTAAATTTGATCACTCCCAGATACAGAAGATGCAGTGCTTATTTCCACTTTAAACTTTCTCTGATAGAAGGCTCTGAATATATTCAGTGATTAAGAAGGGTTGAAACATGAGCATTATATCTGACAGATAATAGAGCCAAATAAAGTCAACCATGAAATCTAAGCAGTTAATTGTGAATGGTTTTATTGTTTGACCTGCCATATTAAAGTAACCAGTAACATTGTGGTCAGAGCTTAAAAGAGCTGCTACGTTTGTCAGTAATTCTATTACAATTGAGCAAAACAGTTTTATTATTACGGGAAATGGCAAAATGCATAACTGGTTTTACTGATAAGAAGCTGTTTCGGACAGTTGTGTGAGGAGACTCCTATTGATCCTTTCAGTAAAGAAGGCAGATCCTGGTTTGTGGTTTCTTCATCTCCCCACCAACACTGAAATGGAGATTTTAATTTCTTTGCTTTCTTATAATTTTTTTTCTTCTACTACTTAGACATTTCACTGCCACTGGCAAAGTCATTATAAAATATGCTTTTAAAACTGTGATGAGACCTTTCAAAAACTACCATACAGTAGTTAATTGTTAGATTCTGCTGATGAAAACTAAGATCTTCCCACTTCGGCCATAAAACTGTGCTTCTGTCTAATTCTTCCCAGTGGAGAATCCCACTTTTTAAGCAGCATGGGAAAATGTAATGTTCAGAAGTTATTGGAGCCATTTGGGCTTGCAAGCATACTGTTCTGTATAATCCTTGGTCTTTCCCCTAGGTTTGTATTTAAATTAATTGATTTTTATATTCATTTTTGGTGGTTTTGTTTAGGATAATATTGTTATTTACGTTTATTATTTGTGTAGCTATGAATTTATCAGTTTGGTGTTTTATGTAGTTCCTATGTGTTCCTGCTTGTCCTGCGATGTTCCACGTGTTTTCAGCCTATAAAGGCTGGGAAGCAAGCAATCTCTTGTGGTTCACTGAAAGCGATTTGAGGCGTTGGTGAGTTCTGATGTTCTGGGGTTGTTTCTGGATTTTTTTTTCTCTGTTTTTGACCATTCTTTTAGATTTGGTATTGGGATTTGCTTTTTACTGGATTACCTATTTCAGGCAACTCCTTCTTTGCTTTTTGTGATCCTTTATGAGTTTCCTTTGTTTCAAAGTATTTTTGCAAAACAAATCACTTTATATATAAAGATTCTTCATTTGCCCTTTTTGCTTCAAGCCGAATGTTGACTTTTCTTTCTTCTTGTGGGGCTATTTGTTATCATTTTTGGGACATTTCACTATATTGACCAGTTTTTTATTCTGACAGCTTGATTCCCAGCTTCCTTGAGTGGCCCCATTGGGATTTTATTAGGAAGTGCTCCTCGATTTGTAACATGTATACTATGTGAGATGTCACAGAAGTCATCTTATGTAAGGTTGAGCTGCTTGCTCTTTTTCTCTGAGTTTTATTTTGATGGAAAGAACTGTGGTTTAACTTGAGAAAACTGGTCATATTGTCTTGTTCAGGGCTGTTTTTGACTTTGTTTTATTAATTCATTTTTGTCTATGAAATTACTCCTGCTCTGTCTTAAATTAGACAAATTACATTTTGCAAAAAATATAGCTATGATTGGGTGGCTCATCTGTCTGTCTGAGTGGACCAATGCATTCTAGAGCTTCATGGTTCTTTGCTGCACGTAAAGAAGAACAGAACCATACTAACTGCCTTTAAGTAGAATCTGCAGGGCAAAGTTACACAAGTGGCTGCCACCACCAGGTGGAGCTCCTACAGGATGATCCAAGGGCTTCTAAGGGGCATTTGCTAACCCAAGAAACGATTATGGGATTTACAATGGAAGTGAACCCTGGCTGGGGCTTAAACGTTCCTTCCAGTCCCTCAGTCAGTGAACTTGAAGTTAAGAGAGTGCGTGAAAGAGAATGGAGTAGTTAGTGATGGGTAATGGGACATCCATCACATGAAATAAACAAGTCAACTATCATATATAGGAATGCCCAGGGAGGATGGAGGATCTGTGCTTTTCTTCCATCTATTTATGTATTCATGTTACCCCTACACTTAACTCTTTCCTTTTGTCCTTTAATTATAATAAATACATCCTTCTTACATACTTCGGCTTCCTTGGTTTTGGAAATGGCTCAGAAAGAAATGCAGATGAACACTGCATTAATAAATAAATAATAGCTAGAAAATAAATGGATTGATCATTAGTATGATGGGGTGGTGGCCTTAGACTTTAAAACACAAGGTTGCTAGTTCAATTCTCACTAAAAGACTTTGAGCAAGTCACTGACTGTTCTCCAACTTTATATAATACAGTATATATAATCTATTGTCCTGCATCCTCATGTTGTAAGTTGCCATGTATTATTATTATTATTATTATTATTATTATGGATAATTGTAATAAAGATCAAGAAACCAATGTTTGTGTCACAGGGCATAATACATCACAAGGATACAATTTAAAGCAAAATAACTAAAAACAGTATATAACATTACATAGCTTGACAAAATGTAAAAACAAAACTACAATTTAACTCAAATTTAAACAGAAGCACAAATAAAAAGAATCAAGAAATGTGCATTATTATAAACCTATCCCATGCACCACGTACTCTTCTGATCACTTATGAATGCATTATAAAATCCTGACTTGCACAATTTGGTGTCACTTTGCATTTAATAAGAAGATTAGCAAAAGCAAAGAAAAAAGGTATTTCTCTAAAGAAATATTTCACCTACATTATCAAACATTGTAGTCTTGTGACTTCTTGGAACTACTTTGTGCAAATCATTAACTGAATTCTGTTGTGTATACACCAGAGGAGCTGTTACGCACACGGAAGAATTAATACCATTGCACAGCATTTCCTCTGTGGATTATAAGCAGTTTTGTATGTTGAGCACACCTGTATTATTGACACCTGTGTATTTCTTATGTAATAAAAAGTTCCTTCCGGTTTCCTCCTTTCTGCCTACTAGTTACTTGTTCAGTTGATCTCTGGAGGAATCCAAAGCTAGAAATATAACAAAGTCCTTATGTGTTCTGGTTATTCACAGTATATGAAAGCACACCTGAGCCATCCAAGGGGCCTTCCTCTCCTGGAGCCTCATGTATAACGCTGTGCGTAAAATTCACACTATAACATAGTGTACAGACAAAAACAGACATGTGTGTACACACAAAAAATTCAGATGCATAAAACTGTGCGTACACCAAGTTCCACGTACTTCCCCTTTATAAATCCCAATGAACATGAAATTTAACGCACATGGCTTTATGCCAAGTTTACTTTTTATACATCTCAAAATGTGTGAGGAAACGGGTGTACACAACATTTTTGTGTGTAACTCTTGTATACATACATCAGGTCACTAGCGACCCATGACATCATGTTTTCAGCTCTCACTAGATCATATGATGCAATGTGGATGGTTCCCCAGGTATGTCTCATTCATTTCATCTGTAACAATTTACTACTAAAATTTTGCCAAAATAGTTTAAAATTACTTTACTATAATCATTTATTTGCCTAAAACATATAGGGTAAATAGGAACCTTAAATGTGGTAAAGTGTCATTTTTTTATGTGCACATTGTAAGTGTTGTGATTGTAAACAGTACTTGAACAAAATATTCTTTTTCAGGATTTCCTTGTATCCCTTATCACACACTTGCGCTTAGGGGACAACTAAAGGCCTTGAATAAAAGTAGTTTCATGCCTGACCAGGGGGCGGTGAAGTGCACTGATTCTCACTCTCAATTTCTTGCAGACTATTCTCGGGAAGTCCTGCCCAGTTCAGGGGCAACCAATGACGTCACAGCCAGTTCCAGCCCTGATGACATCACTTCCTCTACTATTTTAAGGCAGCAAGTCAGTTCTGTTTTGGACTCAGTTGTGTGAATATGTCTGTTCTTTTTGATCGATTTTGCAGCCGGGAAATATTATATGGGTGGCTGCCCCAAACCTTTCCAATGTCCCTTGTCGTTCTTGTGACACCCTATATATTCATTATACCTGTGTTTCTATCTTGTTTCTTTTTATGTACAGTAAGTATTTAGAGAGGTAAGCGATAAAAAAAGAAATGGTGCCTGCTTAGCATATCAAGCTCTTGAAAGAGTCCCATAGTAGACTACGAGTTGGAGAGGGACACAGTGCAGAGGGATACTTCTGATGCCATCATATGAATGTTGTGGGCAAAAATTGTAAAGGAGTAGAGCTCAGACGATTAGTTGAAAGAAATAAAAGTGGCAAATAGCTGCAGCAGCTGCAGAAAGTGAAAAAGCATAATTTACATCACCTGAACCACTTCTTACAGAAGCAAAAGAGGACAAAAAAACCCAGAGAAGGTGTTATTAGAGCTGCGTTTCTATTGCGTTGCTCATTTTTAAGTATATATGAGTTTAGAAAGATAAGAGATAACCCAGCCACAGGGGATGCACAAACCAGTGTGTTTCTTCGTGCCGGTCCCAAGCCCGGATAGATGGGGGAAGTTACGTCAGGAAGGGCATCTGGTGCAAAAGTTTTCCAAATCAATATGTGGACAACAATACAAATTTCCATACCGGATTGGTCGAGCCCCAGGTTAACAACGACTGCCACCAGTACTGTTAGCCAACAGGGTGCTGGCAGAAATTGGGCTACTGTTGGCCGAAGAAGGAGAAGAAGAGGGGAGAGACGTGTCCAGAGGCAGGAGGACAGGAGGAAGGTAAAGAGAGTAGAAATGAGGGTAGGAACTTTGAATGTTGGCAGTATGACTGGTAAGGGTAGAGAGTTAGCAGATATGATGGAGAAAAGGAAGGATGATATATTGTGCGTGCAAGAGACTAAATGGAAGGGGAGTATGGCCAGGTGGATCGGAGGTGGATTCAAATTGTTCTAGCATGGTGTGGATAGGAGGTGAAATGGAGTAGGGGTTATTCTGAAGGAACAGTATGTCAAGAGTGTTTTGGAGGTGAAAAGAGTGTCAGACAGAGTAACAATTATGAAGCTGGAAATTGGAGATGTGATGATGAATGTTGTTAGTGCATATGCCCGGCAAGTTGGGTGTGCAATGGATGAGAAAGAAGATTTTTGGAGTGAGTTGGATGAAGTGATGAACAGTGTACCCAAGAGACAGAAAGTGGTGATTGGAGCGGATTTCAATGGACATGTTGGTGATGGGAACAGAGGAGATGAGGAGATGATGGGTAGGTATGATGTCAAGGAGAGGAATGAAGAAGGTCAGAGGATAGTGGATTTTGCCAAAAGGATGGACATGGCTGTGGTGAATACGTATTTTAAGAAGAGGGAGGAACATAGGGTTACGTACAAGATTGGAGAAAGATGCATACAAGTAGATTACATACTATGCAGAAGAATCAATCTGAAGGAGATTGAAGACTGCAAAGTGGTGGCAGGGGAAAGTGTAGTTAAGCAGCATAGGATGGTGATCTGTAGGATGACGTTGGAGATCAAGAAGAGGAAGGGAGTGATGGCAGAGCCAAGGATCACATGGTGGAAGTTGAAAAGGGAAGACTGCAAGGATGTTTAGGGAGATAGTGAGACAGGCATTGAGTGGCAGTGAAGAGTTACCATACAGTTGGGAAACTACAGCAGATGTAGTAACGGTGACAGCAAGAAGGGTGCTTGGCATGACATCTGGACAGAGGAAGGAGGAAAAGGAAACCTGGTGGTGGAATGGGGAAGTACAGGAGAGTATACAGAGGAAGAGGATGGCAAAGAAGAAGTGGGATAGTCAGAGAGATGCAGAAAGTAGACACCTTGCCACAATATCTTCTGAAAAGGATGTTTAATGATTAAATCCGTCAATCCAGGGATGTGCCCATTCCAGCAAGCATTGGGCACGAGGCTGAAACAATCCCTGGATGGGCATCAGCTCATCGCGAGGTGAATACAAGCACTCACATACACCAGCGTCATTTTAGTGTAACCAAATCTGCATATCTTTGGAAGGAAACCAGAGCACACTGTGGAAACCCAAAAGGAAAACATGCAAACCCCAGGCACTCATCACAAGAGACGTGACTCCCTGCGAGACAGCAGTGCTACCGCTTCGCCACTGTGTCACCCCCATGTGTGTAATTATTAACAGTATTCATTATTTAAATGAAATTAACGATTTATCTGTAAAATGTAACATACATACTTTAATGTATTTCATCATGAAAGTGATATCAAGTATAAATTTTAGGATTCTAAATGTGCAGAGAGTTGCTGTTTGCCACTGTTGTCAGATCTGGATGAAGCCCTAGAAAAAAAAAAAAACGGTACAGAAGACGGTATGTGAGACTTTTAAAATGTATTGTGTAAGTACGATCAGGAATATGCGACGCTTCAATATAAAAGCACCATGAATGCATTTGTATGTTGGCATTTTGCTTCACCATATCGAACTATTCATCAAACATCGAAGTGGTAACATCAATCTCGTAGAATCCGCAAAGCGACTTTCTGTCACATGTAGATAGTAAGCAGAGACTCTGACATCACATTCCAACTTTTAGCACACTGCACCCCCTGACTTTTTGCTGGTACTGCAACTTGCATACGTGTCGCGTTAATTATTGAGGACCTGGTCAGAGGATGAATCAAATGAACACTAGGAACGTGTGGCAGCCATGATGCGGGCGTGTACGCGTTCTGAGCGTGAAGTATAAATGAGCCCTTATGGAGCGAATATTGCATCACAGACCGTGATGTGTATTACCTGACAAAAGTCGACATCCAGGGGTAGAGGGCGACAATCAGCTGTTAATGGCGACAACACTCACTGTTACATTGACTTAGCATCTAATCCTTGTGTGTGTGTGTGAGTTACAAAATGGAAACAAATGTAAACAAAGGCAAGATGGCATCGACATCTCACAAGGGAGTGAAGCGAGTGCAGAAAACAAAATACTCAGTAGACAATGTTTTGCGCATTATCACTGAGTCGGACTCTGATATTTCAGAATATGATTTTGTTGACAGTGATCAGGAGATCAAGCAAGAGAGTGAGGAACTGGCATCAGCTGATCGGACACCAGCCGATGGCTCCCAAGCTGAGCGCATTCGCGCAGCCAATGTGCCAACGGCAAGGTTCATGTGGGAGGAATACTTTCAGCTACTGTCAGACGAGTCAAACAGGTATGCAGAGCAATTTTTTGAATTGCAGGCCTCGTTTGCACCGCATTCTCGTTTTTCAAAGTGGAAAACCACAACAAAAAACAAGATGAACGGCTTTGTGTCATTACAAATAGAGATGGGACTAGACTGGCAATATAACTTCAGGGAGCATTGGTCTAAATGTGCTTTGTGCCCTGGTGGCTTTGGACAGGTTATGCTGCGTGATCGGTACGTGCTCCTGCAAAGTGATTGTGAGCAACTGAGCTTCATAAATTCTGGCACTGGCAATGAGGAGTTCTTGGAGTTTCCAGAAAACTAGAAGAGTGCTTGAGCCTTCAAGTCTCTCCTCATTTGTTAATGACAGTGATGATGGTTCTTAAGGCCGCTGTTGACTTTACATGGTTGAAATATTACTCTGCTATATTTTATTAAATATATTAGTACACCATTTAGTTCAGAATATTTTTTTCTTCTTTTCTTCCTCTAAACCTAGGTGCGTCTAATGGTCAGGTGTGTCTTAAGGAGTGAAAAATACGGTATATATACCGGTAATAAACTAAAATCATAATTCTGTCCAGTCAAAAGCTTCAAGTGTTACAAGAGAACACAAACACAATGCACAAATAAATTCTTTGGCCAATTCTAAATTAATAAAATAGGTAATACCAAATAAAAAAGTTTCAATTCTGACCAGTCAAAAGCTTTCAAGTTTTACAGGAGAACACACTAAATTTATTGGTCAACTCCAAATAAATAAAATAAAATCTAAATAAAATTCTAAAATCTTAAAACTAAATTCTTAAAGCCTTCAGGTTTTACTGGAGAACACAAAGTAAATTCTTTGGTCAGTTCCAAATAAGTAAAGTAGGTATTATTACAAAATAAAATCTCCAAAAAAGTACTTCTATACTGTATTCTTTCCTTTATATAGATTTTAAATGATTTAAATGAAATGTTTTAAATGGCTGGGAAACAAACCCTATAAATACTGTAAATAGACAAAAACATTCTGTATATAATCTTGGTATAAATTCAAGTAGCTTTCAAATGTAAACAAAGGTGAAAATAAACAAAACTGAAATAATCACTCAATAACAGTAGTTAGGCACCGCCATGAGTGGCAGCATATCCAGCAGCTCTGTGTACGACGTTATCTTGTTTATCTTTCTACCTTTTTCTCTATCTTTCTGATCACTCCTACCACTTTCTTTTATGTGGACTCGTTTCCTGGACACTTTTTACTACTTGGACATGGCTTTTTACACGCCAAGACTCATCTATTCAGGTAGTCAACTTCTAGCGCTGAGAACAAAAGCCTGTGCCGGTGTGGTTTCCTATTAACCTGACGAGGTAAGACAGCGGTATCATGGCAGCAGAGCCGGAGCTAAGCTAAAGGCTTATCGGCTAGCGAGGACGTGGTGATACAAGCCTTCGGTGCCTTCTGTAATCCTGGGAAATGTGAACTCACTACCAAATAAGATCAACGAACTGGCTGTGCTGGTGAAAAATATCAGGACCTACAGAGAATGCAGTTTGTTGTGTTTTTGTGAAACGTGGCTAACAACTAGCATCCCAGATGCTAACGTGGAGCTACCCGGTTTTACAGTAGTACAGTTAGAGTGGACAGAGATGCAAATACCTGCGGGAAGCGGAAAGGAGGAGGACTCGCTCTCTATGTGAACACAAGGTGGTGCAACCCTGGACATGTAAACGTTAAAATCTCCACTTGCTGCAGGGACTTCGAACTGTTGGCCATAAGTCTGCGTCCCTATTACTTGCCCAGAGAGTTTGGACACGTCATTGTTGTTATTTTTTACATCCCTCCTCGCGCGGACGTGGAGATAGCGTGTGACATCATCCACTCTACTGTTGCTAAACTACAAACACAGTACCCCAAGGCGCTTGTGCTAATCTCTGGAGATTTTAACCATGTGACGCTGGACAAAACATTATCTGCCTTCTCCCAGGGAAATAGGATTACTGACCTACTGTATGCAAACGTTAAGGACGCATACAGCACCACCCCACTGCCAGCGCTTGGGAAAGCAGATCATAACCTGGTTCTGCTTCAGCCTCACTACAAACCAAGAGTGAGGGAGCTACCTACCACACGCTCATGCAGGAAGTTGTCCCCTGAGGCAGAGCAGGCTCTGAGAGGCTGCTTTGGAACTACGGACTGGGATATCCTGCAGGTGTCACATAGTGAGAACATTGAGGTGGTTGTTGACTGCACTACTGACTACATCAGCTTCTATATGGACATTGTAATTCCAGTAAGAACAGTACGCTGCTATGCTAACAACAAGCCATGGATTACAAGTGACATCAAGGGCCTTTTGAACCAGAAGAAAAGGGCTTTTAAAGGCGGTGATCAGCATGAGCTCTAGCGTGTGCAGAAGGAACTCCGAGTCCAGCTCAGGGCAGCGAAGGAACAGTACAGGAAAAAACTAGAGCAAAAGTTGCAGAATAACAGCATGAAGGAAGTGTGGTATGGGATGAAGATCATCACTGGCTGCAGCTCGAAGCGGGGTGCCTCCATCGAGAGAGACAGGGAGAAAGCAAACCTGATGAACAACTTTTTTTAGCAGGTTTGACCACCCTAACCCACTCCCACTCTCACCTCAGAGTACTGCACCCTCCACCCATCCTTCTGCTGATACCAGCATACCTGTAGGAGAGAGTTTCCCCCCACCCACAATTACAGCAGCCAAGGTGAGCAGAGAGCTGAGGAGACTTTGTGCCAGTAAAGCAGTAGGTCCAGATGTAGTATCGCCACGGCTGTTGAAGGCCTGTGCGTTCGAGCTGGGGAGTCCTCTACAGCACATCTTCAACCTGAGCCTGGAACAGGGGAGAGTCCTGAGGCTTTGGAAAACATCTTGCATCACCCCAGTCCCAAAGGTATCACATCCTGGTGAGCTGAACGACTTCAGGCCTGTTGCTCTGACGTCAAATGTGATGAAGACCATGGAGTGGCTGCTGCTTCACCACCTGAGGCCACAGGTCTGCCACGCCCTCGACCCTATGCAGTTCGCATACCAGGAGGGAGCGGAGGATGCTATCATCTACATGCCACACCGATCTCTCTCCCACTTGGACAGAGGCAGTGGTGCAGTAAGAATTATGTTTTTGGACTTCTCTAACGCCTTCAGCACCATCCAACCTCTGCTCCTTAGGGACAAGCTGACAGAGATGGTAGTAGATTGTGGACTATCTTACAGACAGACCTCAGTATGTGCATCTCAGGTCTGACATTGTGGTCAGCAGCACAGGAGTGCTGCAGGGGATTTTGCTTTCTTCAGTCCTGTTCAGCCTATATACATCGGACTTCCAATACAACTCGGAGTCATGCCACATGCAAAGGTTCACTGATGACACTGCTATCATGGGCTGCATCAGGAGTGGTCAGGAGGAGGAGTATAGGAACCTAATCAAGGACTTTGTTAAATGGTGCAACTCAAACCACCTACAACTGAACACCAGCAAAACCAAGGAGCTGGTGGTGGATTTTAGGAGGACCGGGCCCCTCATGAACCCCGTGATCATCAGAGGTGACTGTGTGCAGAGGGTGCAGACCTATAAATACTTGGGAGTGCAGCTGGATGATAAATTGGACTGGACTGCCAATACTGATGCTCTGTGCAAGAGAGGACAGAGCCGACTATACTTCCTTAGAAGGCTGGCATCCTTCAACATCTGCAATAAGATGCTGCAGATGTTCTATCAGACGGTTGTGGCGAGCGCCCTCTTCTACGCGGTGGTGTGCTGGGGAGGCAGCATAAAGAAGAGGGATACCTCATGCCTGGACAAATTGGTGAGGAAGGCAGACTCTATTGTAGGCACGGAGCTGGACAGTTTGACATCTGTGGCGGAGCGACAGGCGCTGAGCAGGCTCCTGTCAATCATGGAGAATCCACTGCATCCACTGAACAGTATCATCTCCAGACAGAGGAGCAGCTTCAGTGACAGACTGCTGTCACTGTCCTGCTCCATTGAGAGACTGAGGAGATCGTTCCTCCCCCACACTATGCGACTCTTCAGTTCCACCCAGGGTGGTAAACGTTAACATTATACAAAGTTATTGACTGTTATACTTGCCTTGCACTCTCCACCTTGCATTTTTTAACTTGCACTGCATTTTTATCACTCTTTAATTAATATTGTTTTTATCAGTATGCTGCTGCTGGAGTAGATTAGATAGATAGATAGATAGATAGATAGATAGATAGATAGATAGATAG
>JANRMT010062829.1:1307442-1332117 GCA_026402145.1 Polypterus bichir lapradei | reverse complement strand
CTATCTATCTATCTATCTATCTATCTATCTATCTATCTATCTATCTATCTATCTAATTGTGGTCAGCTTGTGCTCCAAGGCAAAAAAAGAAAGGCACAAGAATTACGTATTAGTGCAGCACTTGTTGGGTCTGGGACTGTAAGCCTTACATTGTGTGTGCTCTAAAGGATGACACTGCTTCAGAAGTGTTGTACAAAATATATTACCTTGTCTTTGTGGGAACATGCTTTTCACACAATTTGCACTGCACACTACTATGCTTCTTGTGAGACTTTAAATAGCCAAAATATCTCCATGCTACTGAATTCCTCTAACCCTTCTTTTCAATAATGTACTCATCTTTTGAGACTTGGGCTGTGTCTGTTGGGGTGTCTTCTTCGGTAATGCTGATATTTTTTGTTTTCATTAACATTTTCTGTCGTCATTTTCTCTTTTATGTCACTCCCACTCCTGGCGCACTGGTGTGTGTGGCTGCTGCAACCCAAACATTAGTACGTGTGCTGCTGCCAGTTCCATGCTGTGTGCATCAACCTAACCTGACATAGCTGGAACTCTATTCCAGTCACATGATTGGTTCCGTTCTGTTCTTATTATCATTGGTTTTTCATGTTGTCTTGTGTTTCTATTGAGGAAAAAATATTTCATGATAATTATCTTTATTGTTACCTGAAATTGCTTCTTACAGAATCAAAATTGGGCAAAAAACACAGATGTTGCCATGCAGCTGATTGCTGCAGAATGTGCTAGGAGCCACACTGCAATGATCACAAAGATGTAGCAGTAGTCTGGGATTGTTGTACTGATCAGCAAACTATAATTGTATAATTATATATTAATATTAAAAATGTAAAGTAATTAAGTATTATTTTAAAAAGAAGTAATGTCTTCAAGAATAATGTTCAATAAAAATCTGGACAGTTAGGGCTATTTGTGGCTTGATTTAAATATAAATATATGCCAGATCTCTAAAGACCCCAGGTATGTAATATTATTTGTTGAAATTCCCATGTATATAAAAGTTAAAATCATGTTAAAGTATTTAGAATATTTGAGTATCTAATCTCCTCTATGCCCTATTAAAAATCAATAATGAGAACTGAGAACTGAATATTGTGTTGATGTATACTGTGTCTCTAACACCATGTTTGTTATTTATGATGTTAATATATTAAATTCATACTTAATGAAAGAATAGTTTTGACAAAATCAAATAAATGAATAAAGATATAAAAGAACTGTAAAATGTGAAAATAAATAAATAAAAGCACAATGACACGAGCATAAATGATTAAATGTGTCAGAAAATAGGAATGTTACTTATTTCATTATGTATTTAATTCCACTTTTTTCATTTTTTTTTATTTCAGTAACAGGGCACATAACATGAAATAAGCCTTGGAATGAAAACTGTCATTTTCACCTGTCAAAGTTAGGAGAGTGGGCTTCAGCAAATCCTGATTTTTGATTGGTGAGTCATCTGTAGAGTACCATAGCAGGAAAGAGAGAAAAAGAGAGAGAGCAAGAGACATACTCATGTATTTAAAGTGCAGTTCTTACAAGTCTTATGAGATCCTCACCTCTGCTTGAATTTATTGGGCTTGGTGCATGGCCTCCTGCAGATCTCAGGATGTATCCTGGCTTGGATCAACTCACAGAGCTGGAGAAAGTGAGTAAGAATGAGAACAGTGTGAGGTGGAGCCATTGGTGCACATGTGTAGACAATGGACAAGGTGGAGAAAAAAGCATCATATCTGCACGAAAAGAGCCTTGGAAGAGTTAAATACTAATGGGTGGTAAGCCTCAAGAGAGAAAACGAAGGAGAAACACTGCATTACATAATGTATTAGACTACCAACACCAGTGATAAAAAATGTCATCAGAATAATGCCTTAAAAATATCACATAAAAGTAATATCTGTGAACATGTCATTTTGTCATACAGTAGAACCACCAAAGGACAGTATTAAAATATATTTTAACAAACATCAAATATTAAACACTGAAAGCAAAAATGCAAATAAATATTCATTCAAAAAATAGTTCATTGCACAGCCAATACATGACAGTCAACACTAAACACGTTAACAATTTCAGTCCCAGAATGTTGAGTGTAATTTTTCAGGCCAATGTCAAGTATAGTCAAACTTTATTTGTCACATACAAATTATACATACAGTACAATATGTAGTGAAATGTTTAATTGCTAAACTCTAAGTCTGTGCATTTAAGAGGAATTTAAAGGACAGTCACAAAAATACATGACTTTATAAATATCAATAAAATCATTAGGTTAAATGCGTGCAATAGTATAACAATAGAAGAGATTCGACAGTATGGCACAATGTAGTTCCAGACACTTTCTTCATTCAAAATTTGAATGGACTGTAGAAAAAAGCTTCTCCTCCTTCTCTTTAAGCTGGTCTTCATGCCACAGTATCATTTTACTGACTGCTGAACAAAGAAGATGCCATTTTTGGGAAGGCTGACGGCTGATAATTTTCATTATCAAGTTCCAAAATTATGTGGTGTAGATGTCCTGTAAGTTTGGATGTGCACACCTAGTTGCAGCGGTCACGAGGATGCTATTATTCACTCTGGCCTAAGGTGATTTGCTTTATTTTATTACAAGGATCCAGGAACACACCTTGACCCAGCATGTACACACTCACACACAGAGATATTTATAAACAGACTCAGCAATTTGTAAAGAAAGGAAAAAAAATAATTATTAAACAAGCAATGCATATGCCTAACCCCTAATGGCGATAATTATTTTACAAATACTCAACAAAGAAAACCGAACAATACACTGGGCACTACACAGTAAACAATTAATACTTGCGATACAGTCCAAACACAGTCCAGTACAACATATGCAGATTATGATGATGTGTGGAATTAAAAACCCCTGTGAACAGCCCTCTGAAAGAAAATGACAAGTTTTGTTCTACCAGGTTCTTTTTATTGCATGAAGGTTTGGCATGATTGGAAGTGTCTCCCAGACAAAGACTTAGCCAACCAAGACGAAATCACATGAATACGCGGGCACAGAACAAGCACATACATCCAGACAGAAACTGTAATTGTAGTTGTAATCCAAAAGAGTGTGAAGCATAGAAACAAATAAGCATAGATGATTGCAATCCCTGCTGTGTCTTTTTGGGTCCTTTTTAAAGGGAACACCTAATTCTCTTTCTTCCCAGCAACCCCCGCACTACTCTGAAGCTGCACAATGGTGTAATATGACCTGGGTTGCTGGGAGCTGCAAGCAATTAAAGTAACATTGCTACACAGTGATCCATTCAGCAAATTGCACCACTCTATACAGGGCCTTGTGGTTCTCCTGCATGCTGTTTCCAAACCAGGCAGTAATTCTTCCTGTCAGGATGTCATCCCAAATGTTTAAAATCCAGGTTTTGTTCAATGGGCAAAGTGCTAAATTGTATTGTAATCAACATAATTTATGATAATATTGATGATTTCTATTCCAGTGTAGTGAAATGTCTGAGTTCATGTACCCTTTAAAATATATCACAAAACAAATTATCAATAGATCACTTGTAGCCGTCAAGCCCTAAGGTGGAACTGCAAATTCAAGGTTCACATGTGCATACTTGATTATTGGTGTGGTTAGAACGCTGAAGAGATGAAAAAAGCCTTACTTTCAAATTGGAAACAGGCTAGCGGCATCAGGCACAAGGAAAATATCACCTTCTCCAAACAGAAATATTTTTCTAAATAAGAAAGATCATTGAGCATATCATGGAAAACTGGAAAAAAACTTGTTTATGACAGTGATGCTCAGTTTGCTATAAACATTTTAATAATTATATTAAGGCTAGTTTATTACTTATTTAATTTTTGCACAACAGCCCCATCTGCTGGGGAAATAGGAGCAGTTCCCCCACCCTCTTTTAATGCAGAGACACCATTGCCTATCATTGTAAATCCTTTCTCAGTCACTTTACAAGCACAGAGATTGTTTACTTTTATATTTTTTACAGTCGGAGTAAACAACTTGCTCGCGTTTTCAGAGTGAATCAGGAACAGAGATTGAGGTCTTCCCACAATGTACCATAAAGACAACAGAGCACATCATTCATGTCAGCCACATCAGAGGCGTAGTCCACACTATTGACAGCCACACTGACTACCAGTCCATCCAATGGTTAACCAAGGAGTTTGGAAATCCATAAAGAAACCAATGCAGACAAAACAGTCATAAATCCTGCTGAACACAAGAAGATCAGTCAGAATACCATCACATCATCATCACTCAGTAGTTAAAAACTGGTAATACACAAATAAAATTCAGAAGTGCTCACTTCTAGCCCTCCAATTATCATTAAAAGATAAAAAGCAAACAACTGAAAATTCAGCTTAGGCATGTGATTTGTTAGCATGCAGTTGATTGGCTGAAAATGGTCAGTGAGAGCATGTGTTTTTATTATTATTATTGCAGCACATTTTCTGATAGCAACAATTACAGAATGACGGCCATAAGATGGTGTGTTTATAAAACCTTAGTAATAAGGAAAATCCACCAGATGGCACTCTGAATCTCCATAAGCAGAAAATGTCCTCTTTTTGTGTAGATAACTAGGAATCAAAGTAGCACATTTAAATAAACAATCCATGCAGAAACACTTATTAAAGTGATTGAACTCTAACGTGAATATTTGTATATTTCAAGAAGCAATCAGTTTGGAAGCCGTTAATTCTTCACATAATGTATGCTGCTCAGTGCTTTGTGCTTGCCATTCATTCATTCATTCAGCATCAATCTCCATAAGGTTAAGTGAGTATAATATAACATACAGTAACTTCTCAAACTCACTACTTCCAATTCAGGGCCACAGGGGTGTGCATCCTATCCCAGGAGCATATGGCATAAGGCAGGAGGCACATATGATTAGTTTGCCAGCTTATTGCAGTGCCCAGTCCTGAGCCAAGAGGACCGATTTCTTCATGCAGAACAGAATGTGTAAACTTAAAGCTAGGTTTCTAAATGCACAAGGTGGCACTCTTAGCCACTGAGCCACCTTACTGATTCTGAAAAGGCATTTTTATCCATTGTACAAATAAAACACAGATAAAATGATGCAGGGCTGGTGTCCCAAATCAAAGCCATATTTATTGTATGTGGAAAGAGTGAATAGTAGGTTCACAAAGACTCTGCTGGCTTTGTCAAAGGCATAGTATGGTGGTTCTTGAGGCCAGAAAGTAAAGTGGAGTGGAAATAGTAGAGAGGAAGATGGAGTTGGCCTTGAATCTTCTGGGACAGTGACTTCAGACCTCTGGAAAAAAAGTGACAAATACATGAGTCCCCTGATATTCCCTAAAACTCTCTCATGCGATTCATTTTGCTTTGCCCCACTTGGTTCATGCGAAGAATCATGCCAATGACACAATTAAATGTTTATATTTTATTTTACATTTAACTACAAATCACATGTACTATGACAAAGAAGTGGGTGTCCATTTCATTAAAACAATTTTAAAAACTTCATTTCCTAGGAGAAAAAACACAATGACATAGGTGATCGAAAAATTTGCAAAAATAATGGTGTTTCACAAACAGCAAAATGTATGCCTGAAGTATTTAGTTGTTTTTATGCACATAATTTTGTCTGTTTTGAGGTCTCATGAACTAAAACATGGCATACAAACAAAAACATAAATGTGTATACGCACACAAAAATTCAGATGCATAAAACTGTACATAAGCAAATTTCCACGCACTTCCCCTTTATAAATCTCAACCAATGTAAATTTTAACGCACATGCATGTGCCTACAGCCCCATCCTGACTCCTCCCAGAATTTCTCATATTTGAATATGCAAATCACTATAAAAAACCTTCCGTTCAGTGTTTTTTAAAAGACAATGATAAAAGCATATATAAAAAAAAGAAGAATTTCACCAAATGTGAAATGGAGGTCCTACTTAGTGAAGTGGAGGCAAAGAAAAACGTACAATTTGGAGGCTTAGGCAGTGGTATGACTGAGCAACAGAAGGAAATTGATGGAGCAGAACTCAAGAGATCAAGTTCAGAAAGTCACACAGTACCCAAAAAAAAGGGGTCAGATGTGAAAGTCCACATGAAACGGCAGCCGTGTGTGTGTGTGTCATATGGAAGAATATTAGGGCCACAGGGAAGAACAAAAATGACACAGTGAAGAAAAAGAGGTCTATGTTCAGATTAAAGTCGAAATGTCAACTTTAATGTCAAAATTTCCACTTTAATCTTGACGTTTATTTTGCCATTAAAGTTAAATATTGGAAAATTCATCTTAAAATTGACATTTAATCTACTAGAGTTTCTCACATCCTATCGTACCTAAAGTAGCACATTAAATGCTTTGTATTCTATGTGTTCCCAAGTTGTTAATCGCTACGTGCTTCTTAAACAGGCTTGCTCTTACGCCGACACGAGGGCACAGGCAGTGATCACCACAGAGAATACATTACATTCATGGGATTACAGCTGTCTGAACATTTTAGAATACTAAGATGCACAGTATACTTTATATCATTTTCGTGAAAAAATGCATTAAAGCATGTATTAACCATGTGGGGGCACGGTGACACAGGGATTGATCCTGTCTCTGGCAAGACTCCTGCTGGGACGGGAATGACCCTGGATGGAATCACTTATTGCAGCAGTACTGTCCCTGTTAAATGTACCAACCCTCAATTCCTATCCTTTCGTTTACAGATAAATATCTGTAATAAATGTAAACCAGCTGTAAGCTTAGAGGGCAAAATACAAATCTTCATTATATATGTTTAATTGTTCCATCCATCTATCCATCTAGTCCCAGCAAGCATGGAGCACAAAGCAAGAACAATCCCTAGACTGTGAACCAGCTCATCGCTACCACTGTGCCACCATGCCCCCACATGTTTAATCATTGACAGTATACATTATTTAAATGAAGTTAACAATTTATTTGTAAAATGTAATATACATACTGTAATATATTTCATCATAAAAATCATATTACGTATACATCCTAGTATTCTAATAGCACACAGCTCCAAGAAGATAGCTCTTGGAAATCTAAATTGACTTAGAAGCGAGTTATCATCATTTGTACATATGTGCTCTCTTCTATTGAATTGAACTGAATTCCGTTATTGTCATTGTATGGTACAATGAGATTCAATATGCAACTCCTCCATACAATTATTTTCCTATAAAATGATAAAAAAAAAAAATATGTTAAAAAACAAAAATATACATTATGAAAGCATAAGTACAATATTTATATACATATAGTTCAGATAGTGCAAATGGTTCATAATGTCGCCCCGCTGTGCAATGTTACAGTTGTAGCACAAGTTTACATTGAGGTAATTGTAATTATAAGTACAAAGTTCTATACAGTTCTACCAAGAGCACTAGTTGGACTGATTGAGTGCATTTATAGCTCTTGAGATGAAGCTGTTTCTGAGCCTTGAGGTCTTTGCAGGAAAGGCTCTGAAGTGTTTGCTGGATATGAGAAGTTCTAATAGACTGTGGCATGGATGAATGGAATCCATACATATGCTGGAGGCTTTCCTGAGGCAGCGTGTGCAACAAATGTCCTCCAGGGCTGGAAGCTGTATCCCGATATTCCTCTGCGTTCTTGACAAAACCCGCTGTAGAGCTTTCTGATCAGCTGCTGTGCAGCTGTGATTCCACACTCAGATACAATGGGTTAAAATATTCTCAGGGTGCACTAAGAGTAACAAAGTTAAAGCAGCTATGGTATTTGGAATAGTTTGGCCGTTTTGTACCCCATTATATTGTCACAGAATGATTACAGTCAGGTGCCTTAACTTGAGTGCAGACAACCTCATACTGGCGCAATGATTCTTTCAGCATGACAATAACCTGAAGCATACAGCCAAGACCATACAAGAGTGGCATCAGGAAAAGTCTCTGACTATTCTTGAGTGGCCCAGACTTATATTCCATCTGTGGAGAGATCAGAAGATGACAGTTTACAGACACTTCCCCCCCAGTCCAAAAAAACCTCAGATCTCTCAGGAGGAATGAGATAAACTATCCAAACCCAGGTGTGCAAAGCATGTAGAGACTTACCCATAAAGACTCTAGGCTGTAATAGCTCTTTAAAGGGCTTCTACAATTTGCAGCTGTTACATAGGTTAAAAGTTCAAATAAAAAGAAAGCAACATACAGTTTTAACATACAGTTTATCATCATAAAATATTGTCTGTAATACTTTTAACACTTTAAATTACATGAAATATATAATATAATAAAATCAAATTTTTGTGCCATCACTATGCCTTTCTCGCCTTTGTGAGATATTGATTATCTATGCATACAGCATCTCTGCTGTTAATCATTAGTATTAAAATATAAATAATATGATATTTATAAACTATAAACCATTAACTCACCTATTCTGTTTCCCTTCTTGGTATTCCCTTGTGGCACCTTGTGCCACTGCTCTATTGCCAAGTTGTTTGCATACCTTTGGAAAAGTCATCACTAAGGAAAGAAGCACTAGAATCATCGGGTAGAAAAGTCTCTTTATCAGATTGGCTGGCCTAGCACTGACTCAGCTGTTGAATGGCCAGCAGTGCAGAGGTGGCTTGTTGGCCAAGGTCTACAGGACTCTCACTGTGTCTGGCTTGTCTGACCCCTTTAGTACAATCTGGCAGTGGTTCTACAATTAGCAGAATTTTTTGATGTATTGGAACAAATTTGTATCCTTATATGTGATAGTTTTGTATTTAGTGAGCAGTATAATCTCTTCTTGCATTTTGTCTTGCAGTTTGAAATATTGTATTGTATTCTGCAGTGGCAATGATGGATTGGCTATCTTGCTCTGTGAAGAGAATTACTTGTGTTCTGTTTTGTGTATTGTACCTATCCCATTTTTTGACAACCATTTCATGTTCAACCTGTCTAGATGGGGGTCTCTCTGAATTGCCTTTCCTAAGATATCTTCCATTTTTTTCCCCTACGATGGTCTTTTTCTCTTGTCTACTTAGGGAGTCAAGGTTGGGGGACTGTCAAAAAAAAGGCCTGTTAAAGGCCATTGCAGCATTCCTTGTGTGATTTTGGGCTATACAAGAAATAAATTGTTGTTGTATCATTACAAAAACTGTATACTGTTTAAGTATAAGGTCAGAATGCTGCACTTATCCATGGTTCAGTTCAAATGTATATCAATTATGTTGTGCTTTGTAATTTAAAATACATTAATATTTCTTCTATGCCTTTTTAACCAGAAGTCTACATTTTTTTTTCTGTAAAATAAGTATTAAAGCATCGTATATTGTTGCTGATTGTTCCATTAATGAGCATTTTCAATGCGAGTTCCAACTTACATAGAAAATCTGGTTAGGACGTCTGCAGGAACAGAACTCATTCACAACCTGAGGCCTGCCTGGTGTACTCTATTCATACTCTCCTTTGAACACCTTTATTCAGCTTAAAAATTAACATTATAAAATATGCTGGGATTGCTCCAGTGTAACATAGACATTTTAAAATGTTTTTGGTGATTAATTTATGTTTATTTTTTATTGTGTCTTTTATTTTTCTATTCATTTTGTAAAGCACTTTGAGCTACATTTTTTTGTATGAAATGTGCTATATAAATAAATGTTGATTGATTGATTGATAATCACAGTTAGGCAAATGAACAATTTAAAAAAAATATGTATCTTTCCTTTCATAAGTTACTACCAAAATACCCGTGCTTCGCAGCAGCGAAGTACTGCCTTAAAATTTTTATTAAGAAGAAAAGTAAACCTTTTTAAACTGAGAGAAAATATACCAATAATTATTTGTTAAGGATCTCTTTGTACACCACGTTGTCAGTTCGGTTTCCTTTCATAAGTTATTAATGTTTAGTGCTATTATTAGTAGAACAGGCCCTCAACAACTTATGGGTGATGAGCCTATGTGGTGATTCCTGTAGCTTTCTTGGGCTGAGCCCATCCTGACTCTGTCAATCATCCAGCTACTAGTCCACCAGCTATGGCTATCAAAAGGAAAGCTGTGTGTAATACTGCACAATGGTGCGGCTGACCAGGTAGGCAGAAGGTAGATGAGGTGGGTTTCACTACACCAGTGAGTTCTGAAAGCAAAAAGTCAAAATTTTAGTACTGATCCAGTGCTACAAAAGTATGAGAAGAGGCTTTAATACAAGTGAATGGAATAATGTTCCTTTCTAGGGTTGCTAGGATCACACTTCATGACAGTCACAGATTTAAAGTAGTAACAATAAGAAATAACAGTTTTCAAGCACAATGAGTCCACGGCAATAAAGTTTTGTGGACCGTGTTGATGCCCCTTGTAATTGTGTATTGGGTAAAGCAAAGTACAGCAACTGTACAGTCAAAATAATTGATTCTTTAGCCCACAGAGTTTCTCCTGCTGGGACAGTGATCCTTCAGTTTCAGAGGCAGGTTCAGGAATAAACCGTGACTTCTTGTTTGAGGGTTCTTATATAGGGCTGGAAATGAAGAGGTGGTGTTTTGTGCTATAAGAGGAAATGATGTTAGTGGTCCTCCCAATTGACTTTCTCTGGTCTAGGGATTAAAGAGGTAATTAATAATTAGAAATAATTTTCAGAAAAAGAATTGTAAAAATATAAAACTAGTGCCATACAAGGTAAGGTTCAATGTAGCTTACAGGGAAACTCCTCATTTGATATTGTTCAATAAACGGTTAATAGCTAACAGAAATCAATGACTTGAAGTTATTTGCAGCTGCATATCCTGTTTTCATCACCGTTTTTTGATTTGTACCTTCTTTGTGATGGATTCCTATTCATAAAGGTTTTCTTTTTCTGATCGTTTTACTCAAGAGATCACTGCAAATGGAATATTTAATGCCATTTTCACTGCTTTTGAAAAGGCTGAGTTCAGAGAACCTTCCTGTGGGAAAATGAAGCAAAGGACATGTGTGGAAGAAAGAAAGATTACTAGCAAACTGCAATGTGAGGATTTTTAAGTGTGCATAGCAAGTGGCTACAAGGGGGTGAAATGGATCAATAGACTAAAAAATATCAATCAACGTGTCATAGACTCTAAAGAGCCATTTGACTTCTATGAAACTACTGGTGGCAATATCAAGGGCACTATGAAGATATCATGGCAAAATTATTCTATGGAGAGATAAAAAAAAACATCAGTCTGTCACTCTTTGTATGCAATGTAGCATCTTTCACTGTATATACCTTAGAACATTGTCGCTGAGTAATAAACTGGAAATATGGCAGGTGAAATCAAATTTTGCTGAATTTCTGTAAACAGTTTGAAGCCCTGATGGTAAATGTAAATACTTCAGGTTACCATATTGTAATCAGATGTACTGGTGGAAGAAGCTATTGTCTTTGTTTTTTTAATTTAAGTGTGATTTGTTTTTTATTTGGAGCTTTGGTGCTCACAAAATACAGTATGCCATTTCTATGCATTATTTTCCTACTTACGAGTAGATAATTTAAAGCATTGCTTTATTCTTTTATTTGTAAAAGATTGTCAATGTTAACATATTCTTTAGTATTTTAAAATTAAGTTGCAAAGCATGAAGAAGAGGAAACAGTTGATTATGTTTGTTAACATGCTGTATATTGTTATGTCCCTTTATAAACAACATTTATTTCTATAGTACATTTTCATACAAAGGATGCAGCTCAAAGTGCTTTACTAAACGTCAAAGAAGTAGTTCCATGGAAATTAGAACAGATTAAATTTAGATAATAATAATAAATAAATAATATCCATCCATCCATCCATTCTCCAATCCACTACATCCTAACTACAGGGTCACGGGGGTCTGCTGGAGCCAAAACCAGCCAACATTATATATATTATAGGGTGCAAGGCAGGAAACAAACCCCGGGCAGCACACCAGCCCACCACAGGACACACACACACACTCACCAAGCACACACTAGGGACAATTTAGAATTGTCAATGCACCTAACCTGCATGTCTTTGGACTGTGGGAGGAAACCGACGCAGACAGGGGAAGAACATGCAAACTCCACACAAAAAGATAAATAAATAATACATACTTACATAAGAAAGATATATTATAAGAGAAATAGAAATGTAGATTTGTTTGTAGTTTCTGAGTAGCGGTCGAATGATAAGGTCAGATGACTAGGGTGGACAGAAAAAATATGTATACGAGGAGCTGATCCCAGTTCATTCTATCCTCACTGACAAACTTACATAGCATTTGTTTGAGGGTCTGATTAAACCACTCCACTAGACCATTGGTTTGAGGATGAGATACCAAGGTCTTTAAATGCTTTAAGTAATTTGGCCATTTCCCTGAACGTCTCCAAGGTGAAGGGCATCCCTTGGTCCATCAGGACTTCTTTAGGGATGTTGACTCACGCAAAGACCCCTACCAATTTCCATGCAATAGCTTTGGACTTAGCTGAGGGCAATGGAACAGCATTGGGGTATCAGGTGGCATAACCCACTAGGACTAATATATATTTGTGTCCTCTAGCCGAGGGCTCTAGGGGTTCCACCAGGTCAGCCCCGATGCGTTTAAATGGGACATCAATACGAGAAATGAGAATTAGAGGAGCACGGTCCCCCCTAGGAATTTGCCACAGTTGACATTCCGGGTAGGATTTGCAAAAGCGGCAGACCTCCTGATTGATTCCTGGCCAGTAAAAACGGGGCTTAATTCACTCAAGGGTTTTTTCGGTGCCTAAGTGGGCACCCAGGGGGTGGGTGTGTCCTAGCTTACAGACCTACTGCCGGTAGGACTGTGAGACTAACAGCAGGGACCGCACCTCCCCCTTGTGCTCTGTTACCCAATACAGCAGGTCATTATTCAGTACAAAGTGAGGGCCATGAGGCATGGGATGTTGTGTGCGATGGCCGTTTATGAGAACTACTACATTTTTTTCAAATTTAAAAGAGTCATCATTCCATTATTCCCTTTTAAAGGTCTACTTAAAAGTCTGCTTAAACTGAAAATGCAGCTGGGAGAGACGGTCAGATTCGAACTTAAAGGGTGTGATTTCCTCCAGACATCCGTTACACTTGGTGATGACGTCTCACTGTGCGACGTCCCAGGAGTCGCCACGTCACCATGAGCAATTACCTCCCCTCACTTAGTCAACTGTGTACACAGCATGGATGCAGCTGGGGACGTATTTTCACCGTCCATTACTAGGCCCAAGTTTTGTTTTGGAGTGGCTAGTGTTATACTGCTTCTACTATTAGATCAGTCTCGCCCTAGTATCACAAGAAATGGAGGGTTTTTCAGTTACAGACACCATCAGAGTCCCCTCGTAGCTGATGTTGCAAACAGCGGACTTATACTGACGGACATCTCCATGAATACAGGTCAAACTGGTCTTGATTTTTAGCCACTGTTGCGGTAACACTAAGTGGCGAGTGACAACGGAAATGTTGCTGTCAGAATCCATAAGGGCTAGTTCTTTAAACACATTAATGATTGCCACCCCTGTGTGAGGAAATGACAGAGGATTAACCAGAATGCAGCATCTTCCTCTCCAGGCCTCCCCGCACCCCCCTTGTCGTCAGGCAAATGCTGCCACAGTGCATCGGGGTTCCTTTGCACCCACTCCAAACAGAGAGGGTGAGGCTCAAGGTTAGGGACGCCTTCGCATCCAGTTATACACAGAGGCTGCTCTGTTCCTCCAGGGTTCAAAACTTACCACAGACCTTCAATGACCTCAATAAGGTCTTTCATATTTTCATAGGATTCTCCCTAGGCCACGTAGTCCAGATAATCTGTTGTTGTTTAGGTCTAGCTGTAGCCAGCACCCAATTTTGCCTCACAGACAGAAGACTTGGGGGGAGGTTGGTTTCCCTGGGTTGAAGCCCCATTTCAAGATTTTCCTGGCCTACTGGCCCGGGGCTCCCCCACCTTTCACAGAGGACTCTGTAGCATTTGGGTGCATGGCCTCTTGCCCCAGAAGATCATAATAAGTCTCATGTATACCCCCCTCCAAGCATGGCCCTATTCAGTTGGCCTATGCTGTGGTCTCTAACTGACCCAACCCTAAACTGGACCCCCAAGTTGGAGTTGCAGTACTCTCCCACCTGGACATGTAAGGAATGAAATTCTTCAGGGTGGTGTGTCAAGGCTTCTCCAAGGTACTGCTCCTGGTTCTTTAAGTAATCCACTATCCTGCTGACTATGCCAATTGTGGTGAATAATCAAGCCTTGACACAACAAAGAGGTCTGGGGCAGCCTCCCGTATACTTGAGAATTGGCTGCAAATGCAAATAGGTTGAGAAAATGGTCTTTATAAACAAGAGTCCAAAACAGAATCTGATCTGGTTAGAAATTATGGCAGATACAAAGTTGAAAAGCAAGAAAAGGAGGAAATGAGGTCATTAGGAGGCTCTTCTGTTTGTATGAAAGTGCCATCTTCTGGGGTGGAATCAGAAGTGAAATCATGGGAGCCAGGTGAAGTTTCCCGCATTTGTTCCCTTTAGCTGCCTCCCATGCTCACTTTTGTGACAATGTATATGTATTTGTATACAGTATGTATATGTTCATGTCCAGTCTGCTGAGACAATGCACCATTCTGCTCATTTCCACAGCTTTATAGTATGAAATAACAAGGCCTCTAAAGGAAGTGCACATTAATTTTTCTGCTACAGTTCTCTGTAATCTTATCTACTCTCATGAGTTAAAAGCACAAACACTACAATATGCTTACCATGTTTAAAGATATGGTGATATTAATCAGTATTTGCCAGCATTAACATCATCGAGAGCATGAGCTGTTCTTGCTGATAAATTCTGTTCATTCTTTGATGAAACAGCTCATTGTGTATAAGTGATACATCACAGTTCAATACTCTCTAGAGCCATACTAATTAATTATTTTATTTTTTTCAGTTTATCAGTATATAGTGCACTTGTTTTTAACAAGCTCAGATTATTGTATTTATAATAGGTGGTGCTATTGTTTTGACTCTGTTACCTAGAAATACTCTAGTGCCAAAAGATATGGAAAGAAATGATTTATTAAAAAAACGAAAAAGAGGTGTAAACAAAAGGAGAACACAGGAAACACAGTCTCTTTGGACCTATCTAGATAGGCTGTTGACACCTTTCTAAAAGATGGCGTACATTTTCCCACCAAAGTAATTAAAAAGCACTCCCAAACTCACCCACTCTGCTGCCAGTTTAGTCCCTGACCAATTCATTTTCGACTCCAAGCTCATCAAGCCAGTGACCTCAACTAGGCTTTAAACCATATCTCTGGAGGCCATCATTCTATAACCATGTTCTTCTCAAACTCTCTGCATCCTGCATTAACTCATCCCGCTCTGTTATCCAAAACTTGCTTCATGCTATGCAGTTAGTCAAGGGTGTGTTAGAAGATGGTCTATGTTACGGTTTTCACTTTACTCACTCCTTTTTTAACCTCTTTTTCTTTCCTTTATTTCAGGCTCCCCTCAGTGGAGTGCATCAGCACAGTTTTCCCATCAATTCTATATTTACTTTTTTTTGTCATTTTTTTAAGGGTGGATGTCTGTGAGGACATGCAGACATTGGTTTTGAAATAAATTCTGTTCCTGTGGACATTTGTAATTTGTAGTTGAGACTGGCACTGAAAACATCCATTAATGGAAAAATAGGCAAAAATGCACAATGTTTTGCACTTTAATTTCCAGAATAATTTTTTAAACTGAACCACAGGTATGTACAATATATCAACCTTATGTTTAGACATCCTACAGGTTTTCATAATGATACAGTACCACCTGGAATTTAAAATTGTATAATCATGGCATGAAAATCCAACACTAACTCACGACTGATCCCTGCTGTCTTTGTGGAGAGATCGCTGAGTAACCAATTAGCAGCTACACTTCCTGAGACGTCGCAGCTGGAACATGCATTTACAACACTGAGCATTACCAACAGCATGCTCCACAGCTCGGTGTCAAAACTAGTTTATGTAATTTGTTAGTCAGTGAAAAATTAGATGAAATTCAGTTGAAAAGAAACATTAAAGAATTTTATTTACTCATTCTTACATACGAAATTGCCATAAGCTGAAATGGCTATAACCTGAGTCCCATCTGTATTTGAAATGATTTATTATTACACCAATTTTGATGTACAGTACTGTTTTGCATTAAAAAATATTTAATAACACAAATTAGTTTGGTCCAGCTTTGCTAACTAGGACAGTTCATTGTCATTAAGTCTGACACAAATTTTATAGTATTGCTGAGAACTCTACAGGTAAACGTGTAGGAAGCATTTCACAATGACACAGAAGTGGAGGGTAGACGAGACTGGAAGTCGTACTGCAGTGTCCATTGCCTGATCAAGAGGCAACACCATTGGAGACTAACTGAATCTCCAGGATAGCAGTTACAAAAGGTCCAGAGAAATTCCACCAACGTTACCATTTTGCGAAAGGTCCTGAAAGAACAAGTAAGAAAGTGAATCAAAAGAAGTGAAGCAACCAGACCCACTCTCAACACATCAACGGGAACTTCCTGCAAAACCGGCATTGCAGTACAGAGGAGTCAGAGGAGACTAATTACACATTAAACAGGGAGACTGTTTTTTCAATCCTTTGTTTATCTCCATGTATTTGCATACAACACTGTGAAAAACTGAATCTGACACATCACGAATAATTCAATAAAACAAAAATCAAGAATGTTTCGGTAAATCTGCACCATAGCAACTGAAAATTTAAAATAGAGGAATGACCAGTTCAAACTCCATACCATGATGCTTTTATTTTAACAATTGTTATGGGCAGATCAGTTGCAACATGTTAATGTGTGATTCTGGGTTTGTTAATTCTCAAAATATTCCCCAGGTCACTATTGGGAAGTGTGGCTTAAACTGACGAGGACACCATGGGCCTCATATATAACACCGTGTGTTGAATTCACACTAAAAAATGGCGTACACACAAAAAAATTCAAATGCATAAAATTGTGTGTAAGCAAATTTCCAAGTACTTTCCCTTTATAAATCCCAATCAATGTTAATTTTAACACACGTGCATGCGCCTACAGCCCCACCCTGACTCCTCCCCAAATTTCACATATTTGAATATGCAAATCAATATAAATCTCCCTTTCCTTTCAATGTTTTCACTAAAGACAATGGCAAAAATCAGAATTGTAGCAAAAGAAAAGTGTAGGCAAGGAAAAATAGCCCACTGTCTCTTTATTCTGTTTCAGACAATATTACAAAAGGCAGTGAATGTGCTGCTGTGCCCAGCAAATATGGGCACTGACTGTATACACGCCTCTGCTTCAGAAACCTTTGGGTGACCATCTGGCTGTATCCTGACAGATGCTCTTCTGGAGTCACAAAAGAAAACAGTGGATGCTATAAGAGATGTGGCCAATGAACTAAGGAATATAAGGGCTGCATTATGTGATATTGAAAATAAATTAAATGAATTGGTTGAAAAATAAGTGCTGCATCTGATTACCTGTTTTTACATTCTGCTAATTACATTTAAACAAAGTTGTAATGCTATCTAATTTGGCTGATCATTTGGTGGGTCAGGGTCATCATACCGCAGGTATGGGAAGCCATGATTGTGTGCCACATTATGCAGCAACATGCTTACACAATGCAACACACTTTTTGTGGACTATAGAGAGCCCATTAATAGAGTGGAAATGCTTTCCATTTACATAAGCAAATTCATTCTCTGAATACGCCTTTATACTGTAGCACTGGTGCAGAGCATCACAACGGATTGATTCGCTGCTCTTTACATGGCTCTTTGGGGTGACTTGCTATCCTTAAAAGGACTGCTTTCCTTTTGTCACACTAGTTGGAAAAAGCACCTGCGATTTTGCAGAGTTTCCATTTTTATAGATGCTCCTGCTATAGATGATGAAATGCCAGCTCATTCTTTTGGTGAATCATCCCTGGCTGATGTAACTTGTCCAGCAATATGCATGCAGATGATCACTAGGAAATCTTATATATCTGGATGACAAGCAGATAATACCAACCCATACAGTCATCATCATCTATAAATACACACTCTCTTCTAATTCATCCATTTGCAATGTCTTCTAACAATACTAAAGCAGCTATAATAGTTTGGCCAATATGTGCATCATTATATTGTTACAAAATGATTACAATCAAGTGCCTTAAATGTGTAAACAATATACAATTAATTTGGGTGTATTTGATGCAGCCTGCATCATGGATATGAATCTAAAAGAGAAAGAGCACAGAAACAGTAGCACTGCTTTAACGCTGGATGCCACCTGTTTGCAAAACTGAGCAGAAACCTGTGTACGCACGGTGTGAGGCTGCCATGAAAATGTGCGCGGCTTTACACAAAGTTTAGCTTTTATACATCTCAAAGTGAACATGGAAACGGGCGTGTGAAAACATTTTGTGCGTACACACCATTTATACATGAGGCCCCAGGTCTGGTTCACTCTGGTCTTACTCTAGAGTTTGGAGAGCTTTCAGACAACTCGAGAATCCTCAATGGCACCAACAGACTTCTAAAGACAGGCCAGTAAAACTGGATGTACTGTATTACAGAAAGGTTACCAATATATTGGGGAGCCTGCAGCTGGGAGGTAGCTGGTGTTGAGGGCTCAATAGGCAGGAAGAAGAAGAGAGAAAGGGTGAGTCTGTGTGATGAATAGAGCAAGTTGTTAGTAGGTAAGTGGATCAGCTACTCCGTGGAGTAGTCAGGCATTCTATGTGTGCTTAGAGAGGCCAGAAAGCTATGATGTTATTATTTTGACCCCTTTGTATATTCCTTCGTCACCTTTTGCTATTGTTCCCTCATTTTGTTAGAAGAACACATTATTTTCTATTACCTTGGTATTTCTGTTTGTTATTTCGATTTGAGGATGGCTCAAGTTCCCATCACTCATCCATTATCTGAATCTGCCTGTATCATTTCAGGGTCATAGGAGAAATTTATGATTTTACTATTTACAAAAGTCTACCTCTGCATTTATATCTTAGGGAAGTATTTTTGACTTTGCTGCTTTCCTCCCACATATGATATGCATATTAGGTTAATCAGTAAGACAACCATCTACCCTCGGAACTGATTTGGGCTGTAACAAGAAAAGAAATGTCATGTCACTTTCTTCCCAGGGTTGTGGGGGACTGCTAGAGTCTCTCCCAGCTAAAATAGGGTGCAAGGCAGGAACAAACCTTGGACAGGGGGCCATTTTGTTGCATGGCGGTCACACACCCACACACCAAACACACACTAGGGCCAATTTGGCATTGCCAGTTTACCTGACATGCATGTCTTTGGAAAGTGTGAGTAAACCAGACCACCTGGAAGAAACCTCACAGACACAGGGAGAACATGTAAACTCCATGTAGGGAAGACCCAGGACACCAACCACCTAACTGCAAGGCAGCAGTGCTACAACTGTGCCATTGTGCTGCCCAACCAAATTTATGATTCATATATATTATGACAGATGGCCAGGACCCATGCCCGGCTGGGACGTCCCTTTACACTAGATCTGGAGGATCAGCCATGGGATTCACATTATGTCCCCCGGAACACTTGGTGGCAGCCCCCCGGGTTGCATCGGGGCCACAAGTTTCGAACACCGGAGCTCATTCCTGTTGGGCTCCGTGGCCACCGCCAGAGGGAGCTGTACGGTTTAATGAGCCTGTCTGGGCAGGAACGCAGCCACACCCGGAAGTGCAGCCGGAAGTAGGTCAACGAGCACCTGCAGCACTTCTGGGTAGGCTATAAAAGGAGCCGACAGTCACCACTCTGGCTGCCAGAGTTGGTATGATGCCGACGCTGCCTGGGAGGACTGGAGGAAGAGTATTTTGTTGTGTTTTGTTTCACTTTGGTGCGCTTGTGCAGGACTGTGTTGAGCCGGTGGGACATGGGGAAGACGTGCCCTACTGCTGAAGAAAAATAAAAGTCATTTTATGTTTGATTTTTACACGTGCCTCCGTTGTCAGTCTGTGTCAGGTTGGGTGCCTATATAAGTCAGAAGGCCCAGAAAACAGATGTGGCGTCATCAAACACAGGCAAAATTTTCCATGGTTAGTCTGCCGATGAAAAAGAAAGGATCAGTGCACTCTGCCATCCCCTGATCTGCCATGGAATTACCTTCATTTGAGCCCTTTAGCTGCCTTCCATGCGCATGTGTGTGACAATACATAGATAGTGTGAGATAATCAGCCCGGACACAACCAGATGGACACCAGCAGTTCTTAAAACACACATGTTTTATTAAACTCATGTCCCTCAAGTCACAAGTCCCACACACACATAGTGCCTCCAACACCACAACACCCTTACTCGGGCCTTTCAATGTCTGTGGGCCGTCTTTCTTCTCCTCACTGGAGCTTCGTCCACCTCCAGCTCTCGACTCTAGCTACTCAGTGGAGGGAGGCGGCCCCTTTTAAGTCCACCCTGCCATGCTCCAGGTGCCTCTTGATGAGGCGGTGACCACGGGCCCCTATAGGGTTGAGCTTTTATGCTCCGTTCCCGTGGCACCCCGATTCTCTTGATTCACTATCACAATGTCTGACTTGTATCTCAGAATAGATGAATAGTAACTTTCTCAAGTTAAATAAAGAGAAAACTGAAATCTTAGTGATTGGCAATAATGGATACAATGAGGCTATTAGAAATAAGCTGGATGCCTTAGGATTAAAAGTCAAGACGGAGGTAAAAAGCTTAGGGGTAACTGTTGACTGTAATCTAAATTTTAAATCGCATGTTAATCAGATCACTAGGACAGCATTTTTTCACTAAGAAACATAGCAAAATTTAGACCTTTTATATCATTGAAAGATGCTGAGAAATTAGTTCACGCGTTTGTTTTCAGTCGACTAGATTACTGCAACGCACTCCTCTCAGGACTACTTAAAAAAGACATAAATCCTTTGCAACGAGTGCAGAATGCAGCTGCTAGAATCCTAAGTAGAAAAAAAAAATCTGAGCACCAGTTTTGATGTCACTACACTGGTTACCTGTGTCATTCAGGATTGACTTTAAAATTCTGCTTATGGTTTATAAAGCCTTAAATAATCTCGCCCCATCTTATTTATCGGAATGTCTGACACCTTATATTCCAAATCGTAACCTCAGATCCTCAAATGAGTGTCTCCTTAGAATTCCAAGAACAAAACTTAAAAGAAGTGGTGAGGCGGCCTTCTGCTGTTATGCACCTAAAATCTGGAGTAGCCTGCCAATAGGAATTCGCCAGGCTAATACAGTAGAGCACTTTAAAAAACTGCTGAAAACACATTACTTTAACATGGCCTCCTCATAACTTCACTGTAATTAAAATCCTGATACTCTGTATAACCAACTCATTATAATAACTATTCATGGTGGCTCTAAAATCTGTACTAACCCCTATTCTCTCTTCTGTTTCCTTTTCCGGTGTCCTTTTGGTGTTGGCTTACGCCACCACCATCTACTGAAAGCACCGTGATGTTCCAACAATGATGGATGGATTAAAAGCCAGAAGTCTGTATGACCATCAACATCAAGTGACTCCGTGAGAACCCTAACTACAAAGAGGACTATTTCATTTATGTAAGGTAGAATGCCCAGAGGGGACTGGGCAGTCCCGTGGCCTGGAACCCCTGCAGATTTTTTTTTTTTTTCTTCAGCCGTCTGGAGTTTTATTTTATGTTTTTTCTGTCCACCCTGGCCAACGGACCTTACTCCTTTTCTATGTTAACAAATGTTGTCTTATTTTAATTTCTTATTTTGTCTTTTGTATTTCTTTTTTTTTCATTATGTAAAGCACTTTGAGCTACTTTTTGCATTAAAATGTGCTATAAATAAATGTTGTTGTTGTTGTTGTTGTTGTGGCCCCTAAACCAACCAGGGCGGCTGCCCTCTAATGGTCCGGAGGAGGCATAGTCCCTCTCCCGATCCTTCCAGGCGTCCTGGCTGGGTACCGCTCCTAGCCACTCACCACAATAGGTAAATAACTTTTCACAGAAGCCCAATAAATAAATAAATATATCTCTCTATTATATAATAAAATCCTGGGACGAGGCGAAACTTTTTAGCCTGGGACAAGATGTGACATTTTCAGAGAGACGAGACTTTGTGCCAAGAGATTTACCCACGCCTTGAGCCAGAAATAAAACACAGAGTAGATGACAAAGTAGAACATCGTAAAAAGGTTCAAAAATGTTGGCACGAAACACATGCAGAGCAGGTTAGAGAAAAAAAAAATGATAGTAAACATTGCATTAGAGCAAACAAACAGAAATTATTCCATCCATCCATCCATCATCCAACCCGCTATATCCTAACTACAGGGTCACAGGGGTCAGCTGGAGCCAATCCCAGCCAACACAGGACGCAAGGCAGGAAACAAATTCCGAGCAGGGTGCCAGCCCACCACAGGGCATGCACACACACACACACCAAGCACACACTAGGGACAATTTAGAATCGCCAATGCACCTAACTTGCATGTCTTTGGACTGTGGGAGGAAACCGGAGTACTCGGAGGAAAGCCACGCAGACACGGGGAGAACATGCAAACTCCACGCTGGGAGGACCCAGGAAGTGCACCCAGGTCTCCTAATTGCGAGGCATCAGTGCTACCCACTGTGCCACCATGCTGCCCAAAGAAATTATTACTCGGTGAAATAACGGAACAGCAAAAAGAGATCAAATATATTGTTCGGATTTAAACTTAAAGTCTGAGACTTGTAGATTGTCTAATTTGTGTTGCCATCAGGGAAAAGTAGTGTTTCTTCCCAATGAAGAAGTGTATCTGCGAGAATTAAAAGATTTGTTGTTTGGTGAAAGTGAAATCCACATACGAGAGGAAGAGATGTGAAGTGGCTGGCGCGTAGCGCAGGCCGGTTGGTTGGCGAGTGAAGCAAGCAGGGGACGAAGCCCCCTAGTTATGAAAAACATCTAAAAAGAAAGAAAACTCCTGACTTAGCTCAAGATAAAAAGAACACTCACAGTGAGGCATTATAAGAATATATTGCTATATATAATATAGCCCCAGTAGCATTTCTTGACACACGTCTGCTGAATAATTCAATGTCTGAAAGTATCCTGTGTTGGTGTGTCAGAGAGGAGGTGTGCAGTATTTGTCAAAATGACCCTTAGTTTTATCTTCATTCTGTTCTCTCCTACTACATCCAGTAGATTCAGAGTGCATTGCATAATTTAACCTTGTCTTTTTAATTAGTTTGTTAAGTCAGTGCGCCTAACTTGAGGTGATGTTGCCAGCCCTGCACATCACAGCATAGAAAATCACACTGGCCATCACAGAGCTGTAGAAGATGCAGGGGATACTACTACTCACATTAAACGGATGTGGAAGTGATTACTGGTATTAGTGCACCAACTCCACATCTACTCCCAAAAATCGACCAGGTATAGAGGATCAATTCAACTATCAGTTCCTTGGTTTTGCAGTTGTTAAGTTGCAGACAATTCCTTTTATACCAAGAATCAATGTTCTCCACCTGATTCCAATACTATGTATTTCTCTGAATGTAGCATGTCTTTGAGATGCTTGCTTAAGACTGTTGATAAGTTACCTTTTAAAATTACCAAGACAGTGTCTCCAGCAGAAGTAGAATGATCTGCAAGCCGGATGGTGAAAAAGAAACAACTCACTCATAGATCTTGAAAATAATGGCCTTTCTCTCCATGTTTTTAAGAGACATTTGAACTCACATGCCATCTGGTGGTTATCAACGGGAGCAGCAGCTTTACTGATCCAACAGATTAAGCTGAACTTGTATATTCATATCTATTTAAAATATAAATTCATGTTAAATTAATTCAGAATTGTGGGAAGCCAAAGTTAGGAGAGGATAGCAGCATGGGACTAATAGCAGAAACTAGCCCAGGACTGACTGCAAGTCCATTGCAGGACCTTCTGATGCACACACTCACAAAGGGCCACATGAGATACTTTACTGTCATAATGGTTTTTGGTGTCTGCATTTCAGAACATGTTTTAAAGTATATAGTAAATATTTGATTCTATGTTAGGAAATCTTACTGTATTGGTAATTTTTATCCATTGATCATCTGTAGTACTACTACATAAATGCATGTGCAGTACTGAGGTTTTGGCAAAATTTAGACATAGATAAATACAGTGGCCTGCAGGGGCGCACTAGCCACCCAAACCTGACACAGACAGACACCAGGCACAAGTTCAGCACAAAACACACTTTTATTAAGTGGAGAAGTGCTTCTTCCTAACTGCTCACAGTAGCACAGTACAATAAATGCAGCACACTGTCTTTGCCTTCTTTCTTCTTCTTCTTTCTCTCTCTTTGCCTCCACTCCTTCTCCAGCAAGCTTCGTCCACTTCCTCCTGACTCTGGCTTGCCTCTGTAAGGCAGCTACCTCCTTTTTAAGCCACACCTGAGATTATTCGAAATGTAGTGGAAGCCCAAACGAAGGTTCTGCAGCTCCCCCTAGTGGCATCCATGGGACCCAGTAGGGCTGAGCTGACAAATAGCATATCTCATACAGCCCTATGGGAATCTGAGGTGCCATAGCAACCCATGGGTTTGCCAAGTAGTAGTTTGGGAGAAACAGTACCCTTCATAAGCCATCTCCCAATGTCCTTACATTACGGAGGCGTCCCAGCCAGATAATGATGCTGGCTGCCATCCGTCACAATAGATAGATAGATAGATAGATAGATAGATAGATAGATAGATAGATA
>JANRMT010062829.1:1292123-1307432 GCA_026402145.1 Polypterus bichir lapradei | reverse complement strand
ATAGATAGATAGATAGATAGATAGATAGATAGATAGATAGATAGATAGATATTACTTTATTTGACCCAAAGAGGCATTTGGTTTCTATATTAAGCTCAAGAAAGCTGATGCTCTGTTGTTTAGGTTATCTCTGTATAAAGAGCAGGCCATCATATACTCAAACAACATCACAGATGATGTTTGATCGTATTAATTACTAAAGTGCTGTAATCCAAGCTGTCCCAAAATATGCCTCAAAAGTACTTGACAATCAATAAATACAATTACCTACCATGCCCAGCACTTTTGGGAAGAGAAATTATTAAATTATATGCATCAAGATAGTAGGGAAGACAACATGAAGAACAAAATACATCTGCACAGGTGTATGTTCCCCAGCTTATTATGAATTAGCAAAGTGTGGCCATGTATGTCTCTCTAGGAGATGTGTATGGCCATCTCAAAGTCAGTTGTTTCCCCATAAAAAAAAACATACCACAAGACACACTGGCTGTCACTTTTGTGTCTGCAACCTCTGGACCCTAAAAGAAAGTTAAGGTTGAAGGTATTATATAGCAGGGACCCAACACTTCTCTTTTGAGGTGGTCTTCTTCAGCTACCTAGAAACCCAAAAATGTGGTCTGGCACCCACGCAAGCTCTCTAATAAATTTTCTATTCTTAAGTACCCCATTGACATTCTATTCTGTGACTTTGACTATAAAATAAGAGGTTTCCACTCCTAGTCTGTTCAAAACAGTAACCAAGGACCATAATTACCTGGACTGAAGGGTGCCAAAACAGCAATCACCAGAGAATGGAGAACTTTCTCTTGCAGTAGTCTTTATTTGTTGCCAGACTTAGAGATTTGTGTTCCCTAGCCTGATCTTTCATGAGCCTATTGTGACAAAAACTTTGCCTCTTCCTGATCAGATACCATTTATAAAACAAAAACAGATGTATTAAAAAGTGTTTGGGGCGCAGATTTACATTTTCATGTATTTGCTTAGCAGACTTTCCAAAAGTCGTTTGTCTAGATTCCCCAGATTAATGATGTTGACCTTGATAAGAAAGGAAAAAAAGAGGAATCTTGGTCACACTAGTGTGTCTTCATTACTCATTGACCAATCAAGACCATTTTGCTGTGTTTTCTTGGTGTGATAATCTTGAGAAATGAAAGGGTGGTGTTAGGCCGGAGTTATACTTCACGGAAGCGTTGTACGGTTTATACTTGCGTGCGTACTTTACATAAATCTGGAGTAATCCACCAGGTGGTAGTGCGAGATATCATAACCGTGAGAACAGGTTTGGCTTCGCTGTGTTGTGAATTGCCTGGAACACCTATAAAATTATGATAACACCTTACCGCAATATCTCTGAAAAGGATGTTTAATGATTAAATCCATCAATCCAGGGATGTGTCCATTTCAGCTAGCATTGGACATGAGGCAGAAACAATCCCTGGATGAGGCATCAGCCCATCGCAAGGTGAATACAAGCACTCACATACACTAGCGTCATTTTAGTGTAACCAAATCTGCATATCTTTGGAAGGAAACTGGAGCACAGTGTGGAAACCCAGCAGGAAAACATGTAAACTCCAGGCAGGGAATATCAACGACATGACTCCCTACGAGACAGCAGTGCTACCATTCCACCACTGTGTCACCCCCATGTGTGTAATTATTAACAGTATTCATTATTTAAACGAAATTACAGATTTATCTGTAAAATGTAACATACATATTTTAATGCATTTCATCATGAAAGTGATATCAAGTATAAATCTAAGGATTCTAAATGTGCAGAGAGTTGGAATATCATACATTTTATGTGCTCAGTATGGTGATCTATTGCTGTTTGCCACTGCTGCCAGGACCGGAGGGAGTCATAGAAAAAAAGATGGCACAGAAGGCGGTATGTGAGACTTTTAAAATATATTGTGTTATTACAATCAGGAATATGCGATGCTTGAATATAAAAGCACCATGAATGTATTTGTATGTCGGCATTTTGCTTCACCACATCGAACCATTCATCAAACATCGAAGCACGCACACCGATCTCGTAGGATCCGCAAAGCGGCTTTCTGTCCAGAGACTCTGACGTTACATTCCAACTTTTAGCACACTGTGCCCTTCTACTTTTTGCTTGCACTGCAACTCGTGCACGCATCGCGTTAATTTCTGAGGACCTGCTCAGAGGACGCATCAAATGAATGCTGGGAACGCGTGGCAGCCATGATGCGTGCGCGTATGTGCACTAAGCGTGAAGTATAAACGAGTCCTTACTGGAAGGTTAGAGTTGGTCTTAAAGGATGTCTTCTGGGTTGATGTCTTCCCTACTCTAGAGAAAGATGGTGAACAGTAAGTTTTACCTCTAAGTGCTTATCTAGTTTTCACTGAAAAATGATTCTGTAAGCTTAAGACACAACAATGTACATGGCATCATCTCCTTGGGCTCTGCTGAAATGTCTTTCAAGTACTGTTTAGAGCTCTCTCTTGTACTCCTTACCCCTGATCCCTCCAATTCAATGGAGTTGTTAGGCAACACTAAGAAATGCAGCAGCTATGTGATGGAGGGGTGGAAATATACAAATATAGCAGCTTGGAGCCATACTTCAACATTGTGACTTGTTGCATTTCAGATCCATTACAGATTTTATGGATGAGTAGTGGAGGTTTAACTTCTGGCTAAGGTGTTGGAGTTGTGACTGCCCTGTCTCATAGTTTCAGAGTTCTAGGTAAACTGCACTTCCAGACACTATTTTGGTAGATCTTAGGGACAGATTTTTGAAGGTTACTGCTTCAGCTACATGATGCCTTAGATTTTTTCCAGTTTTCCAAAACTCTGAGTAAAAAATAACTTTTTGGCTTCAGTCTTAAATACACTTCTCCTTAATTTCCACTGCTGTCCTCACATGATTTGCCATATAGTCAAAATAACTCTGCTAGATTGATTTTGTTGACACTTTTCAGAATTTTGACGACCAGGATTAGGTCCCCGTTCAGTCTCAGGTTTAATTCTGTGAGCCTGTCTGAGTAACACCTGTCCTTAATTTCTGGGATGTGCCTCATTGTGCTCTCTGTGTGGCTTGATGGGCTGCTCTCTGTCTTTCTGAGAATATGGTGATATGGTGAACTGCTCACAATATGCTACTCCAGATATGTTGATAATAGAATTAGGATGACAGATTGGAACAGTGTTTACAATCATATGTTTTGTTCAGTTCATGCCCTCAAATCAAATAAAGGTGAACAAATATGGTATTCCAAGTAAAAAAAATCAAGACTATTCAAACCTTAGATACAAGCAAAAGTCTGCATGTAACATATCAAACACATCAATGTGAAGCTCCACAGCACACAGAGCCACCAATTGGCAGTAGTGGGGCATATTTTTGGATGAGAGGCAGAACCAGTTACAGTGGCAGAAGCGGAGTAGAAACAATATACATCATTGGTGACAATATGGTGTTCCTCTTAAACATCTCATCTTATTACTTAGTAATTTATTTAGTGGGAAAAGAAATTTCAACAAAAAATACTGTTTAGGTAATACTGCTGGTAGCATTTCTGCCTCACAGTTCAAGTAGGCTGGTTGGAAATGCCTGCTTAATTGCTCTCCATGTGAGCTCTGTATGTTCTCACTGTGTCTATTGTTTTTTTTTTTCTCTAAGATGCTCGATTTTCCTCCCACATTTCAAATATTTGCCTATTAGGATGATTACTGATTCTAAATTGAACCTCTTTGTGGACCTCATCCAGAAACAGTTTCTACACTAAACCTGACGCCACTAATTTGGCTCTAGCCTCTAAGCCTGAATAGGATTAAAAAGGTTTGGAAAATGGATGGACAAGCGGCTTCATGCACAGTTTTTGTTTCTAAGGAGTTCTGGTGCATTCCAAATCGCATCACACATCAGTCTTTCTAAACAGCGGCTCCATTCCCATTTATTTTCTTTACCGAGTAGCTTCTCCTTTTAGCCTCAGGACATTTCTTGAGATTTCTAACGGGTAGCATATGAAAGCTACAGACGCAAAATCTATAAGTGCGTTAGTGGTCTTCCTGTCTCCATGGAAATAAATGTTCCCTAAAGAATCATTGTTAAATGCTGCTTACTGTAATGGTGTTAACTGACAAACTGTTGCCAGCCTCCATATTTTACACACAACCACCACTTTTATTCATCCGATTGCTGCTGATCAACTGTGATGTGCTCCTTTCATCCTGATACTATTTTTTATCGGTCACTTTTTTATCTCTAATTCCCAGATTACAATTCCAAGAGTCAAATAATCAGTTTTCCCTCTTTGTGTCTTTTCTTCTCTTTCTGTACATCTTTCACTCCACTAATTATGTCATAGATTTTTATTTGTGTTCTTTTATTTTCATTTTGTCTCCTACCCTTTAGCAATAAGTCCTTTCAGGCCAATTTTGTTTGCTTATTTTACATTCAAATTTAATTTAAGTGAGGAACACATTTTATGAGGCAAAGCTAATATCCAGAATATACAACTAAGTTCTTTATACATTTATTCAAGGCCCATGATTTAGATGGTTTTGTGCTTGCTAAAAGGGAAATAGAACAAAGAAGAATACTGGAAATTAAATAATATAAATTAAAATCTGCTTAGTGATGATGATTATGTGCTTGTTGTGTAGTATAAACAAAAAATTTGTGATAATTCACAATGCTGTATAAAAAATCCTACCTGCTAATGCCAGCTGCAGTTCTACCTACTACACCACGCCTACCAACCCATCCATTTTCTGCAACAGTTTTTTTTTCTTCCCCTCAGAGTTGGCTGCAGGTCAGTACAACCTGCCGTGGCACAATACAACAAGTACTGCTGGACGGGATGCCCGGTCATGGCACAGCACATTCTTGCACTCACACATAGGTGTGAAATAAATGATGTCCTATTGTTAACTATCTTACATTATATTATTTAAGTTAAGTCTGCTGTTTAGTTATTATTTTTATTATTAGTATTATTATTTATTACATACTTATAATTCCATTGTTGATTTTTTTTAATGTATGTATTGTTATATACTGATATTGTCCCTTTATATTTGCCTCAAGGCACAGTCATACAAGCTGAGCATTTCACTGCATATTACATTGCATGTATAATTTGTATGTGATAAATAAAATTTGATTTGATTTGGCCAGATCAATTTAGACTCCATAATGAACTTTGCTAAACTGTTATATGAAGCTGCAGTCTTTGAAAAAAACACAGAGAGTGCAAGTGATCTTCACAGAGAAGGCAGCCTGGGCTTTCATTAATTAGTCCAGATGCCTTGAGACAGCAACACTAGCCGCTGTGCCACCGTGCCATCCTAAGATAAGTGAGCGTGTAAATGAATAGAAGAATATACTGTTAATACATACTAGACCACTCATCATTTAGCACTCTGACTCTAATTTATAACTAGACCCGATTTATAGAAAAACTGATGTTTCAAATACATTAATAAAACAAAGATTAAGTTTTCTTTTTTTAGTCTAAACATCAATGCATTATTTAAACCGCTTATATGTACTTTTCCAAACTTCTCTGTACCAGTTTTGATTCCCTTTTCCATAAACTTACAAGACAGTTAAATATTTCCTGCAGATGTTTTTCTTTTTTTTTCTCTAGTCAGTTTAGCAGCATACAGTCCATCAGACCTAACTCTAAGCATATTGAAATAAACTGAAGCAATTTGGTCAGCAACCAGTCAGACAAAAAGTACTAAACATGTAAGCAGAGCTTCTTATAAGATTATGCTAAGCAACAATATATTCAACACTGGAGTTACTTTGCTATGAGAGTCTAAAACATTTTACGTGAATTTTATAGTATGTCATATGGCTGTCCCTATATGGTCTAAATAATCTTTACTAGATTTCAGAAACGCATTTAGAACAACACAGATTACACTTAATGATTGTTTTAAGCTATAAAAGAAAAAATACATACACTTAATAAAACAAAGTCCATCCAAGAAATTCCGTGAGCTTGGTAACACTGATTTTGTTACGGCTGCCAGTTACCAATATGCGATATGAATGTGACATCCAGAGACTAACGGAAGGTAAAAAAGCGATTATTTTAAAAGATTACAGGTTAGGGATGTGATAGATAGATAGATAGATAGATAGATAGATAGATAGATAGATAGACAGATAGATAGATATCACCTTCTAAGGGCATATCCAATATCCATAATGTGTAAATATATATTAATACTATGAGAAGTACAATAAAAGACAATAAGCACTTGAAGAGATTTACATATTATGTTATTAGTAGTGAATCTCTGAAATAAAACTACGCCGCCACTGCCCCTAGTTTCAACTCCACGGCTATAAACGAAAAACTCTCCTTTATTTGACTATAAATTACGATACTGCAAAGATATTAGGTTAGAAAGGGTGAATGAAGTTCATCTTAGAAAATGAATCAGTGAAAGCGGGCCTCTTCCACTTTCTAACTCAGCACATCTTTCACATTTGAGAGAGTGGGTGGGAAGAAGAGCCCACCCTGGAGTGAGCCATATAAATGGATGAGCAGATCTGTAGCGTACCAGACGAACTGTCGGGAAGGAGAGCACCACAGACAGACTGTGCGGCTTTTGAGACAGTACGAAGAAGACGATAGCGCAGTGGTGCAGTGATCTCAAGGAAATTTTATCTTCCAGAAGACATGACCGAAGTTATTATGAACCGGGTCTGCCAGCTCTGGATCCTTACCGGTCTGCTATTTTGCTGCGTGTCGCTGACAGCTTCAGTGAGCTTAGATCTCACTGAACTCAGAAATAAAGTCGCGAAAATAAAAGTTAACCCTAGAGGGAATCTTTGGGCGACAGGTTAGTATTTTTAACAATTTAGCAATTTGGCCGTTTTGGGCACATTGGCGTTATTTAAATATATAGCATTTCCTGACTCGGCGAATTAATATATTTTTCTTTTCATTCGCCATTCCAATTAATTTTAACAGTCGGTCACTTCTATGTTCTATTCAAGATTAAAGTTCCCGTTGAAGGACGGCGATCACTTTTAGTTTGTTAGAACTGAATAATTCACGCTTTGACAGGGGAGCTTTCAAACGGTTACGTGTTTTATCTGCTCGATTGAGTGCGCTGCGGTCTTGGCAACTAACCTAAAGAATGGGAAGTGCACTTGATATGCTTTTTTTTCCTGAAACTGCGTCCTTCTAATATATATAATCATGGGCTGACTAGTCAATGGTTAAGTTTCTATTTTGAACCCAGCGCTCAGCGACCCTAATGATGAAGCCGGTTAAAATAACTGATGAATATCAAGTAACGAGGAGTACAGCCGGTCCTGGCAGTGCTAAACTGAATTTACTACAAATGTATAAGCCACAGAACACTAACGGAACTGTTTGAATTGTTTTCGTCTTATAATAATTTTATTAAAAATCCAATTGGCTGCGTTCCAGAACGTAGTGCAGTAATGTTAGTTATGAAGCTAGAAAGTAAAATGTAAGTAAACACTACTTATTTCATTACCTAACTTTACCGACTTATGATGCAGGTATCATAATTTGTGCAGTGTAGCTCAATAATATGTGATTGCACAAGTAATGCATTAGTCTTACAAAAACAAAAAGTTTAATGTGTGTTTTCACGCCTTTAGCACATCGTACTTCGAGTTTCAGCTTATCTCACTGAGATTCACAACCGAAAACTAGCAAATACAAAACGTTTTAGAGCTATTTATAATTTTAACATTCCAAAATGTAAATAATGGATATTGTGGACAAAAAGAAAGAAATACGCGCAACTCAATGTAACCGTAGTGTTGCCACGTCATCTTTTAAGATGTTCTAACGTTGTGTTGATATTAAACAAGATTCCCAACCTCATCATAATCAGCACACCTATGCACATCAGTGCAGCCCATAAATGCTTCGATTTAAGTTGTGCTAATGTTGTTTTAGACAAAGTGGTTTAACATAACAAGAGGACTCAAACTCCGCACAGAGGACATCGATGATAATAATCAGATTGGCGCCACTTGTGAAGTCTGATGTGCTTGTTTTAGAAGTTAAATTACTTTAAACACATATTTTGTTCTTCTTGTATTCAAAAGGTCACTTTATGGGTAAAAAGAGTGTACTTGACAGCCCAATGATGGAGGACGAGTCCCTGGGTGCAGCATTCCAGCCTGACCTCAGCGAGCAGGAGTTACGGGAGCTGATCACAGAGGAGGTGCTGAAAGTGGCGCTTCAGGCTCAACTGCAGGACACGAGAGGGAAAGATGACTTCAGCGACAAGGCAAGCATTTTGTTGTATGAAATGATTCGCTCTTATTATTGATGAATAAATAAATATAAATTGTCACATATAGTGTAATTATATGCAAATGAAAGTTAGAATTAGGGCAGGGCAACACTTGGCGAGAGTAAGAGAATTGTAACCAAGCTGAGTGGTCTTCTATTCTCGGGCATTTGCAGGACCGTCTTAACAGCATCATAGGCCCTCTGGCAAAGCAGTGCGCTGGGGACCCTATTTTCATAGCAAAACAGAAGACATCAGAAACATTGTGGCCACCCGGACAGTGCCCATTGCACCCATATGTTAAAACCGCCTAAGGATGAATCTGATATAAATCCTGCTGTCTGTCCGTCTGATGTCCATTAACAACGAGGGACGACTTTTAATTCTCTTGTGTATGTAAAAGCATAATGAAGTTTATTTCTGTTTAGAATTTTCTGTTTAAATAAATATAAAATCTTATCAAGAATGTAGAAGCAGGCAGCTATAAAAGGCTGGTTCTTCTGTGGAACATTTGTTAAAGAGGTAGTTAGTATACTGTAGGGTATTAGTACTAGTCATCTTAAAATCGTTTGCCTGAAGAAGGGGCCTGAGTTGCCTCGAAAGCTTGCATATTGTAATCTTTTTAGTTAGCCAATAAAAGGTGTCATTTCGCTTGGCTTGTCTCTACATTCATAATGGCTAACACGGTACAACACCCTAGTACTAAAACCTTTTGGAAATAGAAGTCGGTTTTGGGTTGGGGAAGCACGGTGGTTTAGTGCTAGCGTGGCTGCCTCGCAACAATGGGACCTGCGTTCTCGTCTTGGGCCCTCCCTGTGTGTGTGTGTGTGTGTGTGTGTGTGTGTGTGTTCGTCCTGCGATGAACTGGCGCCCTGTCCAGGGTTTGTTCCTGCCTTGAGACCTATGCTAGCTGGGATAGACTCGAGTACCCTCCGCGACACTGTCCAGGACAAAGCGGGTTAGAAAATGACTTAGAAAAAATGGTTTGGGAATCTTGCAAACAAATACTGTGGTCACCTCGCTGTATATAGGCTTACTCGCGATGTTTCAAAAGTAACAAATTAAATGAGAAGTTTGTGTTTGAGAATGTGACGTAAAAATTAGACCTTTTTCTCTTTACTACTTCTAACGTTATTAAATGTTAATTAAGACTATCATATTTTACAAAGATTCAAACGACGGTTATACACAGTTTATGTAGACGACTACATTATCTCATCTTAATGTCTGCTTAATTATATGAACTTAACAGAGATAAAAGTTGAAAGATAAGACCATATGTGGACTGCCACCCCATACTTGGTTGGTATTTCCTGGATGGGCACGGGCTTTCTATGACCCTTCAATTGTACGAGTTGAGTTCGAAGGATGGATGGATATCAGCTGCTTTTGCCATATGATAAATACATGATGTGCATCTCCAGCTTACAATAAATATTAATACAGCAATGTGGAGCATACCGTGAAGAAAAAATAATACATTTAAAATTCGTGAAAGTATTACCTATTTAAAAAGACGATTGTCGATTTTAGCTAAACAAATTACATAGTGACTGTCTCACTCTGCAATAGAAGTGGAATTCAGTAACCAATGATATATTATTAGTTGTTTATACATATGGGTGTGGTATAATGAAGTCCTAAAAGTCCATTATGTAACGGTATACGGGATGGGGCGCTGTTTTTGTTTGTTTTTGCTGGATAGTGCGTTTCATCTGTTGCATCGATGTTCCAAATTCAGAAATGTGGCTAATCTAGGAAGTGGATATTGATTTTCAAATTTTAGTCAGAGTTTTAAAACTAAATGGATGATTAAATATTTATATTTTAGTTTGTTACTGTCATTTATTTTGTGTGGTTGTGTTTAGTAACCAATCATCATGAAATCAGTGGTGCCTAATTCATCTAAGCACATCAGCTCCACTTTGATGATTTTTCTAACACATTGCAGAAATGCAATAAGATCCTCCTCATTGAAATTGAATTTCGCTGAAAGTTTTACCCGGTAAACCCATAGTCGAGATACACATGTCAAATTACCTGCCTGATTATCAATGGAAGAATACGAATCAGGGGTTCTCATTGGTTTACGCTTTTGTTTATAAATTGAAATTCCACGATGCATTGCATGTCAAAAGTATTTACAAGTATTAATTGAAAGAATGTGCGCTATGCAAACGTAAAAGACGTAAATTTTATAACGCCCCGAGCGCGGTATGGAATGAATCATTAATGGATGTCACCTAACTAGCCTCACGAAAATCCAGCATACGTCTGAAAGCCTGGAATTCGTGTCAATCCGTTTCTGATTTTATGTGCACTTCTGTTTTCAGGTTAGAACGTTTCAACTTGTGCACATCGTGGCAATGGAAGCGCTCGAAATTAACGCGCGTGAACGAGCGTGTCTGTACTTAATGAAATCGTAGATACCGAATCGCCAAACCCTTGAGGATTCTCAATATGTACCTACCGGTTTATTTCTTTCGTGCGGATGAACGCTGATAGCATCCATTCATCTGACTGATAACAACCCATTTGGGTGCATCAGAAGGACAAACTCGCCAGCGTTAAATAAACAGCTGAAAGTGTGCTTATGGATGGGGACAACGGTCCCATGTATGCTATTCTACATGTTTATTCGGTCCTGGCAGTTCTCTGTGTTGTAACCTTTGTAGAATTGCCCATTAATGCATTTCCTGAGCTCGCTTGATCAAATTCAGTGTTGAGGGGAACCAGAGCCATATGAGCACAACTGCAGTCTACCGCAGGGTACCCGCGCGCACACAAATATGCTTAGTGGAAAGAGAATGTCAGGGGAAGATGTAATTGTCTTCTGTGATCTCATGTATGTCGTTCTTATTCAAACTATGTTAAAATTGGAGAAATTTGTGTTACCGTTAGTTTTACACACCTGTTTACCATTGAGAAAAATGTAAGAAATATAGCCCATGGGAAAAATCGACTTCAAATGGTGCAGCAGCCTCTTGTCCGCCTGAAGTGATGCTAAAACAGTTCAGTCCTACTTTAAATCATAAATCATACTTCAGATCAATAGTCTTGTATGGAACATATGACACGGATTTCCATATTGCGCATTTAATTTGGATTGTAAGGTTTAATTTACGTTAGATCGGCTATTCTCATTTACAGGGTCTCTTTTAGAGGTAATCCAATTTGAACAATGGGCTTTAACAGACGCCGCAAAAATGTACAGCTTTATGAACATCTGCTTTAACTATACCGTTACTCAAATTTAACCATGTTAGAAGTGTAGTACTTCTTAACAAACTTTTCTGCATTTGCATTGAAAAGGCACGGCAAATAAACATTTAGGAATTATGTTTTACATTTTCTACTTTTTAATATATAGTGTGTTTCATTTAATGCTTTGGAAAGTGATTCACAATATTACTAAAAGAGCAATCAATAGAACAGACAAACTATAGGAAAATCAGCTCAGCATGGGCTATCTGAGTATGGACTTCAGACAAATAAACACAGAATTAGAAAGTGAAAGGTGAAACCCCCAAGTTGGAAATAAGAGCATCCGCCACCCAGCGCTGGAGACGGAGAAGGCCTTGCGGTCAGGGCCGGATTTTCCTATAGGCTAACTAGGCTTCAGCCTAGGGCCTCAAGATCAAGAGGGGCCTACATTCAAATTGTTAGCAATTTGAACAAACTTAAAAATGGGAGGTGAAAGGGCCTCATAAGTGGAATAGCCTAGGGCCTCTTTTCATCTAAATCCGGCCCTGCTTGCGGTGATGGGGCTGACCTCGTACACTGCAACTGCCTCGCCTTCTACCACTGCGCCTCATTTGACCATGGAGAATGCTCCATTCATTTATTTATTGTAACACCCATGTGTTTATTGATGAGATAAATTTGTAATAATAATTTTTTATTTGCCTTTTGAGAAACGTGATCACTCTTTTTCAAAATAAAGGAATCTGAACCTCAGCAGCATACTAATCTAATGTTCAAGAATAATTGTAATTATAATCACAATAATAATTACAATTTAATTATTTTTAAATGTAATAATTTCAATGAATTTGTTTATTTACACTATAAAATAAAATGTGTTAGAAGAAAAATATAATGCAAATTATGAAGTGTGTAAAATTCAGTACAGTATGTTACTCTTTAGGGAGGTGTGGGTGTCACTTTTGTCTCATGGATTTTGCCCATGTGCAGTTGGAATGCATAGGTTTAGGTTAATCTGTGATTCTAAATTAGCCTGCACTTAAGTAGGCCTTGTGATGTACTAGTTATCCTGTTATTCTGGCATGTACCAAGCGCTGCCAGAATAAGCTGCAACCATGAACTGGATTATAGTCTTGTTTATGTTTCAGAGCTAACATGTATATGTTAAGGCTGTGTCAAATGATGAACTTTTTCCAGTAATTTTCTCTTGCAGCCTTCATTTATATAACCTTAGGGAGTCCGAGGCAGTTGATTGTGCACTCCTGTAAAGCCTAACCACCCAAACACACCGATCACAGGCACAAGTGTTGCACAGCACACATTTTATTTACAGTTGGAACGGTTCCCAACCCATTCCCTCAAGCAGCACAGTATAACAGAGAACACACAGGACTTTCTTTTCCTTTCTCTTCTTTTTTGGCTATCTCTCTTCCTCTCTCCTTCTGCCTTCACTCCTCCTGTAGCAAGCTTCATCCTCTTCCTTGCAACTCTGGCCCTCCAAGTGAAGGGAGTGCTCTAAAGTTCATTAGTCGAATCTGGAATCATTCCCAGGTGTGGTGAAAGCCCAGTGTAGCAGAGCTCTGCAACCTTCACAGCTCCCCCTGGAGGCATCCACGAAAACCAACAGGGCTGCAGCGAACTCCCATGAAGCCTTGTGGGAATCGGCCATATAGCACTAATGGGGCAGGGAGTGACCTTCCTTGAGACAAAGATTAATAGGACTCATATGCCAGCGATATGGCTAAGATATGGTATCGCCATTGTCTTCTTACAAAAGCCAGTGGGGCAGCAAGCACAGGTTGGGTCCATGTCAACTGCCCTGGCTAATTCTTAAGAGTTAGCTGATGCATCTCCAAGTTCATGAACTTATTAAAACTGCTAGGGTGTCTTCAGGTTGTTTTTTGTCCCAAAGACCACACATTTCTAGTGTGACATATCCAGTGACTCATCCCAACTAGTCTACAACTCACTGCAGGTTTGATTTTATCTTTAGTTGTAGGGATGGCTCTGTGTGAATGAGAGCTCAAATGAGCACCACCCTAGAAGTACTCTGTAGCAAGGTACCAAGAAATGGGAAAAAGATTGTGGCTGAACTCACCATAGTTGTTAACCCTTAATAAGGTATCAGGTGGTATGTTATTGGCTGTCACATAAAGGGGGCAAGCAGGACTGTGCTGAAAGGTCAACATACAGTCCTGTACTTAACATGCCCAGCAATTTTTAGTCACTTAAATTTATATGGTTTGGTGATGACACCAGCAACTGCAATTGGTAAGTCTGACATGACCCATGACTAAAAGGTGCATATTGTGACTTTGGATTAAGGTTGCATTAGCCTGACATTGTATCTTACAGATTTCAATGCTATACATCCACCTGCATATTTTTGGGAATCTCATTACTATGTTGTGATGGTTTATGCTTTTATTTTTCAGAGAGGTGAGGGGAGGCCATAATTCTGGAAGATAAATGGTTAGCAGTTATTTTTATGGCTGCACTTCCAATTAGCAATTAGCTTTTTAAATATACCTTTCAAATAATACACAGCCCACCATATATATATATATATATATATATAGTGGTGTGAAAAACTATTTGTCCCTTTCCTGATTTCTTATTGTTTTGCATGTTTGTCACACAAAATGTTTCTGATCATCAAACACATGTAACCATTAGTCAAATATAACACAAGTAAACACAAAATGCAGTTTTTAAATGATGGTTTTTATTATTTAGGGAGAAAAAAAATCCAAACCTACATGGCCCTGTGTGAAAAAGTAATTGCCCCCTTGTTAAAAAATAACCTAACTGTGGTGTATCACACCTGAGTTCAATTTCCGTAGCCACCCCCAGGCCTGATTACTGCCACACCTGTTTCAATCAAGAAATCAATTAAATAGGAGCTGCCTGACACAGAGAAGTAGACCAAAAGCACCTCAAAAGCTAGACATCATGCCAAGATCCAAAGAAATTCAGGAACAAATGAGAACAGAAGTAATTGAGATCTATCAGTCTGGTAAAGGTTATAAAGCCATTTCTAAAGCTTTGGGACTCCAGCGAACCACAGTGAGAGCCATTATCCACAAATGGCAAAAACATGGAACAGTGGTGAACCTTCCCAGGAGTGGCCGGCCGACCAAAATTACCCCAAGAGCGCAGAGACGACTCATCCGAGAGGTCACAAAAGACCCCAGGACAACGTCTAAAGAACTGCAGGCCTCACTTGCCTCAATTAAGGTCAGTGTTCACGACTCCACCATAAGAAAGAGACTGGGCAAAAACGGCCTGCATGGCAGATTTCCAAGACGCAAACCACTGTTAAGCAAAAAGAACATTAGGGCTCGTCTCAATTTTGCTAAGAAACATCTCAATGATTGCCAAGACTTTTGGGAAAATACCTTGTGGACTGATGAGACAAAAGTTGAACTTTTTGGAAGGCAAATGTCCCGTTATATCTGGCGTAAAAGGAACACAGCATTTCAGAAAAAGAACATCATACCAACAGTAAAATATGGTGGTGGTAGTGTAATGGTCTGGAGTTGTTTTGCTGCTTCAGGACCTGGAAGGCTTGCTGTGATAGATGGAACCATGAATTCTACTGTCTACCAAAAAATCCTGAAGGAGAATGTCCGGTCATCTGTTCGTCAACTCAAGCTGAAGCGATCTTGGGTGCTGCAACAGGACAATGACCCAAAACACACCAGCAAATCCACCTCTGAATGGCTGAAGAAAAACAAAATGAAGACTTTGGAGTGGCCTAGTCAAAGTCCTGACCTGAATCCAATTGAGATGCTATGGCATGACCTTAAAAAGGCGGTTCATGCTAGAAA
>JANRMT010062829.1:1238431-1280903 GCA_026402145.1 Polypterus bichir lapradei | reverse complement strand
TATCTATCTATCTATCTATCTATCTATCTATCTATCTATCTATCTATCTATCTATCTATCTATCTATCGTCACACACATGCACATGATAGAAAACTTCAGGGCTTGCCTAATGGTAATCTCACTCTGAGCTGAGCCCAAGGTTGACATGGTCACTTAATGTTTTTAACAGTTATGATTGCAAAATGTATAATCCAGATAAAACATACTATGATCTGATGGACAGGGAGGACAAGGAAACAATAATTCCAGTTTATAGGATACTGGAGAAAATAAAACTTTTGGAGTTCCAAGTACAGAAGACCACCCAGCCCTCAACTCTGCATTCTACAGTACATAAATATGACAGAGTTATTCATTATTGTTATTTTGAACCATTCCAGAAGGTATAAGGCAGTGGGTGTGTGTCACCAGTTGTTGTAGCATCCATATCCGTCCCAACATCAAATGTAGTTGGAGAAGTCTTTGAAGAGGTGGCAGTGGTATAAAGTGTCTCCACAAGATAAATATGTGGAAGATCTGTAATTTTCTTCATTCTTTCCAGCATTACCAGTGGTTGCATCATGTAGTGGACTGGGCCTCCAGCAACATTCTGTAGTATTATGGTAACCAAACCAGGGAATGACAGCGCTTATCCAAAAACAAAATGGCAGTGCAGTAAACACAAAACATAACGTAAACTAATATTGAATTTTCCTTAGAGCAAAAATTAAAGGAATTCAATAACCCAAAAGATTCTCTGTTGTTCAAAAACGAACCATAATTGGAGATAAAAAAAATGATTAAAAGCAGAATATATTTTTTTATGAAAGCCAGATCTCTGTATTCTTTTATTTAGTCAAAATTCCAGGGCTCTGAGATATGAGCTATAAAGAAAGATTACAGGAGTTGAATCCTCTCATTTTAAACAGAGATAAAGAGAAGACCTGATTGAAGAGTTCAGAATTATGAAGGAAATTAATATAGTTGATTCCAGCTGTTATATTAAAATTAATTCATAAGCAAGAATACGGGGACACAGATCAAAACCTGTTAAGAGTAAGTCTTGTACAAATTATGGAAGGTTTTTTTTCACACAGAGAACAACAGACACATGGAATGAGCTGTCAAATGGTGTGGTAGGTAGTGGTATTTTGGAGATCTTCCAAACCTGATTTAGTATTATTTTTTGAGAAATTTGGTAAAATAGGATTGACAGGTGTTCAACTGCAAACTGCAAAGGAGGCTTTAATATTGAATAGTTATACAGAAGTACGGCTATAAGCACAAAAGAAAAATAAAGAAATGGTTAAATGCAGGCATCTACTGTGGTAAAAATACTGTAACTTGTTCACATAAATGCTTGTTGTATGTATTGAATGGTTATGTAGCTCCTTATTGAATTAAATGACATACTTAAGCAGAAAATGCTTACTTATACACAGTATTTTGAGTTAATCCTCAGTCTTCTTCTTTCCTTGCCTTTCTGTATGAAGATCAAGGTTAACTTTAACGTTTGCTCTTGAGGTTGCTCCACACCAAGTAACTGTCATGATTGATTCTATGTGTCCTGTTTTGTTTATCAACATCTTGCATTCAATCTGGGTCCTCAAACTCCACCTTTATGATTCCCATTGTTAGGTCTGATTCCCTCGTCTCTAAGGGCATACCGTCTGAGGGTGCAACCTGTAATTATCAAAACCACAGGATAAAAGGACAGTATTGAACTCATTTCCTTATTCAATCTTTGGATACCAGAACCCTTTAACAGAAAGAATTATCAACCTTGATAACTTTCACCTCTTATTTTATTTTCTGTTTTGAACGTTATTTTATTTATTTATTTTATTTTGTTGTTTTGACTTCGGTTTCTGCCTCTCGTTTTGGGCTTTGGCTTCATTTTGTTATCAGCTTTTTATTTATTTATTTTTGTTTTGTTTTCTTACACATATCTTCCAGTTGGGCTCTAAAGTTTATCTGTCAGCACACTGACAGAATAGTAACATATATTTGGCTGTGTGTAAAAATTAGCAATGATAAATAAATGCAAAAAATATCTACAAATATCTGAGCGATGGAAACGGACGAAATGGCACACGTGCTTGCGCATTGAAATGTAATATGAAAAATATGTGGTTTTATGATCATAAACATGCAAATCTGCATCAGCCTTAAAATCTGCATTCTTTATGCGGGTTGTCCAAGCTGGAGCTTTATTACAATTGTGGGAGCTGTAGGGAGAACCCCAAATCCCAAACACAGCCACAGTGACAAAAGTCCTGGGTTCATATTAAAGGTTTATTATGATAAACTAGTGGACACCCACTGTAGCATACAGCCATGTAAAAATAGGAACAGAAAACGGTGAGAAAGGAATTCAGAAATCAAGAAGAAAGAAATACTTCGAAAAAGACGTAGATGTGAATAGGTGTTTTGCTGGAGACAAATGATAATGAGTCAAAAGATCTAATCTTGGAAAGAGCCTGAATTTCAGCTTCACCACCATAAACTGTAGAAGTTGCAATGTATTGGTAGTACTCATGACTTGTTGTGATAACTCGACTTGCGTTGGAAAGAATAATAGGAAGAACATCTCCAAATCTGTCCCAATGTGATGCAACAAAATCTACTGTCCTATGTTGTAGTGAGAGTGCATTGCCTTTGTCAACCGTTTGTGTCAAGAAATAACCCACTGATAGGAACAGGCAGTTGCCGGATCCTGGAATACAGATGATGTTTTACAAAACCCATCGACAGAGAAGATACTGTCTTTCATTTTATAACAAAGGCTTAAGAAAACGTATAATGAAAATAGCAAGGAGCGAAACCAATGGCAAGGGTCGAGAGAGTACCTTCCTGTAGTAGGCTAAGGAAAAGACTCCCAGGCGCAAACATGGCTGAAGTGAAAGGTCACGTGGTCAGGCTAGATATCAGGCGGTGACGTGACACCAATGGTGTCATGAGAGAGGAGCGGGGAATGTGGTAGTCTGAAGGAGGAATAGGAATCGAGAAATGCCGTGTGGACTGCGTGTCGGCGGGACTGGGGTTGAAGAGGAAGTAGGACGAACCTGAAGAGAAATATATATAAGAGATTACCTTACCTTAAGGTTTCCCTTTTCCTCCACTCCTCCCAGGCGAGCTTTGTCCTGTTTGGTGCCAACACCTTCATCCACTTGAGCCAATTCATTACCTTATGGTGATCATTTAATGCTTCAGCACCTCTGTTTATCTGAGTGAGCAGAACAGATGCCTCACATCGGGGGAATACTACAATTTTGTAGTCATGTTTTTTGTCACTGTGAGTTATGGCCCGAGGTGCTCTGCCTCCACATACACTTATAAGCCATCTTTCATTGAATCGGGTATTTGCTATTGCCAATCAATGACTAATAAAGAATTCCAATAACAACTTACCTGTTGGATTCAGATTACTTCAAACCATACTTGTTTAGGAGAACCTGTCATTCTGCATGTTACAGCTAACACTTCTCAAAAAATATAACAACTTTTGGGTACAAGCAAAATGAAAGCTTATAAATTATGTCTAAGTATTGATTATCAATGGGTGTGCAACAAGTAAGCTTGTTGCGTGAAGTCCTTGCCACACAAGGGGAAAACTAAAAATAGAAAAACTGCTTGTAGAAAACATAGTGTTGACTCAGCATCTGCTACATTACATACTCCATGTCCAACAGTGAAAATCTGTATACTTAGCTAAGGTTTCCCTTTTATGTTGTAAATCAGAGATTTAACATTTAAAACTAAAATCCAAATTTCAGAAGAGAAATGCTCACGCTCTTTTTGTGTGAGAGAAATAGTTCTACCTTAGAGTTAAGATTAAGAGTGTAAATAGATTTGCCAATATTACACTGGAAGAAGCATCTCCTCACTCAAAAATTTGAAGGCTATCCTTCAACCATTTCAGTTTATGAAAAGTGAAGAAACTACTAGTTTCCAAAGGGCATGAAACAAGGCAGCCCCTAACTCACAATAACTCTCACTATGATCACAAAATATTTAGAGTCTGTCCATACAAAACTTTCATATTGGTGGCATGTTCTGTATTTTGATAATTCTCTAGGTGATTAAGTGTTTTAAGTGTTTGTGTGATATGCAGCCTTAAAACAAGTAGTGCCCCTGCATTCTTATGGAAAAACAAATATTAATGTAACAACTAGCAATTGACCTGCCCTCATGTCATCTGCCAAGACCTGACTTACTGTAAATAAAGGCTGCAGCTCTTTTCCTGGAATTCGTATGTTCTTGTCCACACATTTTCCTGATGTTCAGTTCTATTCCATTTATTGTCATTCTGCTCTGTAGAGTACCATCAAGTTTATTTTTTCTTCATCACAATGATACATTGACATTGAAGTCTTTGGCACACACTATCTTCTTTTCTTCTGTGATGAATTCAAATCTGCAACAATCTTACCACTTCTTCTATCTACCAATATTTCAAAGACACTGGAGATCAGTGTTCACAAGCATCTGTCTTTGTTGCTCTTGAACTGTGTGCTGAAGATTCTCACCAATCTGGTATCAGAAGTCCACATGAACTACTCTGCTTTCAGTCACAAATAACCTTAGTTCTTCTGGAGATTCTTTTCCCTCTACTCCTTTATGATCTTTTTAATTAGCACTTGACACAGTTAATCAGTCCATGCTTGCCTCTTCCCTTCATAAATCTAGAATTATCATTTCTGTGTTGGACTGGTTCAAGTGCTTCTTTTTGACCGGGTCTTCTATGTATCATGTGTGAAGGATACAAAACCCATCCCACAGGAAATTTTTATTGCCCAAATGTTGATCTTTGATGGCTCATGAGACATAAAAGAGATTCTCATTTATGTTTTGTTTAAGAATCAATTTTGTCACAGAAGCTTCTACTAAAATTCCTTAGGAAAAATAGCTTTAGACAAAAAGGGAGACATGAGATACAACTGATTTTCAGTCAAAATTAGAAAGTATGGTATATTTTATGAGATCTCTTTCTAGTCTTTTTTTTTTTAACCCATTTCAAGACTTCATATTTTTTACTTCATCCAAGGTTACTTTCAACATTTGAGATATGATTGGTATTTCTTTGATTTTTCAATTGGAGCACAGGCAGATGAAGTGACTTTCTCTTGGTCACACAGTGTCAGTAGTAGGATTTAAACCCACAATCGTAGGGTTTGCATTCCCAAGTCTTAACTACTGTGCCACACGGCCTGCCTTTTCTTTTAGAACGAGCATGACCTAATTGGAGCTTAGCAATATAAATTGAAATAACCAATAGTATTATTCAGAAGGAGGGGTGTTTTGACGTGGTAGAGTTCCATATTGCTCTATTTTCCTCTTTTGTATTATTAATGTGTAGCCTTTGTCAGAATGCCTCAAATCCCATAGACATACCACTGTTTCGAAGGTATTGTACTTTATAATATCTCCCTATCTTCCTTCTACAGTTATAACCTCAGGCAATTACATAGAATAAAAGATAAGCAGGAGTTAAGTCACAACTTTAAATAATGTATTATTGGTAATATTCATAAAATAATAAGAATAAGCAAAGTACATGCCAATAATGGCAACCATACAACCTGACAAAATGCTGATGTGAAATTTCAGGCAGCACACATGTTTTAGTTAGTTACTTTAAATGTCTCTAAGTCATCATTTTCTAGCTTTCCTCAGGTCAGGCCACATGCCTGCCTCAATATGGCTGCTGAGCTGTGCTTCTCAGTATGGTCTTCTTTTCAGTCCATGGTGTGTGAGATGCTCTTTCATTGTGATGGTATGAGAGAGAGAATGAAGGGTAAAGCAACCAAATGTATACATTCAATAGGGCGTTGTGCTACAGAGTGACCTGTGATTCAAACCAATCCCAAACAGCCATACTTCAGAACAATGGGGGCACACAATACCTTTCCCACCTGCCCCCAACACCATTTCTTGAGCTGATACTTGCCACCTAGGTAATTTGGGTTTCCTGTGGAGGTTGGTTGAGAGAGTCCTGCAGAGAATCACTTGCCAAAGTGGTTTTAGGAATTTCCCCTGACCCTGTCATAAAATCCCTCAGTCCCAAAGACTGGGGGTTTCTTTAGATGTGGAAGCGTCTCACCAATGAAACAATAATATTATATTGCTTTGTCTAAGTTACAAATAAAGACAGGAAATATTAATCAACTTATATACAAAATTTCACAACACAACAAAGGGCTACAATTTTGTGATCATAATCAAATGTTTTATTACCACAAACAACTATCCATACATTTCACCATATATTATTGAACACACAATACAAATAGTTTCAGAACGTAAAAAAATGTCAAGACTCTATCTGGTAAATCTGAGCCTATTGTATGATTTTGCTTAGATCTCTACTGAAACTCAAGATGAGACACTTGTGAGAATACCAAGGTGTTTTTTTCTCAGGAGAAAAATCTAAGACACATAAGACAAAAGAAAATGTCTCTATTTTATTTCTTTCTGATCTCATTGTTGTCTAAGAGACACCAAAAAGATATTAAGGAGATCTCTTTTTTGATTCTTCATTCCTATTGGAAAACATGAGGGACTGGGGTCAAAGCTGTTGACCACATTTAACAATCTTTTTCTTCTTCTTCTTCCTTCGGCTGCTCCCATTAGGGGTCGCCACAGCGGATCACCTTTTTCCATATCTTTCTGTCCTCTGCGTCTTGTTCTGTTACACCCATCACCTGCATGTCGTCTTTCACCACATCCATAAACCTTCTCTTAGGCCTTCCTCTTTTGCTCTTACCGGGCAGCTCTATCCTTAGCACCCTTCTCCCAATATACTCAGCATCTCTCTGCAAATGTCCAAACCAACGCAATCTCGCCTCTCTGACTGTTTCCCAACTGTCCAACTTGAATCGACCCTAGATAGGTACACTGTACACTGTGCAATAATGAGTGCACAAACTTCGGTATTTGTAATGCTCATGAAAATTTTGTGGCTTGCAGCTTCAGCAGTTCGTTGGCTTGAGTAAGGAAGTTGAATCATATTACCCTTAACACTGTATTGAGTATGTATTTGCTTTAAATATTTTTCTTATTTACTCTTGTCACCGTGCCTCCAAAGCCTAAATCTAATGCAAGTGCTGGTGATGTATCAAACAAAAGGACAATGATCACAAATGATGATAAAGTGGAAATAATAAAGTGAACAGAAAGAGGTGAAATACAGTCTGTTATTGGAAAAGTGATGGCTACAGTCAGTCAACGACTGGAACAATTTTAAAGGATAAAGAGTCTATCGCAGGTATTAACCAATTACAACTAATAAAACAGACTGTCTAAAAAGAAAACACAAATGTCCAAAACAAGAATGCAAATGTGGGATAACTGCAGCACAAAAAGTATTCTTGTAATAACTCTACTACTGTTTTATAGACGTGGGGATTTTTTTTTTAATGAAAAGGGTATTGGAAGACAGTCCCATCTTAAACAATTAATCACTTCTGTTCTTTGAAACAATACAAAGGTTAAAGGCTGTAGCATAGTTGGTAAATAATCATTTTTTAAATACCACATTGACAGCATGTTTTTAAAATGACTTTTTCTATGTGAGCAAAATGTGTTGTATTTTACTATGCCATTTGTAATTTTGTTGCTTGGGTTTAGGGATGTCATACAATTTTCTTAAGAAAAAAAAAAAGTTAAAAGACTGTTTCTGCACTGAAAAAGGAAAGATGGTAAGAGACACAATGGTTCGGTTGCAAACATGAGGAAGAATATACAGCTGAAATGTTGGGTCTCTTCCTGTCTTTTATCTTCAGTGTGGAAATAATCTTTCAGTGTTTCCTTTACAGATGCATGCTGAGATGCCCTTCACTAAATTTTTTTGATGTTTTTTTACCTGAAAGAAAAAAATGCAACAGGTATATCCAAATAGGAGCTCATCATAATTTTTTTCTACTATTTATCATGTTCATTTCAAGAAATCGATTTAAAGGCTTTGCTCTGTAGGATTTAGCCTCTAGTGCACCTCAGTCCTCAAGTCCTGGGTATGACGTTAAACTGCATCCGGCCCAGCAAGCGGTCCTCCAACTTGCAGAGAAATCACGGGGGTTGGTGGCAGGATTGGCACACCAGGCACCATAAAAAAAACTTCACACAGATCCGAGACGACAGAAAGAACTCTTTTTTGCTCTCTGCGGGGGTAGCTCTGCTCCAGCCACCCATAGGAAGGCTGCTCGCATCATGAAGAGGATGGGGGAAAGCCCTCGGGAGCCCCATCCCCAGAAGAGTCGAAGCCGCTGGAGAGCCAATGGGCCAGGTCTGTTGGGGATCGGAACTGGTGTGGTGCTGAGGCATCGCCTACTGTAAGGCAGCACTCGGGTCCCAATTTGAGACAGCCGATATGGGTAGGCGCATGAAACATCTTGTCTCTCCGGCAAGATGATCATCTTCTTCTGCTGTTGGAGAAGCTGCGTAAACTCCGCATTTCAATGGCGGCACTCTCTGACTTGACTTGCACCTCAGACATTTCAGAAAATCTATTCTCAAAATGAAATTACATAGCCCCACCCACTCATGCAAATTAAGTACCAGTTTGCCAATTAGAGGACTGATAGTAACATATGTTTGCAGCTGGGATTGGTGCAGGGAATTAGGTAGGAAATCTCCAGGCCTGATATGGACTAACCATTTGGATGGGATTTTGAATGTATTAGGGCTGTAAAATGCCTGTCAAATCTAGAAACTCTTTGCTCGACAATCATTTGTCTCTCATTGATTGAGTTATACAGTATGTTGTGACTGTAGTGCATTCTACACACTCTATAACATTAAAATATTATTACTAAATATTTTTTTTTTATTGTTCTTAGATGCAAAATTACTTCTATTTCACTAAATATTTACATTTACTTTTACAATAAAATTTTGCAAGAGCTTAATAAGTTCTGAAGCTAAATTATACTTAAAAAAGCAAGTCTTCTGCCATGATGAGGAGATTTTAAGTGTCAGATGTGCATTTTATTTACTTTAGGAGTCTAACACACATTTTATCACTCTTCCAGGCGAACCTGTATGAAACACCTAGTATGACATAAAAGGTGACAGTCTCAGACCTGCTTAATTTAGTTCAGGTCAGTGGAGGCTTTGGGCCAAGGTGAAATCTGTCCCTTGATGCATTATGTGCTTTTCTTAAGTTGCAATTTATGCACTTTTGTGTTTATTAAAGTCAAAGCTACAATGTTTTTTAAAGCTGCACACAATTCTTCATTAATGTTATAAAACACAGAACTTGAGTAATTTTAAATTATATTAACATTAAGGTCCAATGCAGATTTACAAAAGGAAATGTTGCCACCACAAGCAGTACGTGCGCAGCACTAGGAAAACAGCATTAAAATGAATTGTAGAAAAGTACCGCTATGAAACATTCAGCCACATTTATTCATTTAATAATTCGACCAAGAATTTTCACTGAGCATATTAAAAACTCTTTTTTCTGGCTAGTGGCTGTTTCACAGTATTAAATAGATTGAATTAATTTAGTACTTTATGTAGCAAGATAATGTGAACCACCAAGCATTTAACTCATCACCATTTATTTCTTCAGTCATGTCTCCTTTATGAGTAAATGACTATAAGATGCATAGTTACTTACTAAATTTTAAAATGTTCCATTAATCCATTAATTGCCAGCAATATGTAGAGCACTAAATTTTAGATTTGCTCCATAGAGCTGTATATAAAATAGACTAACCTAATATAATAATAAGCTAAACAAATAAGGTGAACAAGCTGAAATCCTATAAGCTATAACATTATTAGGATTGATGGGGAATTTTATTAACATATTCAATAAATGATAGATTAAAACATCATTGTGCATAGTGTGGTGGATGGCCGGCTGTTTATCCCGGCCAATACCCCCAAGCCGCCAGGTGGAGCCCTCCTTGCAGTATGGAGGTCCCCAGAAGACCAGCAGGGCATCATGGACAATGTAGTTTTTATACGCAGCCCTGCTGGATGCCGTGGGGGCCACTAGGGGACACTGCAGGGAGGAATGATGGATATTTTCCTTACGCCCCAGAAGCACACGTGGACAAGAGGAATGACGTGCTTCCGGGGTGAAGAAAAGAACTTGTACCTGACCCGGAAGTGATTGAGAGTCACATGGACTGGGGATTAGGAACACTTCTGGGTCAGGAGATATAAAAGGACTGTGGGAGCTCCCAGACGGCGAGCTGAGCTGGGTGAAAGGGTGGCAACGCGTCTGGGAGCTGGAGGATTGATTTTTTGTTATTGATTGTGAATTTATATGAGTATAGTGGAGGAGAAGGTGTTTTGTACACTGTCATAGTCCCTGGTCCAGCCCCATTGTGTTAGTCGCTAAGCCTGACGGGAGTTGGAGGTTTTACAATAACTTCCGTCGGCTTAATCAAGTCTCCCAATTCGATGCTTATCCAATGCCGCGAGTGGACGACCTCCTCAAGAGGTTTGGACAGGCTCAATATTTGACCACACTGGATATGACAAAGGGGTACTGGCAGGTTCCTTTAACGGACGCTGCGAAGGTTAAGTTTAGTACCCCTAGCGGATACTGGCAGTATCGTGTCCTTCCATTTGGATTACATGGGGCTCCAGCTACCTTCCAGCGTCTGGTGGACAAAGTGCTCAGGCTTCATAACTCGTACAGTGCTGCCTACCTGGATGACGTGGTCATTTATTCCACAACATGGAAGGAACACCTACAGCAGGTAAAAGCGGTATTGCGGATGCTTGGTGAGGCCAGGCTTTGGATCAATCCCAAGAAATGTTTCTTCGGTTTGAGCGAAGCCAAGTATTTAGGCTACATGGTGGGTCGGGGTACAGTGAAACCACAGTGCTCCAAAGTAACAGAAGACCTACATGAGCCCGACCCTTTTGACTTCACTTCCTGTCCTCCCCTTTAAAAGCCTCCACCTTTTCCCTATTCCCTCAGGTCTGCTTTGGACTCGATTTTGTGCACATCAGTGCTGTATTTATTGAAAATTGCTTTTGCAGCCAGGAAACCAGATTACACGGGTGGCTGCCCCAAACCTTTATATGACTCTGTCTCGAGTTTGTGACATGTACTATATATGGACCTATTTGTAATAGATTAACATATTATCGGCTGTATGCTAAATATGTTTTTGTATATTTATACACTATAAAGCCTTTGTCTAAAAAAAGTTGATGAGGTTGCCCTCAGAAATTTAAAACTGTGGACTCTTTCCACAACTTAGCCTCAGTGTAAGAGAGTGCAAGTTACCTCCTGCTTCCTGAAATCAATGATCCTCTCCTTAGTCTTGTTGACATTGCAGAGAGGTTATCTTCCTGACACCATTCTGACAGGAGCCTAATCTGATCTCGGCAGGCTGTCTAACAAAAGAATGGCAGCACTATATCTTTGTTAAGTACTGTAAATTCCTTATACTCGTATATTGCAGGAGTCTGAAGAACTTTTATTTATGGATATTAAAATAGTATAGTAAATATAGGTATCAAAATTTTATTTGCATGTAGGGAGTAAAGGCTAGCCCGTCTGGTTCAGTCCCACAGAAGAGCTACTGTAACATAAATTCCTGAAAAGCTAAATACTGGCCATGAGAGATAGGTGTCAGAACACACAATGCATTGCAGCTTGCTGTGTAGGGGGCTTTGTTGCAACAGACTGGTCAGAGTGCCCATACTGACCCCTCCCCTATCCACCACCGAAAGTGCCTACAATGGGCACATGAGCATCAGAATTGGACAGTGGAGCACTGGAAGGTAGTGATCAGGTCTGATGAATTGTGTTTTCTTTTAGATCATGTGGATGGCCAGGTGTGTGTGTGTGTGTCGTTTACATGGGAAAGAGAGCAGCTGGATGCCCTATGGCATGACAAAGAATTAACGGTGTTGACTTAGCTTCCAAATTCCCAAATCTTGATCTGATAGAGCATCTGTAGGATTTTTTGGAAAAACAAAAACAAATCCATGGATGCCTCATCTCACAACCTACAGGATTCTATGGATCTGCTGCTAATGTCTTGGTGCCAGATACCACAAGGCACCTTCAGATGTATTGTAACAGCTGACTCACTCTCCAATACCGGCAGCTACACCACCAAGACCTGTGGGCTGGCAAGTTAAGAATGTTAGACCCAAAAAGCCATACTTCATCCAAATAAACTTCCCCCAATCGATGCTCAAAAATAAGGCAAAAAACAAAAAGCATATAAAATAATAAAATGAGTATATATTGATAAAAAAAGAAATGAACAAACTCCAAACAATATATATATCATACCCCAACCAACCCTGACATAACATTCAACCCCAAAAGCGTCCAGCGGAAAGTAATAATGAAAAGAAAAAGTGCAGCACAAACTTAGTATACGATACAAACCCTCCCTTGATCCCACACTGAACAAACTCAATAAGACACGCAGAAAGTACGAAACACACATAAAAGTCCAGAGGACTTAATGGGAAATGGATAATGTTAGTGAACCTGGTTCATCTGGAAAAATCGTCCTACAGAAATTACACAGATAAAAATGATGGCTTGCTCCTCTCCCCAAACAAACAGAACTAGTCTCACCCTGCTTATCCTCAGTACGTGGCATAATCCAGAACCCCGGGGTTTTGTAGTGCAAAGATGTTGTTGTTGGGCGTTGAAAGTGGCAGGTAGACAAAGGTGCAAATGATTTGGATCTGTGATTTCTTCTGTCTCTGTAGCGAATTGGCGGTCTAGAAGAATGGGATTTTCTTCTTTTTTTTTGTCCCTCCGTATAAATAGCGAATGATTGGATACAGGTGATGGAATTGACAGGACCAATTATCTTGAAAGGCCACGGTTCCACAGTGTTATCCTTCCCCCATTGTTTCCAGGAGAGCATATTTACATAGACACACAAACCATGTAAATAGGACAATGTTATGAAAGACAGGAGTCAGCAAAATATACATTTATGATGACATTAATCATTTAGCACCGCTACAGTATTGTGGAGTACATCTCTCGATGGGTCAGAGCTGTTTTGGCTGATCGGTGTATTTTTTTAAATTTATTTTACATATATGTAATTTCTGTAAGGATGTGAATCTAATAGAATAGTCTTTCCCTTTCCTAAACCTTGAACTATAAACTGAAAGATACACAGCCATATGTAGCTAAGTTATTACTCTAGAACACCCCTATCATTTAACTGTTCAAACTTCATACATTCCCTCACTATCTCACTGTTGGGGTCCCTTAACATAATTTTTACTGAGAGAAAAAAAATAATGCCAGAGATCCAGAATTACTGTAGTTTTGCAGATTACACTTCTAGCTGACTTAACATTTTACAGGTATGTCTCTAATGGGCATGTACAGTATGTATGGATGAAGGCCATTAATACAAAGGGAAAGCCTTAACCTCAAAAGAAAAAGTTAAATTCTTCTTTAGGACTCCCTAGCTATGTATACTGAATAAGCATTTACCGAAAAGGAATGGCTGTTTTACTTCCAGGGATGTATTCGTTCCTATAGTCATGTTTATGATTTAAAAATACCTATCCATCCAATCATTATCAATCAAGACCAATAGTATTAGCCTGATAAGTAGACACCAAATGGCAATCCAAGATCTGAACCAGCCCTTAACTATGCAATACATACCTACCTGGTAAACAAACTACTGTAAAAGTTGTAATGATTAGCTTATATGACAAACTTGATTTGTTATATGCTTGAAGAGACCTTGACCAATAAAACTTATTATAGTCCGGACTTAGATACTTAACACCATGGATAAAGATACCAACATGTAACATTTTGTCAAGAGAATTTAAACTGAAAACAGTTAAATAACAATTTCCACATATAAGGAACACATGAGAAAATAATGAAGGCTAGGGAGTGGGGATTTAACAAACAACTTCTATGAAATGGTAAGTGAATGCCATGATCAGATTTAAATTGTTGGCCTAATATTCAGTTAGTTCTACCACCCACTCTGTCATTAAAGAACAACAGACACCAGCAGAGAATTGAGAGTAGCTGAATATCCGTGCATGTAGCGTGGGGTTTTGGGAACCTCTGGAAACCCAGTGCCTTGAAAACCGGAGCAGTGAGACAGGCCTCTCTGCTGACCACACAGCAAACTTGACTTAATACAGTAGATGTTTAAATTATTGTTTATTCATTAGTATAGGTTCATGTTGACTTTAAATGTTACATATGATTTTTATATACCTGTGGTTAAAGTAACTGGTTAGGCTATGTTCTCCCTAAAGTAAAAAAAAAAAAAAAAAACAGCATTTTGGGAAAAACAGCAAGGTTGTGAGATATCAAGTACTCATTATTAGCCTGACCGCTTCTTTCTTTTAAGATAATTGTTATTTCTAAGAAATGGCAAATGATAAAAGATATATGATGTATGTGTTAATTAGAGGTCAGTAAAAACTCATAAAAAGATCTTGCTGCATGTAAGGATACGTACCTCGACAGCTGCAGTGTGTGTCAGTGTGTGTCAGTAATAAATCTTCCTCAAGACTAATCAATGATTAAAGTGTCTTTGATTTATTTTTCATATACAGTACAGGCCAAAAGTTTGGACACACCTCCTCATTCAATGTGTTTTCTTTATTTTCATGACCATTTACAGCACTCCATCACTCTCCTTCTTGGTCAAATAGCCCTTACACAGCCTGGAGGTGTGTTTGGGGTCATTGTCCTGTTGAAAAATAAATGATCGTCCAACTAACCTGACTTCTGCACAACACAACTGCTGGTCCCAACCCCATTGATAAAGCAAGAAATTCCACTAAATAACCCTGATAAGGCACACCTGTGAAGTGAAAACCATTTCAGGTGACTACCTGTTGAAGCTCATCGAGAGAATGCCAAGAGTGTGCAAAGCAGTAATCAGAGCAAAGGGTGGCTATTTTGAAGAAACTAGAATATAAAACATGTTTTCAGTTATTTCACCTTTTTTTGTTAAGTACATAACTCCACATGTGTTCATTCATAGTTTTGATGCCTTCAGTCATGAAAATAAAGAAAACACATTGAATGAGGAGGTGTGTCCAAACTTTTGGCCTGTACTGTATGTAATTTCTTAAAAACCTCCACAGGTTGGTGTTAGATGTGGGATTCAAGGTGGCTAGTATTGGACCTGGTCCTGAACTGATTGTGGCAAAGACATTAAAATACACTGGTGTGTAAAGGTAACATCTTTTATTGGTAATATTTCCCTATTTCAATTCTTAATACTGCTACAATCTTGGACAAGACAGTTCACTAAGAGAGTTCTTGAATTCTTTAGTTAGTAAAACAAATAGTTTATCTGATTGTCTGTGCAATGTTTATTACTAAAACCCAAGCTTAGAAAAATGGGTAATGCAGCTGGATGCTCAGCATCACCATTTCTCAGTTTAAATAGGTTCTCCGGGATTTTACATGTTGAGTTTTTGGTAGTAATGCCAGTAAGCACTGGAAAAAGAGGAAAAGGGCCATGGAAGACGGTTGTGGAAAAGGGAAACAGTGGCAATTGGGAGGCAGTCATAAGTGGGACACGTTACGTAATTTAAGGAATGTCTAATTGAAGACAATAAGGCAGTGTCACCAGTCTGGATCCAGAATATAGGTGTTGACATATTAAGGTTATGCCCTGCGGTGGGCTGGCGCCCTGCCCGGGGTTTGTTTCCTGCCTTGCACCCTGTGTTGGCTGGGATTGGCTCCAGCAGACCCCCGTGACCCTGTAGTTAGGATATAGCAGGTTGGATAATAGATGTATATTAAGGTTAACAGAGAAACTTAGATTGCTGCAAAAAATGTCAAACAGAAAATAAGCTGTTAAAAAAGGAAAATTCCAAAAGTTACTTAAGATGTCTAATGATGAGCTCAGGAATTTATATGTGACTATAATAAATAAAGTGCTTGGGAATAAAAAGTTTTCACTATAGACTCAGATGATAAGTGCATCCATCCTCCACCATGTGTGCCTTCAGTGCCATTGTATGACCCTAACTTGACTGTGGGCAGTGGAGAGTGCTGGGATGTAATGCTGTCCGCCCATTTGTGTGCTCTGACTGTGCACACACAGACAGTTTAACAGGGGCTGAGGACACCTGAGGAGAAAGTAAACAGAAAATGAATACTGCAAAGAGTGATCACCTGGCAAATTTGGAAGTAAGTAGTAGCTTATGAGATAAATCGGACAAACTTACTAAGGGAGCTAAGAAGTATCAGCTACCTGCTGATTTGTCACCAATGGCACACAATACCTGCAGTCGAGTGTACTTAGAACAATGTCCCAGTTTGTCAGATGAACTTGAATGTGGCAATACTGAATGGAGTGTGGATACATATAACTCTGAGGGCAAGTTACATGATTACACTTGATGATTGTGAGGTAGTGAGGCAGAAAATTCCTGGATAAGTTATATCCACTCCAGCTGCACTGTTTCAGCTGGCTCATATGAGTTACACTTTATATACGTATCTGCATTTGCATTACATGTGCTACCACCTGATATTGATAAAAATGGGAAAGCAATTCTTGTGGAAGTTTATTGTCCATGGACACTTGCAGATTTTGATTAAATTGTGTGGACTTATTCATCATTTAAAGAAAATCTTCAGGCGTTTATTAGGCATTTGGCTAAGTTACCTACATACAGAGATGAGGATCAACTTAGGCCTGCCATAACTGACCACTATATGGGAAAATAACAAGGGTGTCAAAAGCATTTATTTTAACTGACCAGAAATGGATGTAACTAGATAACTAGATGTAACTTATTAAGCCAGAAGCAACTGAAGAATTAGGAAAGACTACTTTGGAAATCTGTCTGCCTGAAATTGATTGGAGTAAAGCATAAAATGTAAACAGAAACCTGATCAGACTACTTGTGAGTCTTGGGATAGGTGTAAAGGTGTCTTTGAAAAATATATTTTGATGGATGTAAATGAACATAATTAAAAATGTACAACTGTTTTTATTCAAGGTGTAGATCCTAAGGTTAAATCGCTTATTGCACAAAATTATCCAGAATGGAAAAGTTCCGATAAGACCAATTGGCAAGGTTTGACTTGATGGAGCTGTTTTGCAAATATGAGTTGCATAACTTGTTATTCCATGTAATTTGCAAGTATTCCGTTTTAAATAGTTCAAGGTAAAGTGTGTTTATCTTGAAATTTTATTTTTAAAATGTAACCACAATGATGAGTATGAAAAACATTTCTAAACCAGATCATTTACAGTATATAGCATTTGGGCAGGGCTCAAGCAAGTGAACCTCTTGTAAGCTGTGTGACTGCATAAATGTCATGTATAGTCAAAATCCCAAATCCCAAAGCACTCCTTTAGCCATATTAGCTATGAAGGTTTAATTTTCACTATTAAACAACTTGCCATTCACTATAATTAGTTCATCTTTTCTTTTGCTCAAGTTAGCCTAATTGGCAATTCTAAATTTACCTGTGAATGTGGGTGTGTACATTAGGGAACCCTGTGATAGTCTGGCACCCTGTCCAGGCCTAGTTCCTGTCTTGCGTCTGATGCTGCCAGAATATGTACCAGGCTTCCTCGTCAGTCATAGCTGTCAGTCGATTCTATGATTATACTGTACATCCATTTGTCCTTCTCTGTTACTGCCCCTCCTGTATGTACGCTGGTGGTAGAGCAGGCCAATTTGGGAAATAGAAGACCCGGGGGCATGATGGGTAAGGGAGTTACCCCCCAGTCATTGTGAGTTGGTTTTGATGGTGATGTCTTGCCATTATCTTCTGCTCTTGTTGATGGGTCTGTTGTTGTCTGAAATGAAAGACTCCATCAAATATGGCCCATCTCCAAAGTGCATGATCCCCAGCAAGTGTCTTATGCTGCATATCTGAAATGGAGGAGGCCTTGAGAGAAGACTGCAGTTAGTCTTTCCAGCACTTCTTCGGTCTATCTGGAGGATGGGGTTCCTCAGCAAGTTCACCATACAGGACCATCAGGAGAAGCCAAGACTCATCCATGCTGATAATGTACCTTTATCCAGTGGAAGACGCAGCTGAACAGCATGGCCTCTGTGTTTCATAATTTTTTGTGTGGATGCCCAAGTGATGCCCAGGATCTTCAGGAGGCAGTGGATGTGGAATGCTTCCAAGTTTGCAGATTTGCTTGCAGTAGGGAGTCTAGGACTCGCATCATTAAAGGAGTGCTGATATACATAGCACATTACTTACAGGCAATTTTGGTTGCCATGTGGAAATTTTGGCTACAGTTGTTTAGGTGGCAGAGCAGGTTAGTCAGAGGCAGTTTGCAATATCCTCAGTCACAGATGCATTGCCAGATTTTATGATTTCAAGGTAGGGGAGGAATTGTGTGTTCCCCAGTGCCTTGTTACCAAATTTGATGTCCATTGAAGGATCTGTGTGGTGGAAGACAGTCTGAAGAGTCATTGTCTTGGAGGTGCTGATTTCCTGGCCCATGCAGGAAAATTCTGAGTGTAAGGACTCAACAGTGCTCCAAAACCTTCCTGGGTGAAGAGCTACATTGGAAACATCGTCGGCATACTGAAGCTCATAGATGATTGTCAAGGAGGTTTTCAAGTAGGCTGACAGTCTTCCGAGGTTGAACATATTGCCGTCCAGTCGGTATGGGATCTGCACTCCATCAATGGAGTCCAACACATTTCTGGATAGAAGAGTGGCAGCAACAACATAAACGTTGAAAAGCACTGTAGCCGGCATAGCCTTAGTTGACACCAACATTGATTTTGTGGATAGTTGGACATTCATCTAGTTCAGGGACCTGGGGGAGTGTAGGGATATTCTTGAGGAATGAAGGATTTGCTGGATTCTTTTGCTTTAACACTTTCCGAAAATGATCTGCCCAACGATTCAAGATTTGTTGTTTGTCTTTAAGGAGTGTCACACCATCTGCTGTCCTGACTGGAGGTACATTACAATGAGAAGGACCATAAATTCCTTTGATGGCATTGTCAATATCATAGGTTTTGTTCTCATCTGCATAGCATTGTATTTCAGCGTCTTGTCGATCCACTAGTTGTTCTGAATTTCACAGAACCTGCATTGTGTAATTGATATAGTTTTTGTCCTCTTCTACAGGAGGTAAACTGAAGATGGATTCACAAGATGAGCTTGAAATGCTGCATTCTTGACCTCCAGGAGAGAGAGAATCTTGTCTGTGGTCTTCTTGAACCAGTCTGGATTCTTCCTCTTTGAGAATCCAAGGGTTTTCTTGGAGGAGGACTGCAGGGCTGTGAGCAGCGAGGTCCACAGTTCATCAGCATCAAGATTGGTAGTCATGATATCGCCATCTATGGGTGGGATAGGGATGTGTTGAAGCAGAGTACGAAGATGACTTGTCAATGCGCCTCTGGTATCAATTGTTGAAAGGGATGCAACATTGAGGCATGGCTTGGAGGATTGTTGTTCTAAATATGGCACCGAGGATGGACCTGATGAGTCAGGCGACAGTTCTTTGATCAAAGATGCATCCATGTCATCTTTTGTTTGTTGTGGAGCTTGAGCATTGTGTTGGTAATAAAAAGTTGGTACTCCACGCAGAAGGACATGAGATGGAGCTCATTGCTGTTCATGTTCCCAGATCCAGGTTTCCCGATCACATCATTCTAGACATCAGAGCTTCTTCCAACTCATGCGTTGAAGTCTCCAAGTAAGGCAATCTTGTCTGAAGCAGGAACATTCCAGATTGCTTTGTTAGTGGAAACACAGAAGTTGTCCTTTTCTTTCTGTGTTGAATCCAGCATAGGACCATATGTGCTGATGATTGTCATATGGGAAGCATTTGGCAGTGGAATGCACAGGTTCCTTAAGTGTGAACTGATTCTGACAGGAGACTCTTTGATTTTCAGGAGGAGATCTCTGATTGTGGTCAGTCATTCCAGAAGAATGAATGTCTGGATGTAGTTTCAGTGATGGATCCTTCATCAACAGGGTAAGTCTCGCTGAGGGCACAGATGTCCACCTTGCAGCATTGGAACTCTGAGGCTACGAGGGTTGTTTTCCAAGGTGGTTGGTCAGTAGTAGTTGAATTCACGAGTGTGAGGACAATCCAAGAACCTAGGATGAAAGATTCAAGTTTTTTAACCACATGTAGAGGGGTGACTCCCCAGGTACATTTGGCTGGCCGAGTACAGTTTAGACAAACTTTGTTTAGGAAGCTTTTTATTCTCCCCTCCCTATCAGGAGTAGGCATTGTTATCCTTGAAAAAGGCTGCCTAGTCACGCTGGCAGAACACAGACAAGGCACTTTTCCTGGGTGTGCCTCTAAACAGCAATCACACCATGCAGGTTTCATATTGACAGCATACACCATTACCCAATGGTAGTTCTCTCTGTATGTTGCCCATTACTGTAAGACTTTGATGCAGGAGAAAGGATGAGGAAGATACAATAGATGGAAGGAAAAGCCTATGCAAAGGACTTACTGATATCAGTAGTGAGGGTGCGCAATCCTTACTCACATCACTTCCTGTTGGGTATCCATATGCCAAGCCAAGTGCAAGACAATGAGGTACAGCAGGAAGTTACACTACTTTGGATGGACCCATGATGGGATGGGGAGATAGCTGAGTCAGTCTCAGTCAGGAACTCACCTCTGAATTTGCTGCCCCACCAGGAGTACATGTCTCCTGACAGCATCGCTCAGGGGATCACTGATCATGCCAACAACTCTGCCGCGTTAAGGCACTGAGTCAGTGGAGGGCAGGCTTCCTTGACCTTAAATTTGATTAGACAAGTTTGAGGATGTTCTGTTCTATTATCTATGAGAGATGTGTCATATCTGTCTATATAGCTTACCTTTACATACAAAGTGAGCTTTGTGGATTTAGCTGATGCTTTTTGCCTCTATGGTATATCTGATTTCAAGAGATGTGCCACATCTGAATTCCGTCCATTCAAAAGAAAATAATCTCATAGTTTGTATTTATTGGATCTATATATTTCTTATTAGGATGATGTAGTTCTTTAGTTAATGTTCTTTTTTTAATCAAACATTGTCTCGTAGCTCAAGTATTTATTCTTTCTCATTGCCCTTAGCCTTTGTAATAACAAGCAGAACTCAAGAATTTTCTATTTACGCAGTGGACCTAACGTCATAGTGCTCTTCCAGTCCGTTTTATTCCATCTGTTTATTTATGACTATTCAAAGTTTAATTACATGCTTGGAATACCTTGAATAAGAAGTTGAATTGTCCTCTATTCAAGTTTAAATAATAATTTTTCCATCTTTCCTGTACAGATCATTTACTTTAATTTCCTGTGTCTGGGGCTTTGCAATGAAGAAAAAACAGACAAAGTGGAGAAGGAAAAAGTCTTCCTCCTGTAATAGAACCTGGATTGTGAAATCTGCCATCTGCCACCCAGACAATCCATGAGTTTGATTTTTTTGGGGGTTGAAAAAAACTCTTAAAGTTAAAAACCATTACAAATAGAGCAACTTATTTAATTCTGTTTGACTTCCAAATACATGAAAATATAAAAAAAAAACAACTCATCCAGACTCATTCCATCCTTACATTGAAATAAAAAAGTGTGATTTATTCATTTAGGATTTAAACTCAATCTTTTGTATCCTGTTTTAAAATTGTCATTGTGTGTGAACATCAGGACTAGACCCTAATTTAATATTTCACTGGTGTGTTTTATAGGTGAAATGTGTTTATTCTCCTTCTGTTTTAAGGATTTTCGCAGGTAATTCATTAGTGTAAGGCAACATTTATTCTAGATAAACAAGGGTTACAAGTGTGTATTTAAAACTCAGGATTGGGCCATCATTAGCCCCTAAATGATTTAGTCCTTAGAGTCAGGCATAAAATCTTAAAATAACCAAAGCAACATAATTTTAAATATGGAGAGCACTCCAAAAACAATTTTAGTGAATTTTTTGTACAACTAATGAAAAAAATAAGGACACACATTTCCATACTAGTGTATTAAGGGTCACAAAATCTTAAAAATCAGCTAGAAACATTTCACGTTGTAAGTAATATCTTAGGATAGATGTAAATAGAGAGCTCTGTATGGACATCTGCCTTCTTCATGGTTAGCTCCTGCCTTGTACCCGACTGCCCCATGATCCTCAACTGGATTAAGTGGGTTCAGTAATGGATGATGATTGATTATAAGGCTTTAGGAAAATGAAAGGCTGAATATCCAAATTTGCATATCATAACTGTATAACAGATAAACAGGACTGATGGCATGACCTGCCCATTTTTCCCTAAGAGCCATATTGAAGTTGTTAGAATGATTATACTCCCTAAATGAAACAAAACCTTTGTAGATGGTCCTTCTTCAAAAAAAACAAAAATGAATGGGCTTTTAAGCCAGACAATGTTAACAGAATTTTAACTAGAGAAACAAATCACCCTACTGTATATTAATCTTCTATAACTTGCAGAGCAGTAAAGAACAAGGAGGACTAGAATTAACTAACTTTCCCTTAATTCATTCTCTCATATTTGTAATATTTACTTAAACATGATCCAATAGAGGATATATACTGGAGATGTCTGAAGGAGCACTCTTGTAATCTAGTTTCAATAAAGAATTTCTTATTTATTGGTAATTTTGTAAAAACTCGGATGTTATTAAAATTCTTGTGTACCCGCTAATGCGAAAGTGACATATTGACCACTGTCTAACGTTTATTAGTTGCCCATTCTTAGCATATGTCACATTTTTTAATAATAAAAAAGAAAATTACTCCATACCTTACAATTACAATCTGGCATAGCACTAATTTCACAATTAATAAATCACAGATAATGGCAGAAAAAAGGTACTTCTCAATTTGCTCACACCATTACTAAAAGAAAATTGATTTCCTTTTCTGACCTCTGTCCACAGTAAGACTTCCAATAATAGCATTATTTTCAATTTATTCACCATACCATTTTATCTAGGCCTCTCTTTGTATTTTCCTGGATAATTCATATAGCTCAGTATTAGCTGGCAGTTTTACATGGGAGTTGTAAAGAAAAATAATTGAAAGCTTTGTAGAATTATATGCAAAGCAGATGCCTTTGTATGCATTTCACAAGACAAATAGGCTAAGACCTTGTAATCAATGACTCTGGGCTCTGAAAAGAACATCCCACAAATGTTCAGATTCATCAGGTACAATATATCAGGTATTCTCAAAACCCATCTAATGCAAAATTGGATTTTCTCTCAAGAGACTTCAAGACTCAGAAATCTGTCAACATTACAATATAAATGGTAAACATTTACATACTTTGGGGAACTGTCCCCCAGTTCATAAACAGTGGTTCCAAATAACTGTACTACTATCAAAAGTCCTCTCCTAGAAAATTCCAACACATCCTGCAATTTATGCTATTGGATATACAGTATTTAACTTAAGTTCTCAAATTGCAATTCAAAAAGTTTAGTTATAACGCTAGTTTTAACCAAACAGCACACTTCTATTTTTTACAAAACAAGAATAAAATCTCTTTTTCAGAAGTATTATAATTAATAATTCATAACTAAGAAGATGGAGAAATTAAGAATATGAGATCAAAAGTAAAGATCTAGACTTTTGCTTCATCCACATATACTAAAATGATCGCTTTTTATCTTAATACCTTTCACATCATATTGGTGTAATTCATACTCCCTTGAATGAGTTAGTCATTGTTTGATGATTTGTTAGGTATGTATTTTGCATTTAATTATAGCAAATTATAAAAATAAATTGTAACACAATGAGGTCTATTTATAACATCAGAGATTTATGTTGTACATAATGATAGGACATGGTCTATCTTGTAGTAAGAAATGTTGCTTTTGGACATAAAAAATGAATGTCGGAAGGAGAGAGATGATATTTCAGAAAGGGTGATGTCAGAGGGACAGAGAGAGAGAGGCTTCATTTTCATCAGAGGTACTACTTTTACATGAACGTCGAAAGTGCCATCCATGAATCAGACTAGTTACTGAATTTAAGCAAAGACCCTAGGACAACACCCTCTTTTGACACCGCTTAATCCTCACGAAGCTTTCTGACTTTAAAGTGCTTTTATTTAGGACTCTACATCCAGACATTACTACTCATTTCTGTTTTCCATTATATTCTACATTTAAATTTATTTGCTTAGCAGCTACTTTTATGCAAAGTAACTTGCATAAGAGGTCAACAGAATCGAGTAAACATCAGTTTAGGGGACTGTTTAGGAGCAAGCGTTACAGCACAAGGTTATAAATTGATCATCATAAGTACAGAGCTCAGATCAAACTACAAGCTAGTTAAAATTCCTAGGTTACAAAATCTTAACAGCAAAGTCAGACAGAAATTCACCAAACAAGAGAGTCTTCAAATGCTTCTTAAACTCACTGAGGCAGTCAGAAGTTCGAATAGAGGTGGACTGCTCATTCTATATACTACCTAGGAACTACAGATGAAGAGAGTCTGAATTGAGATTTAATGCCACAGAAAGCTGACTTCACTAGATGCCATTCAACAGTAGACCTGAGTGGTCAAGAATGAGCACAGGACCTCACAAGTGTCTCCATACATATATAGGCCTGTTTACTACTCAGGAGGCAAGCATCAAGGATTTTAACTAAATGCTACAGGGGACCAATGTAGCGATATGAAACGAGGAGTGGCATGTGCCCGTATCGACTGGCTGAACACCAGAGGTGCCACAGCATTTTGATCATCTTTAGTGGTTTTGTAACACATGCCAGTACTCCTGCCATCTCCTACCATTTGTGGTAGTTCAGCTGTGATAAGATCAAAGCCTGAGCCAGGAGTTGTGCTGCATACTCTGTCAGAAATGGTCTGATCTTACTTATGTTGTAGAGAGTGAATTTGCAGCACAGAAAGACCGCAGCAAAATGGTCCTTGAAGGACAGTTGGTCATTAATCACCACCAGAAGGTTGAGTACAGACTTGGTGAGTGTTAGCTTTAAAGAGGCAAACTTAATAGAGATGGGGTGCTGAATAGGCAAACAAGCTGGGATAACAAAAAGACCTATATTTGACAGGTTTAACTGGAGATGTTGCTCCGTTTTCAAGGTTGCAATATTATTGAGACATACTTCTACTGCTATTATTCTGTTCTAAATAAAAAATATCTTGCTGTTACATTTCTTTTATACAGTATATTGAGTGACTGAAGTAATAAAGAAAATACAAGGCACCTGGTGAGGGCAGACTGCCATTTTCTTTATTAAAGGGTTAGCAGGCTGTCAGAGACATTCCCCATAGATAGTAGCATGGTGGAAGTAATACATTGTCAGTTGGTAAGTGGCATATATGAAGGCATATCAGTCTTCATGTGTCTAAATTATTCTTGGGGACCAAAGTAGCCTTTAGTATTATATTATATGAGGCGACACTCACGTGTTGTTTATGCCTAAGATAGTGAGTCCCCATGTGGATACTGAGGAGTGATGGTTGTACAGGCAACATTTATAATTAGTGATTATGTGGATAGGGTCTGAGTATGTGTGTGTGTGTGTGTGTGTGTGTTAAAGTAAGTTCCACACACACCACGAATAATACACCTGGAGTATTGCTCACAGTTTTCATTTCCATATTACAAGATAAGACATACTCATAGCAGTGCTAGAGAAAGTCCAGAGGAGAGTGATTACTTGGATTCAGGGATTGAGAGTTATGAGCTATTAGGGGAGACTGAAGGAGATGAACTTTTTCAGTTCCAGCAAACAAGAGATGACATGACTGAGGTGAGATTAAATGATGACATGATCAATGTATTTAGAATTATGAAGGGAATTTGTGCAGTAGATCCTAGCAGTTACTTTCAAAATATGATTGGAAATGTGCTCCTTCTTAAAACGTAATGGATACACTCTTTTGCAATATGTGTGCAATCTCAAGACAGAGATCAAAACTCAATAACATTTTTGGCTTGAAAAATTGATATATTTGATAAGTTTTAAGGGTTTTTCATTCGCCTATGGACGCATGTGTCCATTAGTCCCAACGTAAGCTGCATGAAAAGACAAGATATGATAAAATTTATAAAAAGCTGTTCACTTCAGAACACAATTTTATGTGGCAAATTAATGGATACCATAATTGTGAAGCTACAGCTTTCACTTGAAAAATACCAAACTTACCTTTCTTACAAATATTAGAAAGTTGTTTTCATGCAGTGAACTCTGGAATAAATTACTAAGTAACACAATGGAGAGTACGGCTTTAGGGACCTTCAAATCTCAACTTAATTCTATTTTGGGGAATCAAGGTGAATAGGATTAAGAAGCTTCTGGGCTAAATGACCTGTTGTCACTACATTTGTTAAATGTTCTAAAATAACTTATTAAGAATACTTTATTTTAGTTTGTAGAAATTCAGATAAAAGGTTGCTTAATTCAGAACAGAATAAGTAGTATGGCTTAGGAGTTTTGAAAATTAGAAATATAGCACTTCAGTTTTAATATGTATAAGATGTAGAGATACCTAGATATGTGAAATGGTTTGTAGTTCATCTTTAATAAGTTATTTACAGCCTGTGATTCCTAATGGTATTTCTTGATTTATTGAAAAATGGAATAACATTTGGCATAACCACTAATAGGTCGTTTTTTATTACAATGCCATTAACTAGTCTAGTTTTACTTACTATAAATGATAATTTTTCTAGAAACAGTTTACATTTTTTTCATATTCAGAAACTATTTGGCACCACTAAAGGACCTGAACTATTGTCCACTTACAAGCCCAATAAGATGGATACTAATTTTATATACAATTCCCTTTCAAAACAATATTTTAAGATTTTCCTAAGCAGAAATACTGAGTAGTAACCAAAGAAAAAAGTTGGGATAATTTATTGCTGTCAGGATAGTGAGAGCTAATATGCCCTACAGCAGAGAAATAATGAAAAAAGGAGAATGATGGACTTTCTGTGGCAACATTTAAAAGAACACTCATTTGCCAGGTAAAGGTCTGTTAACTTAAAATTCTTTAATGCCACTCACCAAAGGTTTTAACAAAATCAAACATTAATACCAGAAGCCATATAATCCAAGACCCTGTCTCTGACTAGAAACCAACAACTGAATAGAAATTCTATTCAGCCCTTTCTAAGTGTGTAGGTTTATTGTCACCAGTACAGAGTATAGTGAAATTCATACTTGCACATGCTAATCAACATGCAACCCATCAACACAATCCAGTAAGTATAATAATCTTACCTGAAAACTTTTGTCTTCCATACCCAAAAAATCGCAGAGTAGGATTAGTATTATAGGAGAGAATTCCAAAATAGTTTGAGTTAGCAGAACTAGAATTTGAGCCTCAATTGAAAACACCAAGATGATACAACAAATGTTCTGCCATGATTCAGAGGGTAAATGTATCCATATTTATTCAATCTGCAATTTAAGAAAATCTAAAAACAGAAGTGTAGGCAAGTGGGAAACACTAGCATGGACATCAAGGCAATCAAGAATTCATCCATCCATCCATCTGTTATCCAACCCGCTACATCCTAACTACATCAGCCCACTAAACACTAAACTACCAGAACTTTAAGTACAAAATGGATTTTAGAAGAGTTTGAAGTACAATAGTAAAACTATTGACAGAAAGATAATTTGAGATATCCTCCAGCTGCAAGATGTGGAAGAGCTGCTTAGTACGATCCTTACAGCACATGCATTGTAAGTGTTTTACTTGTTATCTGTTATGCATTATGTATTTCTTTCCTATTCCATTTTATGTACTGTATATGGGCATAAGCCTATATTACAAGGTAAAATGTCTATCTTAGAGGCTCTTGGCCTTTGCCTGTTTTATGATATTTATTTTCCCCAAGTCCTACTCACAATGAGTGTGCTCATTTAAACAACATTTGGAGAGCTGCCATTGAAAATCAATATATAAATGACTTTCACCTGCTAACATCTTTTCTTCACATTTTCATTACGTTCCTGGCAAATTAATGGCAAAATCAATCTAGCAGCTACTTGCCCATTTGATTCACAAGGTTTTACTGTTCACTTGTGTCTACAAACAACACATTTATATTTCTGAAAGGCTATTCCCCTGTGATATAAAAGACCCTGACTACTGCAATATTAATTGAGCCAATTACACCGTGATTTATTTAAAGCCAATGAGATCCATTTTTATTTTGAATTAAGGTAACTAATTAAGTAAGAGTAAATGACTTAGGCACTTAATTTTAATATCTGCCATCAAATAAACCATCAAATAAAAAAGTATTAACAAAATGTTCTGCAAAATCACCTTACTGGAGACCATTTGTACAGGTGTATAAGGGCAATAACAATCGATAAAAAACAAACTAATGAGACGTTTTCCTACTTTTTCATGTAACAGGGTTTGCACTAACTTCTAAAAACAAAATAAGTCATCCATATCGAAATTATACACTCTATACACTTTGTTTTTCAGTTGTTGCTGTAGTTAGTGATTATGAATATGAATACCATGACACATACTTTACACATTTCAATCTATATTTGTCTTTCTAATGTTTCTTGAATTGGATGTGAGAGCTTTGGCCAAATAATATATTTTACAGTGACCATTATAAGCAGCATATATTGATCATTGAGTCCAAATTGACTTAGTGTGAGTGTGGCTGTGTGTGTGAGGGCGCCCTGTAATGGAAGCATACTCTTTTCAGGCTTAGCTCAGGCCTTGAATCACATACTGCCTGTACAGACTTTCTCTGACCAGTTGCATTAAATGGGTTAAAAAACAGATCAACAGATGTCATTCACATATGTATTTTTTCCTTTTAAATAGGCTTTCGTCTTTTAAATGCCACACAGTTCTCTTTTAAATTCACCAATCAATTCAATCATCATTCTAAGTCCAAGTTGGAATTGTTAGACAAATGCCATACAAGAAGAGAGAAATATTGTAAAAAAAATACACAGTGTCAACCAAAGACTCTTGAAGAAGAAGTGTTAACACCATGATTTGGTCAGAATAATTATCACAATTACAATATAATGAAAAATGTATGATACACATTAAAATAATAAGAACTGCTATACCAGCAGCTCCAACAGGAATAAGTTATACTGAAATAATGAATGTGTACAGCCTCAGGTTAAAGCCCTCAAATCAATGGAGCATCTCTAATTTGGCCACATAGATCATGCCCTGCCCTTTCTACTGCCTCTAATTAACTCCTAATCAGGAATTGTCACTGCAGGTTAATTTTCCATCCATTATCCAACCCGCTATATCCTAACTACTGGGTCACGGGGGTCTGCTGGAGCCATTCCTAGCCAACACAGGGCACAAGGCAGTAAACAAACCCTATGCAGGGCGTCAGCCCACTGCAGGGCGCACACACACACCCACCGGGAAGCGAACCCAGGTCTCCTAACTGTGAGGCAGCAGCGCTACCACTGCGCCACCCGGGTTAATTTTAACTTGCTGAATTATTAAACGGGTGGTAGAGTGGTTGACACTTCAGCCACACAGCCTCACACACTTTGGTTCATTTCCAGCCTGGTAGTTATCTGTGTTGAGAGGATCTAGTAAACAGTGTGGCAGATGGTCAGGACCCATGCCCGGTCAGGACGCCCCTTTGACACTGGAGCCAGGGAAGCAGTCATGGGATGCACACTACGCACACTGGAACACTTGTTGGTAGCCCCCCTGGGTTGCATCGGGGCTAACATTTGGAAACACCGGAGCTCATTCCTGTTGGGCTCCGTGGCCACCACCAGGGGGAGCTGCATGGCCTAATGAGCCCATCTGGGTAGGAATGCAGCCACACCCGGAGGTGCAGCCGGAAGTAGGTCAACGAGCATCTGCAGAACTTCTGGGTGGGCTATAAAAGGAGCCGACAGTCACCATTATGGGCAACGATGCCAACGCCGCTGTGGTGGACGTGGACGTGGACGTGGACGTGGACGTGGACGTGGACGTGGACGTGGACGTGGACGTGGACGTGGACGTGGACGTGGTGGTGTTTTCCTTTGTGTGTTTTGGGAGTGTGTTAGGCCTGTGGGAAACAGGGAAGACGTGCCCCATGGCTGAAGAAAAATTAAAAACCTTGTCTATTTTTATTCATGCCTCTGCTGTCAGTCTGTGTCGGGTCGACGCCTATATAGCACCTTTGCCACACTGGTGTAGTCGGCAGGATTCCTGTCCGTCTTTGGGACAGGAACCTGTATATTTTTTTGTTGTGGCGACCCGGCACAGCAGGGCGAGGCATGTGTACTACGTGCTACACGGAGAGCGCAACCCCACAACACCACTATAGCACAACTCTCGAGACTCCCTCATCCACCGTGCCCATGGGAAGGAAGACAGCCAGGCGCAGCCTAAAGGCAGCGGGCATGCCAAAGGAGCATGTCATCAGTGGAAGGATCGGCAGGCCTGATGAAGTGGCCAGGCCATGGAAGCTGCCTTTGGGAGACGGGATCATGAAGGTAGGTACCGGACTCTGGGAGGGTTTGCCCTGGGAGCGCTGTTGCTTTTTTTTCAGGTGTCTGCCTCGTAGGGGGAGACCATCCGGAGGCATTTGGCTGGCTGAAGGATTCCAGGTGGGATGTGGTCTGAGGAGGATGAGGGCCCGCTGTCCAAAAGGGAACCGCAGCTGGCGGAGGAGCGCCTGGAGTCACAGCCTGGTGGAAGTAACCCACGGGAACAGGGGGCAGTGGAGGAGCGAAGAAACCTCCCCGTAGCAAGTAAGGGGGTGTGTGTCGGCTGCCCGCCGATAAAAGTTTACAGGCGGGGGCGACGAACCTCCACCCCGGCTTTGAGAATCACCCAAGGGCGCCTGCCTCAATGGAGCAGGGCCTCAATGGCTCTCGGTCGGTGGCGTGGGACAAGGTAAGTCCAGATCCACCGCTGACCACAGAATTTACCTTGCTGTTGGCTGTACGGGAGCTGGAGGAGCTCGCCCGATCTGTACGGTCTTTATTTCAGGCCCTGTGACTGCTCCAAGAGGCTGGAGAAAAAGGTCGGTGTGCCGTTAGGAGCCATACTGGGTTGGCTGAAGCAGCTTGACACTGGATTCCCCAGCCTGTGTGATGTGGTGTTACAGGTAAGTGACGCCTGTACCATAAAGCAAGATATAGGAGGGCAGTGTGAAAAGGCAGCGGTATGAATCAGTTCCGTTGGCCAAGCAGCTGCACCTCCTACAAGGGACACAGCTGTGGTGACCAATCGTGCAGTGGATGCGTATGCGAGGAGGCAGCTAGTAAACGCTGGCTGCCAAACAACCTCGCACAGCTTGCCGACATCGGCCTCCTAGGCGTCTAACGGGGCGCAGATGGCAGGGGGTCTCTTTCCTTCCCATAAAAGGACCCAGACCATTGGTGTGCCCCAGAGAAAGAGGAAGACCCGAAAAAGGAAGATGGGGACTCCAAACAGTGTGCAGCATGAGGCCATCAGCTCACAGACAGTGGAGGGCTGAAAGCACCAGCCACTCTCAGCTGGGCGGACGTCAGGGCAGGACTTCCCATCCTGTTTCTGGTCCCACAGGGAACAAACTAGAGGGGAGTGGCGTTGCTTTGAATGCAACCACTGTGGCCACGGCTGAAGGTGTTGTCTGTGGAGGACGCTGGTGTCGGGGCAGCACCTCTTGGTTTTTTCTTATGTCGTTACAGGACAGAGCCGTGGACCCAAGGCCGTCAACTCCCCATCCTGGAGGAGAACAGCCCTCGCGGTAGGAGCCACTGTGCCCCATGGGGCTCAGCTGAGGGATGGGCACTGTGGCAGATGGCTGGGACCCATGCCTGGTCGGGACGCCCCTTTGACACTGTATCCAGAGGAGCAGTCATGGGATGCGCACTATATCTCCCAGAACACTTGTTGGCAGCTCCACGGGTTGCATGTGGGCTAATATTTTGGAACACCGGAGCTCATTCCAGTTGGGCTCCGTGCCCACCTCCAGGGGGAGCTGCACGGCCTAACAAGCCCGTCTGGATGGGAATGCAGCTACACCCGGAGGTGCAGCTGGAAGTAGGTCAACGAGCACCTGCAGCACTTCCAGGAAGGCTATAAAAGGAGCCGACAGTCACCACTCCGGATGCCAGAGTCGGGAGGAGCAGGATGAAGCTGCCTTGGAGGAGAAAGAAGAGTGTTTTGTGGTGGTGTTTGCCTTTGTGTTTTTGTGTGTTTTGGGACTGTGTTAGGCCTGTGCATACCTGAAGAAAAATTTAAAAATCTTTTTGTTTTTTATACGTGCCTCAGCTGTCAGTCTGTTTCGGGTCAAAGCCTATATAGCGCATTGCCACAACAGATTAGAGACATACAGCCACTTTGAGGACTGCAATGAAATTTATTAATTTATTGACTCCTATTTAATTCCATTACTGTGCATTCACAAAGTATTCAGCAACTTAATGTATTTCACATGCTAATATGTTTATGATTTTTTTTTCCCTCATCAAGTTATACACGTTACTTCAGAATAACAAATCCAAAACAGGATTTTAGATATTTTGGCAAATTTACTAAAAACTAGTTCATCTCCCCAACTTCACCTGGAAGAGTGATAAAATGTATGTTTCACACATAAAATAAATAGAAATCAGAACTTACATTTATGACTTTCTAGTTGTGGTGGTTAGCACCTAGTACTTCTAAGCTTATTAAAGCCTTGTGAAATTAAGTGTAAGATTTAGAGAAATAGGAGTAATTTAGCAGCAAAGAACAATTTATAGAACTGTAATAATTAGTATCTCAATACTTCTGTAATAATATTGAAATGCTACAGAGTGTGTAGAATGCACCACCATCAAAGTGTACAACTCAATCACTGAGAGACAAATTAGGGTTGAGCAGCACACACATTATCCGCCTCCCTAAGCAGCACTTCTGGCAGATCCCCAAAAAGTGTTTGTCTCCCTCCCTCCCACCATCTCAAAAGGTTTTTGTTACTCCAGCTCAAGCACAGATCTCATCACAAATAGGTTGTTTGATTGCCTATCATTTGCCCCAGACCAACGCTTTATAGGACCTTTCAGTTTGTCTTAAAATGATCATTCAGAAAAGAAGGAACAGATCTTTAATACAATCAATCATTAAAGAAAATTTGATTGGGAAAAGTAAATATCTCATACTTTTTCAACATGCTTAAATATTTAAATTCTAAAGAATTATTATGGTTAATATAAACACCTTCACGTTGTGTTCTGGAGATATTGAGGATGAAAGGCACAAATGTCCAGCAAAAATGGCAACTTTTAGTGAGGCTGTTTCCATTTTTATTTATTTCTACATATTTATAGTTAAATAAAAAAATGGATTTGCCTATATCAGAACTGTAAAGTTTTGTAGAAGCAGGTGTGGTGGTTTTCACGTGATGCCCTATCAGACAGACAGACAGACAGACAGACAGAAATTCAGTTTTATTTAACAGACTAAACTGAGTGATCAGGGGAGAAAGGTCTTAGAAAGACATGGGACCAAGAACCCAATGATCAATCTGCCTGAGTTCAAACAAGGACAACCATCATTGCAACACTCCACCAAGCTGAGCTTTCTAACAGAGTGGCCTGATGGAAACCCCTCCTCATTATCAGACATGTGAAAGCCATTTGATCAAAGCAAGACTGAATGGTCTGATCTCAACTCTAAGCATCATGTTCGCATCTTGAGCCCAGCTCAATCAATGGAAAAGATGCTGAAACAGTCAGAGGCTAAATGTGAAGATTCTGCAGCATTTTTCTTCAGATTATAAATATGATTTAGTGTAACACAGTCCCCATGAACAAACCAAGTTGTACCTCAGCACAGAAAACAGTGAATTAAACTCCTTAACTAAAATAATCTTAACTGATATTTGAAAAATAATTGTACAATTAATGCTCGCCACCTATGTCCTTGATGTAATCTATACTGGATTTTTTAAAGAACCCTCCGGTATGCTAAACTGTTTCTTAAGAAAATAATCTTGACTATTCTGTCATGGACAATTTTATATCTATCTCTATCTTCCTTTTCTGAGTAAAATTCTATAAACAGTATTTTTTTTTGCAATTAAATGATTCCCTGAATATAAATTTAGTTCTGGATAAGTATTGGTCAAGTTATAGATCAAATCATATTAACAAAATGGTAAAATTTTTCACCATTGAACACAGCATTTCTATTAACTGCCATAGACATTGGGTGGATCCAGTGTCTTGAGTTCAATTCACACAAAGAAAATTCTTTGTATGTTGTGGTGATTATATACTGTATGTCAGAGATCCATGGCATTATCTATAGTGTGCCACAGGGATATTTTTGGGTCCCTTGTTATTCTCAAAGGACTGTACATGTTTCCATTAGAGTGAACTACCCCAGCTATGCAAATGACACATTGGATTTATTTATCAAAAGAATAAGTGTATCTAAATCCTCAGATCTATTGTCTTACTTTTATCATTGAATAGATGAGTAGTAATTTACTTAAACAAAACAAAAATAATGTTTTACCATAGGCAGCAGAAAAAGTGAAGATCTTAGAAATAGATTACATCATGTAGCTTTAGAAATAAGACCAGAAGTAAATAATCTAGGCATAATATTCAATGTGCTGACTGCACAAGATGGCAACAATTTCTAAGTGGAAATGGAATCAGGAGATAACAAAAAAACAAAACAGCAGCCTCAGAATATAAAACAAGAATCATAGTCAGGAAACAGTGCAAGAGATTAAAAATCAAATACCTGAACAGGAAACACATAAACAGAACCAAATCATTAAACGCTGACATTACTCAAAAAAGCAGAGCAAGAATCTCGAAACCAAGGAATAAGGAACAAAAATAAACACAACTACTTGTGGACAAACAAGAAGGTTATATCACTGATATGAAGTGTATATCACTGACCCAAATTATATCACATTTAGTATTCTTCCACTTGACCTTGTATTAAAATAATATAGCAAAAAATCAACAAAAGTGCTTAAAATGGTGCACAAAAACAAAATCCTAATTATGACACTCAAAGCTGAATTTCAAAACACACATTAAACATATTTCTAAGACATTCTTCTCTTATATCATTGCAAGATGCTGAAAAGTTAATATATGCTTTTATCTTTAATATGCTTTTCTATCTAGATTATTGTAATATAATTTAAAATACCCCTCAATTAAATGAGGCTCTTAACAATTTAGCTCCTTTTTATGTTTTGGATGTCTGCCTTTTTACATCCCTAACATTGCTCATAGATCCTCTAACACTGCTTTACCAAATACTATTTATGCACAAAAATATGTGGCCAGTTTATACATTACTGTTAGGAAGGTGGTGATTTAATTTTACCAAATAATAAAAATTGCATTTGCTTTTCTTTATGGACTAATCACTACTTTTGTGCATTTTGTTTTTTCTTATATCCCTAGCTAGGCCATATTACAACCTGCGCTGCTGGGAACAATGAATTAAGCTATAGAAGACTACATTCATATTGTGTTGGCAATAATGACACATTTATTTATAATAGAATGCACCATGAGGGGTTTGGCTGCGTGGTCATCTGACCTTGAAACCCGGGAGGATTATTTTCTCTAGCTTGAGTTTTTATTTTTATTTTCTTCCTGGCCATCTGCCCATGGCATTCATTTATTAAAATTAACATTGAACTCTCCTGTTCTAGCTATTTCTATTGTAAAACACTATGAGCTACTTTTGTATATGAAAAATGTACTTTTGAAATAAATGTTGATGTTGGATGTTTATTGTATTAAAGATTTATGTCAGGCTTTGCTGCAATGCCTATATTTCATTTTTATTGTTTTCTCCAGTCAAATGTTTTTACATTCAATGTCTTGTTGAATTCATCCTGTATTTTAATGTTGTTACTTATTTTTGCAAAGTGCCCTAATCATTGTGTATTCTAAAAAGCATCAATTAATTTGACTAAACTTTGTTTTTTAAAATCTGCATTTTGTTTGTTAAATTTTGTGCAGAAAATATCGAACACATTCAATATTTCATGTTAGAAGAAGTAAGAAGATTTAATACAGAAAGGTGTTCACAATGCACTCTATATTACCAGAGCTTGAGTGTATACAACTTTTAAACAGCTGAATGTGAAAAAACCCTGTATAACTGAAAGATTAAAAATTCAAAGAAAATGTGTGTAAAATGCAAAACAAGTCTTTTTCAGATGTGAGTCTCATTTATTGGAATGCCCAAGATGGCAGTTCTTCTAGTTGTCAGTGGCAAGGAAGGGGCAGGTCCAGGTGGGCGGACACTGGAAGTGGCATCAGAGAAGGAGAGCTGTCAGTCTTTTTTTTTTTTTTACCGTGTCCTGTTCGGCTGTGAAGAAATCAGAATTGATGTCTGAATGCTGGCGACTAGCCTTACAGTTTTTCTCTCAGGTGGAGCGTTACACCTTCTGCTGACGTCACGCCTGATACCAAAACTTTATTAGAAATATTTTCAGATGTTTTTAAGATTCGAACCGGACACGGAGACAAAAATGAAAGAAAAAGAATAGAGAAAAGAAGGAGATAGAGGTACCTGGGGGGGGATTTTCGTATAGAATAAACAATAAATGAACCAGAATCCGCTTCTAGACCTGCAGAAAGAGAGGGGGAAAAAAAAAAAAAAACCACAATACAAAAACATTGCTGCATCAGCTACATGAAGATATATAAAAGTAAAAATGTTTGCTAACAATCACACAGTAATTATTACTAAGGCATTTAGGGCCAACCACAGCCTTAGGTCATGTGCTGAAGATGTCCAAGTCATACCTATGAAAGCACCATGTGAGCACCTGTGTGCGTACGCACGCTTGTATGTGTAAGGTTTCTCTATAGGAGCGTCCAATAGTGAGTGTGAAGGGCCACAGACCTGCCCCCAAAAACGTGCGGAAGATGGAGGGAGTTCCAAGCCCAGAAATCCAGTGGTCACCCCACAGCACGGAGACCCCAGGGAGACCATCACCAGAGAAGCCCCAACCCCCCCTCAAGAGGCGCAGAGGATCACCCCGGGGGGCCACAACCAGCAGCCGGCAGAGTCCCGGGAGCTATCAACGGCTAGCCCCCAGGCCCGCCCGCAGCCGCTCACCCCGGAGCCGGCTGGGCCCGGAACCCAGCAGCCCGGGACACAAGGGCGACCCACCCCGCCAAGGACCCAACAGAGCCCAGGGACCCAGATCCCACCAGGCAGCCACCGGGAGCGACCAGACAGATGTTTAAAAAAAAAAAAAAAAAAAAAAATGTGGCAGGGGAAGGGTAGGCGAAGATGTTGTAGCATTGCCAGATGTCCCAGGAGAGGGGAGGAGTCCAAAACCCCACCTGACATATACAGTCACACACAAACACAGTCATACACTCCCTCCCTCATGCTCTCACATACACATACAACCCAAGACTTACAAGGATGTACGCCAGACACCCATTCACACTCCCCATACACACCCTACTAACTCTGGTCCCGGTGCTGCCGTACCGAAGGCACAACCATTCCCGGACGCCAGAGTTAGCCCCGTTCCGCTGGGGTAATAATGAGCAGGCACCCCCGTCCAACGCAGAGCAAAGCAACCCACCACTCCAGACCACAGGCAGACGGCCAGCTCCCACTCCTAGCCTCCAGCCCTGGGCAGCTAATTGAGAACAGAGATGTGATAAGACCTCTAGTCTCCCTCCGCCGGCTCCAATGTAATGTTAATGTGTGTTGATAAGGTGCATTTTGTGGCTGGGGGGGCGCGGGCAGCGCTGGCATCATGTGGCCTAAACCAGCTGATGCCAACACACAGCCCCACTTCCCCCCCCAAAACCCTCCGTGACTAGGTGCAGTTTAAAATTGGAAGTGGGCACTGGCACTCGGAGTGAGGCTGAAATTTCCCCCCACCGGATGCCGTTGAGTGTGCTCACTCCCAAGGCCCTAAGTGTGTACTTGTGTGAAATGTTGTTTGTGGAAGTGTTTAATGTGCAAATAAATTTGGGGGGTAGGCTGCCACAGGACTGCGGAAATGGGATCCATACCCGCACCCCCTGACTTACCCACACCCCAAGGCCCTATGTGCATGTTTGTGTGATGATGTGAAGGAGCCGGAGGAGGGAAATGTCTGAGGATGGGGAGGAACGGCTGAGGGGCCTGAGCCCTCCAGGGAGCCAGCTCCCCTACTGGCCCCAATAGGCACCCCTGCTCCCAAAATCCACCCGGGGCATGGAGGCCCCAGCCCATCTAGTCACGGCCCAAAGCAGCAGCATCACAGAGCCCCACGGAGTCCGAGGCCACCAACCCACACCACCCCAGCAGAATATTTACTCCCATCCCCACATTTACTCAACATTCAGACTAAGTAAGACATAAGACACCCAGGTAAAGTTGGATCCCCCCCCTCTCGGACATCCCCCTCCCCCATGGCGGAGCCAGGACCCGGCACCGCCGCATGTTCCGGCCCTCTTCCCGGCAGCGTACATGTCAGGACCCAATCCCCAAGGCCCCACCCAGACCCCCATCCGGGGACGTCCGCCCCCATACCCCAAGCCACCAGGCCCCCACCCAGACCCACCCAGGGGCGATGCAGCCACCGTCAAGACCCCCCAAGGTCCCACACACAACTACCAGAAGTCCACCCCCCGAGGCAACCCAAGCACCACCAGAGTGGAGCAGCAGCCCCCCAGCCCAAGACCCCCCTAGTGAACCCACCCCCAGGGATCCTCCAAACACTCTAAGCTCAGACTCTCCACCACATCAACCACAGCATCCCGCAGGACAATATCAATGACCCTCCATCATCGCTATGTGATGGAACCGATCAAAGGAGCCCAGAGAGATTGATTTGAAGTGGAGGCAGAGGCTGTCTCAAGTGTAATATGATCCAATAAAAGATTTCTGTACTGGTTAATGCAAAGATTATCTTTGTTTTTCCAGTTTATGAGGATAGTTTTCTTAGCGATGCATATGGCAGTGAGAACCACGTCAACCAAATTTGTTTCAATCGGGACATCCTCTAGGTTCCCCAGCAGGCAAAATGAGGGGGAAGTTGGGATATCACATTTCAGACACTTTGACAGGTATTCACATACTCTATACCAGAATCCCTGAACAGGTGGACATGACCACAGTGCATGGATATAACTGTCAGGAATGTTGTCTGTGCAGTGTGTGCAGGTGTCAGATGGCACAAATCCCATCCTGAAAATCCGATGACCTGTATAGTGTACTCTGTGTAGAATTTTGTATTGAATTAATTGTAAATTGGGGTTTCTGATCGTTTTAAAAAATTTTAAACAAGTTTGGGACCAGAAAGTCTGGTCAAAGCTAACTAATAGATCCGCCTCCCATTTACCTATAGGAATTGCTATTGTATCATCTATTTTGGTCAATGTTTTATATACTTTAGACAGTAATTTGGGGTGTTTGAGATTACAGAAGTCTAATACCCTTGATGGTGTTTGTAATTCTACTTTATTAAGCTTAAATTTTTCTTTAACTACTGATTTAATTTGGAGATATTCTAAAAATCTATTCTTGTCTATCCCAAATTGGGAGACTATTCTGTTAAATGGAGTGAAATCCAATCCTTCAAATATGTGTTCCATGTATAGAATTCCTTTACTTTTCCAGTATGGGAAGTTCATCATTTTATTGTTTTGCAATATGTCAGGATTATTCCAGATGGGTGTGCGTCTGCGTGGAATTAGTGAAGACTCTGTCATTTTTAGATATTCCCACCATGCTGTCAGTGAGGTGCTAATATTAATACTTTTAAAGCTTTCATGCTTTCTTATTTTTGAGCTAATAAACGGTAGGTCCGAAAGCTCTATAGTATTGCAAATTGTCTGTTCTACATCTAACCAGGACTCATCCAGCTGGTTATGTTGCAACCATCTTGGTATATATTGGAGCCTGTTGGCTAAGAAATAATGATAGAAGTTGGGTAGATCCAGCCCTCCTCTATCTTTGGTCTTCTGTAGTGTTTTTAAGCTAATTCGTGGAGGTTTATCCTTCCAAAGGAATTTAGTGATGGAGGAGTCCAGGGATCTAAACCAATCAGATGATGGCTTGTTTGGGATCATTGAAAATAAGTAATTGATTCTTGGTAAAACCATCATTTTAATTGTGGCAACCCTCCCCATAAATGATATTGGTAAGGATTTCCATCTAGCAAGATCATCTTCCACTTTCTTTAATAGTGGGATGTAGTTTAGTTTAGTTAGATCTGCCAGCCTGGGAGAGACATGAATGCCCAGATATGTAATATTCCCTGATTCCAATTGTGTATTAAGGGAATTGACAAAAGAAAAATTAATTGGGAGAACTGTGGATTTTAACCAGTTTATTGAGTAATCTGAAACTCTTGAAAAGGAGTTTATTAGTTCAATTGCTTGGGAGAGAGAGGATTGAGAATTCTGGAGAAAAAGTAACACGTCATCTGCATAAAGACTGATTTTATGTTCTATGTTCTTACACTTTATGCCTTTAATAACTGTAGTTTGCCTGATTGCTGCTGCTAGTGGTTCAATAAAAATAGCAAATAGCGAGGGGGAGAGTGGGCATCCCTGCCTGGTCCCCCTCTGAAGACAGAAGCTAGCTGATGTTTGGTCATTTGTCCTGACACATGCTGTTGGTGAACTGTATAATATTTTTAACCAGTTTATGAAGAAGTTTCCAAAACCAAATTTATGTAAAGTTGCAAATAAGAACTTCCAGTTAACTCTGTCAAAAGCCTATTCTGCATCGAGAGATAATATACTGGTTTCCATGTTTCTGCTGTAAGAAAAGTCTATTAAGTTAAGTAATCTACGTGAATTTGTGGATGAATGTCTCCCCTTAATGAAACCAGTTTGGTCTGGGTGTATTATGAAAGAGGTTGCCTTCTCTAATCTTTTTGCAAGGGCTTTACAAATTATTTTGACGTCAACATTAATAAGAGAAATGGGGCGATAGCTGGTAGGAAATATAGGATCTTTGCCTGGTTTTAACAGGAGACTAATGTTGGCTGAATTCATGTTTGGCTGTAGTCTACCATTTTCTTCTATTTCACTCATCATTCTGAAAAATGTTGGAGCTAGAATGATCCAGAATTCTTTGTAGAACTCTGCTGGAAACCCATCTGGACCTGGAGCCTTTCTATTAGGCATGGAGTTAAGAGCTTCCTGGAGCTCATCTGATGTTAATGGCGAGTCCAGGACTGTAGCTTGGCTATCTGATAATTTAGGAAGTATTACTCATTGATCTCATTATCTGATGGGTTAATCTGTGGTGAGTACAAGGTTTTGTAAAAATCTCTGAAAGTGTTGTTTATTCTTTCAGGATCATATACTATATTCCCAGTTGAGTCTTTAACAGCAGATATGGCAGTTTTCTCTTTGTTTATTTTTAACTGGTTGGCTAAAAACTTGCCTGATTTATTACCGTGTTCAAAGTTTTCTATTCGTAGTCTTTGTGCTAAAAATTGTATTTTTTTGTCAATAATTCCTTTAAGTTCTAGCTTACTTTTACGCAATTTGTTTTGTAATTCTTCTTCTGTGGATGCCTCTAAAGACTTAATGATTTCTTCTAATTCCTGAATACGTTTGTTTTCTATTTTTTTCTTATGTGATGAGAAGGAGATTATTTTACCTCTCATCACTGCTTTCCCTGCCTCCCAGAGAACAGATGCTGATGTTCCACGCAGGTCATTGTGTTCTAAATATAAAGCCCACACTTTTTTATAATATTCCACAAAACCTTTGTCTCTAAGCAGTGACGTATTAAACCTCCAGTTTTTACTTGATGGGATTTTTTCTTATTTAACAGAGTTAAAGAAATTGGAGCATGATCGCTGACAACTATAGGGTGTATCTCAGTGTCTGAAATGTCAGCCAATAATGAGCTGCTGACTAGAAAATAGTCCAAACGTGAGTGAGAGTGATGAACGTGTGAGAAAAAAGTATACTCTCTACGGCTGGGATAAAAAGATCGCCATGCATCACAAAGCCCATAATCACTCATATACTGTTTGACTATATTAGTGGAATGCCAATTGCGCTGAGTCCCAGCTGTACTGAGCCTGTCTGAAGAGTAATCCATCCAAAAATTAAAATCTCCCGCAAGTATAAGTGGACAGTCCAAGTGTTCGGAGAGTACAGAGAAAAAATTATGAAAGAATGCGGGGTCATCTATGTTTGGACAGTATATGCTAACAATACATAAGCTTTGATTTTGTATAGATAGTTTTAGTATTATAAATCTACCATTTGGATCTGAGGCTGTGTCCAATACTGTGAAATTGGTATTTTTGTGTATTAAAATAGCTACACCTCTTTGTCTAGAGTTATAGGGGGCAGAGAACAGTCTGGGAAACTCAGATGTTTTAAGTTCATCTGCAACTGTGGCAGACCTATGAGTCTCTTGTAATAAGACAACATCTGCCTGCATTCTTTTAAGCTAATCAAAAATCTTTAATCTCTTCTTTCTAGAGCCAGTTCCGTGAACATTCCAACTGACAAACCTTAGTGTACCCATAGTTGTGTGTGTGAGTAGCTAATGTATGGTGCCTTCATGTGAATAAATTAAGTAAATAAATGTATAATTTAATCTGAAAAAATAAAGCAATAAATAAGTAAATAAAAAA
>JANRMT010062829.1:1178749-1214294 GCA_026402145.1 Polypterus bichir lapradei | reverse complement strand
ATCTATCTATCTATCTATCTATCTATCTATCTATCTATCTATCTATCTATCTATCTACAGTGAATTTAGAAAGTATTCAGACATGTTCATGTTTTTCACATTTTGCTATATTGCAGTCATCTGCTAAAATCATTTACATTAATTTTTCCCACATCAAGCAATACTTCATACCTCATTATGACAAAACAAAAACAGAATTTTAAAATTTTCTTACAAATGTATTAAAAATAAAATACTGAAATATCACACTGACACAAGTATTCAGCACCTTGCTAGGCTGGAGTTTTCTCGAATTTGATGCAACTATCTTTGCACAACTGGATTTGACATTTTTGACATTCTTCTCTGTAGATCCACTCAAGCTCTTAGCTATTTTTTGATGTCTCCAGATACAGTTGTGAAAGATCAGCCCAGCAACAGACAAACACGGACTCCAGATGTCCCAAAAACACGCACTGTTTAATGCACAACACAATAACACCATGCACAAATCTCAAGACTCAGTCTTTTGTACTTCTCTTCAGCCTTCTCCACTCCTCTCTCTCAAGCTCCGTCTTCTCCCTCCCGACTCCGGCTCCTTGAATGGAGTGAGGTGGCCCCTTTTATCCCACACTGGATATGCTTTCAGCAGCACTTCCTGGTGTGGCGGAAGTGGTGCTCTTGCACCCGGAAGCACTCCGGGTGTACCTGGACTCTTTTTCCAGCAGCACTTCCTGGTGTGGTGTAAGGGGTGCTGACATGGGCTCTATAATTGTCTGGGTGGCCCCTGGCGGTGGCCAAAGGCCCCAACAGGGATGAGGTACCAAGCTCTGTTCCCATAGCCCTCGTGCAGACCAGGGTGGCTGCCCTCTCGTGGCCCAGGGGAAGTATTGTTCCTTTCCCAGTCCTTCCAGGTGTCCCAGCTGGGCAGGACCTCCAGCTGTCTGCCACACAATATGTTCAATTGGATTGAAATTTGGGGCCAGCCTTAGACACTCAAGGACATTCCCAGAATTGTCCCTTAGTCAATCTCTGCTTTGTACTTAGGGTTATTGACATATTGAAAGTTGAAAATTCTGCCCAATTTGTCGTCCAGAGTACTGTGGATCAGGTTTTCATTGAGGATATTTCCGTACTTTGCTCTATTCGGCTTTCCCTCAATCCTGTCCAGTCTCTCAGTCCCTGCCACTGAAAAGCAACCTCACAACATGATGCTGCCACCATCATGCTTCACAGCTGGAATAGTAATGTACAGATGATAAGTGGTGACTGTTTACCTCTTGACATGACACTAAATTTGGTGTTGTTGGACCAGTGAATAGTGTTTCTGCTGCTTCTTTCGGTTGCTCCCGTTAGGGGTTGTCACAGCGGATCATCTTTTTCCATATCTTCCTGTACTGTGCATCTTGCTCTGTTACCCCCATAACCTGCATGTCCTCTCTCGCCAAATCCACAGACCTTCTCTTAAGCCTTCCTCATTTCCTATTGTCTGGCAGCTCCATCCTTAGCATCTTTTTCCCCGTATACTAAGCATCTCTCCTCTGCACCTCTGCATGTCTAAACCAACACAATCTCGCCTCTCTGGCTTTGTCTCTAAACAAATCAACCTGAGCTGACCCTGTAATGTACTGGTTCCTAATCCTATCCATCCATGTCACCACCAATGCAAATTTTAGCATCTTTAACTCTGCCATCTGCAGCTGTCTCCTGTTTTTTGGTCAGTGCCACTGTCTCCAACCCATATAACATAGCTGGTCTCACTACCATCCTATAGAACTTCCCTTTCACTCTTGCTAATATCCGTCTGTCACAAATTACTCCAGGCACTCTTCTCCACCAATTCCACCCTGCCTGCCCTCTCTTTTTCACCTCTCTTCCACAATCCCTGTTAATCTGTACTGTTGATCCCAACTATTGAAACTCATCCACCTTTGCCAACTCTACTCCCTGCATCCTCACCATTCCATTGACCCCCCCCTCTCATTCACACACAACTGTGCTGTCTTGTTCCTACTGACCTTCATTCCTCTCCTCTCTAGAGCACATCTCCACCTCTCCAGGGTCTCCTCAACCTGATCCCTACTCTTGCTATAGATCACAATGTCATCAGCAAACATCATAGTCCACAGGGACTCCTGTCTGATCTCATCTGTCAACCTGTCCATCGCCAATGCAAATAAGAAAGGGCTCAGAGACGATTCCTAAAGTAATCCCACTTCCATATTGAATGCATCTGTCATTCTTACCACAGACCTCACCACTGTCACACTTCCCTTGTAAATATCCTGTACAACTCTTAACAAACTACTCTGCAACTCATCACATCTGTGGTGCTCTTTCCTGTCATGTTACCATACTTAATCTGGCTTTCAATACTCTTTCCCATAACTTCATGCTGTGACTCATCAATTTTATCCCACTGTAGCCACTACTGCTCTGCACATCCCCCTTATTCTTAAAAATCAGTACCAGTACACTTCTTCTCCACACCTTAAGCATCCTCTCACTTTCAAAGATTCCATTAAACAATTTTCTTAAAAACTCCTCTGCCATCTCTTTTAAACACCTCAGTGCGTCCACAGGTTTGTCATCTAGACCAATGGCCTATCCATTCTTCATTCTCTTCACAGCTGTCCTGACTTCCTCCTGCTAATCCGTTGCAGTTCCTAATTCACTATTGCCACATCATCTAACATTCTCTCTCTGTCATTCTCTTCATTTATCAGCGTCTCAAAGTACTCTTTCCATCTGCTCAACACACCCTCCTCACTTGTATGTTTCCATCTTTATCCTTTATAACTCTAACCTGTTGCACATCTTTCCCAGCTCAGTCCCTCTGTCTAGCTAATTGGTACAGGTCATTTTCTCCCTTCTTAGTGTCCAACCTCTAATACAACTCATCAAACACCTTTTTTTTAGCCGCCACCACCTCTCTCTTCATTTTACACCTTATCTCTTTGTACTCTTGAATAATTTTGGCATCTCCGACTATCCTATTTCTTCTTCGCCAACCTCTTCCTCTGTATACTCTCCTGTAGTTCCCTATTCCACCACCAGGTTTCCTTTTCCTCCTTCCTCTGTCCAGATGTCACACCAAGCACACCTTACCGCAATATCTCTGAAAAGGATGTTTAATGATCAAATTCATCAATCCAGGGATGTGCCCATTCCAGCTACCATTGGGCACAAGGCAGAAACAATCCCTAGACAGGCATCAGCTCATCGCAAGGTGAATACAAGCACTCACATACACTAGCGTCATTTTAGTGTCACCAAATCTGCATATCTTTGGAGGAAAACCGAAGCACACTGTGGAAACCCAGCAGGAAAACATGTAAACTCCAGGCAGGGAAAACCAGCGACGTGACTCCCTGCGAGACATCAGTGCTAGCACTCTGCCACCCCCATGTGTGTAATTATTAACAGTATTTATTATTTAAATGAAATTAACGATTTATTTGTAAAATGTAATATACATACTTTAATGCATTTCATCATGAAAGTGATATCAAATATAAATCTTAGGATTCTAAATGTGCAGAGAGTTGTAATATCATACATTTAATGTGTTCTGTGTGGTGATCTATTGATGTTTGCCGCTCCTGTCAGGTCAGAAGGAAGCCCCGGAAAAAAAGACGGCACAAAAGATGGTATGTGAGACTTTTAAAATGTATTTTGTCATTACGATCGGGAATATGCAACGCTTGAATATAAAAGCACCATGAATGCATCTGTATGTCGGCATTTTGCTTCACTACATCAAACCACTCATTAAACATCAAAGCACGCACATCGATACCGTTAAGTTCCGCATAGCGGCCACTGAAATCTGCTCCAATCACCACTCTCTGTCCCTTGGGTACACTATCCATCACTTCATCCAAAACACTCGAGAAATCTTCTTTCTCATCCATCGTACACCAAACTTGCGGGGCATATGCACTAACAACATTCATCATCATACCTTCAATTTCCACTTTCATAGTCATCACTCTGTCTGGCACTCTTTTCATCTCCAAAACACTGTTGACATACAGTTGCTTCAGAATAACCCCTACCCCATTTCTCCTCCCATCCACACCATAATAGAACAATTCGAATCTACCTACAATCCATCTGGCCTTACTCCCCTTCCATTTAGTCTCTTGCACGCACAATATATCAACCTTCCTTCTCTCCATCATATCAGCTATCTCCCCTTACCAGTCATACTGCCAACATCCAAAGTTGCTGCCCTCAGTTCCACTCTCTTCACCTTCCTTATATTGAAACATTTTTTGATTATTTTATGCAATTTTTTACATATATTTGGGTACTGAATTCAAAAATGAAAACCATTTTTTTTAGAACATATATCATTATTTCACAAAACACATTTTTACCAGTTAATTATAGATTTTTTATTTTTTTAGCACTACAATTAATTATATATCGATATTTTATTTTAATAATTTATTTAAATATATTTTAAAGTTAAGATCTATTTTTAAAGCAAAACAGTTTGAAAAATGATACAGCTTGGTGACAAAACATCATCCGACCTAGCTTAGTAGATCCATGTAATTTGATGCTATCACGGCTTCATATTAAGCTGGGTTTAATGAAGCAATTTACCTTGTCAAAAGATGGGGGCTGTTTTATGCATTTGTGCTGAAAGTTTCCAGGATTGCCTGAGGCCAAATTGGAAGAGGAAATTTTTACAGAAGATAGTATTAGGAAACTGGTTTCTGATGCTGAATTTGATGTTGCCATGAATGAACTGGAATGAAAGCCTTCAGCATCATTGAACAAAGTAATTTCTAAATGTTTGGGTAACATCAAAGACTTAAATTATAAAGAAAATGTGAAAAATATGTTAAGTTTAAGGAACTGGGTTGCAACATGAAGTCTCAAAGTTCACTTTTTGGACTCAAACTTGAAAATTTCCCCTGAAATTTTTGGCGTGGTGCATGAAGAGCACGGTAAAACATTCCATCAGAAGATATCAAGGACAATGAAAGTAGGTACCAGTGATGCTAGGATGTCAGTAAGATGGCAAACTGCCGCTGCGTGGTTCATAGGGACATATCAGAAAGAGCAGGTAACCAAACAACGTATTGGTTCAAAAAGTCATGTGACAAAAACTACAGAATTACTATATATGTAGATCAATGAATATGTATTGTTGCTTTCTTTACATATACAGTGTTTAAAACTACTAGATTAACTAAATAATTTAATGTACATTTTATTTAGAACAATATTGCATTATGTCAATAAAGTATGTAATTTGTTAAATTTCCTTTCAATTTTGCACTTAAATGTGACGTGATGGAATCATGATGCTCATGAATGCAAATAAAAACTGTTCATGGTTCTTCTACTGAAAAACTGTAAGATTTTCGCTGTTACTGAGGCTAATGGAATAATACACTGGTGATGGACAGAGAGAAAAATCTAGGAGATGGGGGTTCAAATTTACATATGAAAATGTTATTTTTTTATTGTTAGTCTCTTACTATTTTTGAAATCAAATAAAAAACGATCACAAAAAATATCCCCAATTAAAATGTTTTTACGAGTTTAAACAAATGGGGCTTATCCCTCTTGGAGATCGGAGCGTGATCATATATGTAAATAATATCGATGAGCTTGAGAAGGGGCTCCTGTCTGAAATCGGAAGGTCTTAAGATCCTCAACGGAACAGAGCCGGTACGTCATGCAAAAGCCGGACATTAGCTTTGCCTGCCGGATTGAGAACATTAGACTAAAAAGGAGATGTCCTCCTTTAGCAGGACGACTAGCAACTACATTTAACATAGAATACATAACTAGTAAACTGATAAATTTTCTGGGTACTTGTGTACGAAACGGACGGACGGCATTACAAAGGAAAACATAATTTTTTCCCCCTACCCATTCTAGTGTTGGGCTCAGTTGGGGAGGTTTCACTGCCGTCTGTTCAGTACACAAGTACTAATTTCTGGAGAGTTTCAATTGTCAGCCATTGAATTGCCATGGTGAAAAAATGACATGGTTAGAATCGGGCGTTGCGAACTCGAGTCCTTCCACTCTTCCCCCTTTAACTACTTACCATAATTTACTATAAAACATTTTTTTAAAAACACAAAAAACAATAAAGTTGATCTCCAATCGATGTGAACATGCCAGCTCCCTATAAACTTAAGGCTAACTGGCTAAGGACTTCCCAACGCACCCCCGTACGGTATTAGTGCGTGTGTCTTTGCAATTGCGGGGTTTCCCGGCCAGTGTTGGTTCTTGCCTTGAAACCAGACTGCACAAATGTGAGACTGGCAGCCCTGGTGAATTCGTTACCTTGTTTTAAATAGCCGTATCCTTCCTTTTATCCACTGGCAGCATATTTTAACAAATTATAATTTCTATACTTAATCTTAAAAAAAAAACCAGTGAAAACACGTTATGATTTCTATATTTAATCTTAACACAAAAACCGAATAACACGCTGTGTATGCACTCGCAATCGCTCGCTCTCTCTCAGTCTGCTTCTGAACGTTAGCCACATAGGGGTGGAGTCTGGGAGGTCAAGAGGACAGCTTCCGGGTCAGGATGGCTACTTGCTGTACATTGCTTCTCTGCTTGAAAGCGTGATGTTCGATTCTAAGGTTGAGTGAGATGCCCCTTGTAATTTTTTGCGGCTTTCCCTGTAGCGGAAAGAGCCGCAGATCGGAAGAGTTAAAAGAGTATTTAACTGAGAAGACAGGTAGGAGAGTCTTTCTGCTTGGAGACGAGACGGCAGGAATTGACAAGAACTCAGTGTATTCAGGTGAGACCCGTGGAGGGTTTTACGTTTTCCAACTGACTTGTGTTTCTTAGCAGAAGCCCTAATTGGAGACGTATGCGTTTTAATGAAGATTTGTAAGTACTGTTAAGCAAAACAATGTTTGGATGAATACTGCGGATGTCAAGTCTTTTTTTAACGGAGCGTTTTTCACAGACTGCAACATCACCTAAGGTTTACGTATTGTATCAGTGATTGCAGACCCATCACCAAACCAATCACTGCCCAACTGCTTTGCTTTTCTGTGGAAAATTCCTAAGATGTAAATTAGACCTTAATTTATTCCGGGTGGTATTTTATTTTTGCATAGATAAGAGTTAACAAATCCTTTTATAAAATGCATTTATTTTTGAAATTCTCATTGTTTGGGTTTATCAAGTTAACCATCTACACATAACCCCCCCCCCATATCACACAAGACATTTACATTTATTTTAGTCATTGTAACTTTTTTCTGTATCACTTTGTTTAACTCAACAGAGAGACAATTTCACTTTTTTTTTTTTTTAAAGTGTATTTTCCCATTGTGAACCCAGTATGTTCTTTAGTTGTACAATTATTACAAATATCGGTGACTTGAATTATTCCATAGACAAATCACAACAGGTTCATTTGGTTAGAAGTTGTCTGAAAATAGCTCCGTTATATGTGATGATGTATATATGCTCCAAAGCAGGCCAAGTGTCATCATAGATAATGGAAAGAGGAAAAAACTTACTACCCTTTTACTAAATAGCCACATTACAACAGCTGTAATAAGAATATTAATCTATTACCCAACCCGCTATTTCCTAACTACAGGGTCATGGGGGTTCTGCTGGAGCCAGTCCTAGCCAACACAGGGCCCAAGGCAGGAAACAAACCCCGGGCAGGCCGCCAGCTGTAATAAGAATATGTTGTGCTAAAATAAGGAGTTTTCAGCTGGGGTCAGAGCATTAGGTCAACCATTGCACAGAGCCCCTTGAAATGCTGAGATCAAATTCCAGAATTTTAGTGCCCTTGGAGCTAAAGGCAGACAAGTCAGATCTGAACCTTGAGTTCACAGTATACACCCTGGAATACAAGTACATTTGTAAAAAGTGCTATATAGTAATGAGGGGCTAACTCACGTATGAAATTGTATGTGAGTTGAAAGATTTTAAAATCGGTTCTCGGTTTAATTGGATGCCAATGATGTGATTTAGGAAAGGGAGCATTATACTCCTGTTTCATTAGTTCTAAGCCCTTGCCACATATTGTTTGAAAATCGCTGCACACTGGGAAACGTTCTAAAGACTGGAGGCTAGCAAGTATTATCCCATTGTATGAAAAGGGTGATCACACTGTTTCAAGTAGCTGTAGGCCAGTAAGTTTATTGTGCATTACAGATAAATTAATGGAAGCAGTTATTAAGGAAAAGATAGAGCAGCAGTATTAGAAAATACTCAACATGGATTCATACAAGGAAGGGTGTGTTTCACTAAAATGCTGAACATTTATGAAGAAGCAACAAAACGGGTGAATATGATGTTATTTGTCTTGATTTTCAGAAGGCTTTTATTAAGGTACAACATGAAAGGTTAGTGCTTAAACTAAAAGAAATAGAAATTCAAGTGGGTACAAAATTGGCACAAACACAGGAAACAAATAGTTGTGGTGTAGTGAGCTTAATAAAAATTAATAATAATAAATTATTTTTGGTGTAGTGAACTTAATAAAAATAATAATAATTATTTTTATAGCACCTAATTAGGTGATGTGGTATTCCTGAGGAATCTGTGCTGGGGCTCTTGCTCTTTTTAATATGCATAAATGATCTGGACAAGAATATAATCAATAAGCTGGTTCATTTTAAAGGTGATACTAACCTAGGATGGATGGGCAGAGAAAATAGGGTATTTGGAAAGCATACAGTTTTGAGCAGATGAAATTTAATGTAGGTATATATAAAAGTATTATATATATATAGGATGTAAAAATGTGACATTTGAATACACAAAGGGAGGTCTGAAGGTTGAAAGTACATCTTATGAGAATGATGTAGGAGTCATAGTGTACTCATTGCTATCTACACCCATACAGTGAACTGAAGTGAACAAGAAAGCTAAGAGGGTGTTAGGTTGTATGTCACACACTGTGGAGTGTAATGTCCATGAAGGTTATGGTTATGTTCTGTTACGCACTAGTGAGGCCTCACTTGGAGTATTGTGTTTACCTTTGGTCTCCATATTACAAAAAAAACCAGGACTACAGAGTATGAGCTATGAGGAGAGATTAAGGGAATTAAACCTTTTCGGTTCAAGCAAACAGAAGTTAAGATGAGACATGATTGAATTTTTTTAAATTGTAAGAGTAATTACAACAGTATATCCCATCCCAGTTGTTACTTTAAAATAAATTCTGCAGCAAGAATATGGGGACACAATTGTAAACTTAAAAGCTGATTTCGCTCAAATTTTAGAAAGTTTATCTTCACACAAAGAACAATAGACACATTGAATAAATTACAAAGTAGTGTGCTGGAGAGTAGGACTTCAGGGATCTTTAAATTGTGACTTGATGTTATTTTGGACAATTAAGGTAAATAGGATGGATGAGTTTGTTGTGATGAATGCCCCATTCTCTTCAAAACTTTTCAAATGTTCTAAAGTAGGGTATTTGCTGTTGCGTTTTGGGCAATATGAGTAATATAAATTATTCAAACAGCCAGACCATAAAGCGTTAATAAAAGTCTTTTCTGCATGAATGAACTAGCATACAAGATCATGTAGCTTTACAAATTTCCTTAATTTGGCAAAATTTATTAGTTAGAGAAAGACCAGAATTATACCAGCGGATGGTGGAAAAAGTCGCACATTAATTTTTGATGGATTCAGCCAAACAGATAATTCATAAAGACTAGGGGGCTCCGGCCCCTGCTAGCTTCGCTCGCCCACCCCTGTCTTTGGTTTACAGGATATACAGTTTAAAGAGATTGTTATTTTCATGGGAATTGTTACATTATTTTCACTTTAAAATTTTGTAAAAACAATACTTGTTCCTTATTTCCGGCCCCTGGCATGGTTACATCTCTTCCACGCAGGATGTATAACGCTGCTCGCGTTGTGAAGGGGGTGCGGCTGAATGCATGCTAAGGAGATGCCGTCGGATCATCTGCTGTCTTTCTGCTGCTGACGAGCTGCCTGTTCTGCTTGTCTCGCTGCCCAATCATTTCAAAGCCTGGTACAGCAGCTGTCCTTTTGCCACTTCGTGTCTCTGCCACTCACATTGTAAAGGGGGGCGGCGGCGGGTGGTTAGGGTAGCTGAACGCACGCTAAGGAGAAGCGGTCAGATCATCTGCTGGTTTTCTGCTGCTGGTGAGCTGCGTGTTTTGCTTGTCATCATTTTAAGAGCTGGGAGCGCATGATGCGTGTCTGCCAAAAGCAATCCAACAACTGCTAGGTTAGATGTCCATGGACTTGTTTTAAATGATAGCTCATTGCCTTGTCTCACGTGATGCTGTAAAAACAATACTTGTCCTTTATTTCCAGCCCCGGGCGTGGTTAAATCTTTCTCACAGGACGTATAGTGCTGCTCACGTTGTGAAGGGGGGCGCGGCTGAACACACACACTAAGGAGATGCAGTCGGATCATCTGCTGTCTTTTTGTTGTTGTTGCTGCTGCTGCTGTCGCACTGCCCGTCGATCATTTTAAAGCCGGTGCAGCCGCTTGCGTTGTGAAGAGTTGGGTTAAAGTGGCTGAACGCACGCAAGGAGAAGCGGTCGGATCATCTGCTGGCTTTCTATTGCTGGCGAGCTGTGTGTTTTGCTTGTCACTTGTTGTTTTAAGACCTGGGAGCAAGTTAAAGTGTCTCTCACTGACTTCAAATTGTCTTCCAAGAAGATCACATCTCTTCTCCCTAGTCTGCCTCCCCAAGATTTTTTTTTATAATAGAGAGAAATATTAATCTGTCTATAAATAGGAGATATAAACAATGTTAGATTGAAAACAATACTTTATATTTACAGCCAACACGTTACACTGTTCCTTCTCGGCAATGGATGTCAGCGCTGCCATCGACCCAGGATCCTTATGTTTGCATTTAAAAGTCATTTTTATAAAGCTGTCCCTTAAGTTACATATCTTAAATGTACCTTATTGTGCAGAAACCTATTGTAGACTGCAGTGTGATGTGCTTTTGCATTCAGTAGGTATTTATTGTTTAAAGTTGTTTGTATGGTATGCATCTAGATTTTAAAATTACAGAAACCGCATGTGGTATTTAACAGTGAATTAGATTAGATTTGCTAATACAGTAATTGTATTCTGTGTTAAAATGATTGATTAAATATTTTTATTTCTCTTCTATGAGACAGATTCACAGAAAGAAAAGAATTTAAGAGGAGTCTTAAAGTCTGAAGTGGAGAGGTACGTGATTTTTCAGGTTTGCATTTTGTGTCCAAAATTTGAAGAAGACAAAAGGGCAGTGTAAATCAGTTGGCTTTTCCTTATTTTAATGTGTCTGAAACCAGAACCTTAATATACATACTAACTGAAGGAAATTTGAGAACTCTTACTTTTTAAACTAGTTACCTCCTATCAGTCTATGGTTTTAGATTGTGGAAAATAGCCATGATATACTGACCTACACTTTTATGGATAGGAGTTTAATAAAATAACATTTTGATCTATGGCCAGTGTTACAGTAGTAACTGTTGCTATAAAAAAATATTTGCCTCTCCTATTATCCCAGTTTTTGCATGGTTTACACAATTAGTGGTCTGAGACCTTTAGAAAAAATGTAGTTCTAGAGAAAGGGAACCTTAGTAAACACACAATACAGTTTTTAAATCATTACTTTCGTTATTCAAAGAACAACCATATCCAACACCAATGTTACCCATGGGAAAAAGTAACTACCTTAATATATATAACATTTTTTTTGTTACAAGGCTACATGTAAAGACCCGCTTAAGAAAGAAACTAATAGTAACATAAACTCCTAATGCCTCAGTGCTTTAAAGAAAAAAATAGTATGACAAAAGATTTTAAGTTTTAAAATTCTGTCCTGCCGTCCTACTGCATAACCCAATAATGCTTTAGCTTCAGGTTCATGGACAGAAGACCAGACATTCTCCTTAAGAATATTCTGATAAAGTTCAGAATGTATAGTTTCTTCAGCAATGGCAATTTTTCTATTTCTGAGACAGCTAAGCATCCCTACACCTTCACACTGATATGATGATGTTAGAGTGGAACACAGTATTAGCTTTAAGATAGACACAATGGAACCTGTGCCATCCAAAGAATTCTTCTTTTGACTTCTTCAAAAGAACATTATTCCAGAAGGCCTTTGAATCATCCATGTATTTCTTTGGAAATGCAAGACGAGCACTGGTGTTATTCTTGGATAGTAGATGTTAATGCCATGCTACTCTCCAATAAATATCAATTCTGCTTAGTCTCTTAGGTATCACAGAGGCATGAACACTGACATTAGCTGAAGCCTGATGTTGTTCTAGGATACTCTGTGACTTCTTGAATGAGGTGTTGCTGTGCCCTTTGTGCAATTTTTGTAGGCTGACCTTACTTGGGAAGATTCACCACTGTTCCAAATGGTCTCCATTTCAAGGTAACAGCTCTCACTGTGGAGTCCCAGAGATTTATATATGGTCTTGTAACACTTTCCTGGGGATCTTTGCTGACAGCTTTGCAAGGCTGTTATTTTTATGTGCTGTATAATCTTGCTTGTATTAATGTAAATGTAGCTACTCACAGCACACATAGGATATATAGTACAGTTTTATGTAGATTTTACTCCCTAAATTTAAACTGAGTTAAACCAATTACATACAATTTAATAAATTGTGGGTAAGAGATTATTCAATTCCCATAGCCTAAAAGAAAAAAACAAGTGAACCACTGACATCTTGTGGACAAGCATGATCACTTGTGGTGGTTTACTTAAAGTACTGCTTTTGGGTGAGATTTAACCTCTGCAGTAAATTTGTTTTTAAAACTTATACGAACAACTAAATGATACACCTGTAATCCAGAGTTGCACATGATCCAATAATGTTCCGTGCACACCAGAACCAAGAGTACTTCATTTATGGAATACGCACAAACCTTCATCATCTTCACTTCATGCACTGAGTTTTGTCACATATTGTACCTTTTGTTCCATTTACTTATGCTTTGCGAAGCAGTAATATAAATGTCCATGCCATATTTTTGGTTATATATTGCAGCTTGAAGAGTAAGCAATGTATTGCTTGTATGTGTTGAAGTGCTTATTTTCTTTTATTTAATGAAACTGATGTCCACTGGACTTAACATGTAGGTAACACACTGACTTAAAACCTTACTCTAATAAACAAATTTGTCATTCACGGTGCACCATCCAGGTTCAGCCATAGATGAGGCACCATCTGATTGCAGGGTGCAATCACACTGTGCTACTGGGCCAATTTAAAGTTGCCAAATAACTTAACCTGTACATCTTTAAATTGCAGAGTGAAAAGTACAATACCTGAAGGAAAACCCATAAAGATACAGGGAAACATGCAATATACCTACTAGTAGGGTTATAATGATTTTTTAATTGTAATACTGTTGTTTCAACGTTGTGTTTTTAGTAGTCAAAAATATGTCAGATACATTGAGAATTTGTGATCATTTGTCATCTCTTATATATATTTCTCTTCTTGTTCGTCCTGCTTCCACTTCAAAACCGGTCCCGCCTACACGGCATTTCTCGATTCCTATTCGTCGTTTTCCATGTCATGCACTATACTGGCCTGCTGAGCGTAATACATCCAACAAGTACTCGAGGTGCTGCCACAATGGTACAGTAGCTTTACCACCTTTGCGGGAGCCACCTGTGTCTTTACAACAGCTTTTTACACAGCAAACATCAGAAGCTTAAAAATTATCGTGAACACATTTGAGAATACAACTCTTCTCTAGCGTTTTCTTCCATGGGTGCATTGATAACTCAACCTCCTGGCCACGGACCATACTGTTTTAAAATACACGGGCAAATTTATCACCAAATCTCTCCACTATACGCTAACACTTCTACCTCTCCAGGATATGGACAGTTGTATGTTTTTGACACAGAGCAAGCTAATGCAGTACGCTTACAAAATAAAGCAAACTCTGCATGCAGTGAAAATTTACATCTCCAGCTAGATTCCATGCTCAGAACCATCAACCCCTTCGCTAAATTATACAAACACATGCATGAAATCGCTCAGTCCAATCCAATAGCATCTGTACAAGTGTCAAGTTCCAAAGTGAACTTTATTGTCATCTCAACCATATATAATTATACAGATAGACTAAATTGCGAAGCTCAGGGTCCACAGTGTAACAACATGATGTGCAAATAATAAATTAAAAATAGAATTAAAATTTAAAAATTAAAAATTAAAACACAAACAAGACAAGACATTGTGCAAAGATAGGACAAAGAAGTAGCAGCAATATTGATGTGTAAGATATGTAATATAATAAATAATAGATATAGATAATACATAAATTATCAGTGTATGATAATAGTTGTTTAAGACGTGTGTAAACAATGACAAGTCAGAATGTTTCACAGCAGAAGGATATCAAGAGTGTCAAAATACTTAAAGGTCAGTATGAGATTTTCAGTTCTTTTCTACATGCACGCTCATCTTTGCAGGACAGTGGTTTTCATGTATAAAAGTTCTGTTTTTAGAGGTTATTGAGGCCGTGTGGAAGGTCCCAGGGGGCAGCCTGGTGTTAAGGAGTCTAATAGCTTGGGGGTAAAAACTCTCCTGCAGATCTGGCTCTGATGCTGCAGTATCTTCTCTTGGATGGCAGAAGTGTGAAAAGTCCATGTGAGGGGTGTAAGGGGTCCTGCACAATGCTGCAGGCCTTGCGGACACTGCGTTTGTAAAATATGTCCTGTAGTGAAGGGAGAGGCACCCCAATAATGTTCTCTGCTGTCTTCACTATCCTCTGCAGGCACTTGCGGTCGGATATGTTGCAGTTTCCATACCAGACAGTGATACAGCTGGTCAGGACACTCTCCATGGTGCCTCTGTAGAACATGGTGAGGATGGAAGGGGGAAGACGTGCTCGCTTCAGCCGCCTCAGGAAGTGTAGTCTCTGCTGGGCTTTGTTGATTAGTGATGAGGTGTTATGTGTCCACGTAAGTTCCTCAGTTATGTGCACACCGAGGAACTTGGTACTCCTAACAATCTCCACATCTAAACCGTTGATGCTGAGTGGGATGTGGGCAGGACGTGATTTTCTGAAGTCCACGATTATCTCTTTTGTCTTGTCGACATTGAGAGATAGATTGTTGTCTTCACACCATGCAGACAGCAGTTTCATCTCATCTCTGTATGCTCTTTCATCATCCCTGCTTATCAGTCCCAGCACTGTCGTATCATCCGCAAACTTGATGTGGTTGGTGTTGTGCGTGGCTGTGCAGTCGTGAGTCAGCAGGGTGAACAGCAGTGGACTAAGCACACAGCCCTGTGGTGCTCCAGTGCTCAGTGTGATGATGCTAGAAGTGTTGTGGCCCATCCAAACTGACTGGGGCCTCTCTGTCAAGAAGTCCAGGATCCAATTGCAGAGGGTGGTGTTCAGGCCCAACCTGCTCAGTTTTACAACCAGCTTCGGAGGGATGATTGTGTTGAAGGCAGAGCTAAAGTATATGAATAGCATCCTGACATATGTGTCTTTTTTATCCAGATATGTCAGGGAGAGGTGAAGGGCAGAGCATATGGCATCCTCAGTTGACCTGTTTGAGCGTTATGCAAACTGTACGAATGGTTTTCAGGGAAAACCCTAGGCAGGATTTACGATTATACAATGCCCCGACATTGCAGCGATTTTCGTCGGAGAAGATGGCGAAACGCCTGCCGAAAGGGACATTTGCATCTATCCCATACGCAACTCCTGTAAACGGATTTCCACGCTCAATATGAATTGCGATCCTATGGTTTACCCACTTTTATTACCTTACGGAGACATTGGCTGGCACAAAGATTTACATGTTCCCGATAAAAGAACCGGCAAGCGAATAAGGCTTACTCAATGCCAATTTTACGCGTACAGATTAGCAATGAGGAATACATTTAGTATTTTGCACTCCAGCGGCAAACTATTCCAACAGTACGTCGTAGATGCGTATGTTAAAACAGAGGGCGTGCGTCTCAACTATCTCAGATTACATCAACAAGATATGCACGTGGAACAATACAATGTTTGAATACAGACGCACTGAAAGCAAACGATGAAAATAACGTACGTGTAGGCAAAATGATCATATTACTGTCCGCAAAATATACATTCAACAAAACTATCAGGATGCCATGGCCATAGGAAGTAAATTCAGAAAACCTCATTTATTTATCACTTTCACATGTAATCCTACTTGGCCGGAAATTCTACATGCACACTGCATCTTTCAAGAAGTATTAATTTCTTCTTGATTTCTGAATTCCTTTCTCACTGTTTTCCGTTCCTATTCTTACACCGCCGTCAGCTAGTTCTTTATAAAATGTTGCCAGAAATGAACCCAGCACCCACCCCAATCTGAAAATCCTCCTCTTTATTGCATGGGGAATGCCCCCTTTATCCAAGATTAAATTCAAGTGCGAAAGTGTTTTCAAATCTAATGAACTGAAATCACAAAGAATTTATCTTTCATGTTATAAAAGCATTGTGTGTGAAAAGCAGGCAAACATGGGAATTGCGCTATATATATATATATATATATATATATATATATATATAAAAAATGTACTATTGTTAAGTAATATAGTTAATGCCACATCATTTATAAAAACACTACTGTTTTCTTGTATGTTGCTGTTGTATCGTCAAAAGGTGTGGCTCAGTTTGAGTGTTCATTGTTCATTTTTGCCCACTCTAGTTTAAGAAAAAAGTGATTGCCGTTTATGCTATCTAGTGTGTCACCTATTTTGTACAAGGAAATTTATTATACTATTGGCTGCTTTAGGACAGGGAACTGTATAGACATAGCTTACTTCATAGTCTGCTAATAGTGGAAATATGTCCATTTGAATCTTTACATTTGCATTTGAAACACTTGCTGAAATAATTGGTGTCACTAGAACGTATGGTGGAGAGGTGTAAAGATATCTTGAAGGTTAAATTTATTATTTGTGGTGTCAATGGAGGAGTGACCTCAGATGTAAGGAATGGACATTTGAAATGTAAAATAGGCTGCCAAAAAAATAAATCCTGCCTTGGGCATGTGGTGAGAGTAGAGTTAATCTAGTGTTGGAAAAGGAAAAGCGACATTTTCTGGAATGACAAAACTATAGGTATAGACCTGCAAAACATTGTCAGTTTGTTTTTAACTTTCTGACCAGCAATATAATACAGTGACACATTGCATTGTGTCAGACTATCAGAAACATGTTCAGTGCCTTTTTTTTTTATCAACAGTAGGTGGATGAATTACTAACCAGATCAACTTTAAAAAAAACTTTAATAAAAAGCTTAGGTCACAACAAAGCAGTTTTCTCTGCCTTCCATAATGTCTTAAATGTCACCTGAAACAAGGGAGAGGGCCATTGTCACTCTGTAGGCAGGTGTGTAATGAGCCAGCATTGCCCCATGGATTATCTGGCCAGTAATAACACATTTTTTTAGTTACCCAGTTCTTGTAAATTTTTAGTATTGTGAATTGTTATTCCTGGCCGAAAAAGCAACAGCAAATGTTTACATTTGTATTTCCACTCTGTAAATCATGGTACAGTATTTAATTAAGCAGCCACATAGGATCAGTACATGTTATACTTTGGTTAAATGTTTTTACATTTGTTGTGGATTCCATGGTTGTAGTTTTTCTGTTTATAGTTGGTTTTTACATATAACATGTTCATTTTTGAAACTCATAACATATAAGCAGAAGATCAAAAAAGGTAGTTTCAAAAGCCATTTCACATGAACTTCCAAAGTGATCAACAAAAAATGTGTTTGAATATATATAATACACAGATTAGTCACAACATGAAAACCACTAACAGGTTAAGTTAATACCATTGATTATCTTGTTACAGTGGCACCTGTCAAGTGGTAAGATTTATTAGGCAGCTCATGAACAGTCTGTTCTTGAAGATGATGTGTTGGAAGCAGGAATAATGAACATGTGTAAGGAAATGAGTGACTTTGACAACGTGACAAATTGTGATTTGTAGACAACTGGGTCAGATCGTCCACAAAACAGCAGGTCTTGTGGGGTGTTCCCGGTATGCAGTGGTTAATATGTACCAAAAGTGGTCCAAGGAAAGACAGCCAGTGATATTAGGCGTCTAAGAGCTCATCAATGCATGCAGAGAGCAAAAGCTAGCTCATAAATCACAAATTACAGAAAAATTGAATGTTGGCCATGAGAGAAAGGTGTCAGAACAGGCAGTGTATCACAACTTTCTGGGTACTGGGCTGCAGACCCTATCTACCACCGAAAGCACATACAATGGGCACATGAGTATGCAAACTAGACCATGGCGCAATGGAAGAAGGTGGCATAGTCTGATGAATCATGTTTTTTTTTTTTTTTTTTTGTTTTTTTTTTTTGATCATGGATACAGTAGGGTGCATGTGTGCCATTTACTTGGAAAAGAGATCTCCGCAGGATGTTTAATGGGAAGAAGACAAGCCAGTGGAAGCAATGTCATGCTCTGGGCAATAGTTTGCTGAGAAACATTGGGTCCTGGCACTGATGTGGGTGTTACCTTGACTCATACAGCTACCTAAGGATTGTTACAGACCACATACACCCCTTCATAGTGGCGGTATTCCCTGATGTCAGTGACCTCAAGATAATGCACTCTGCCACTCTGCAAAAATTGTTCAGGAATGGTTTGTGGAACATAACAAAGAGTTAAAGGTGTTATGGAGTCGAAGGCTTGACAGGCCAGAGAGGTTTTGACAGCATCAAGGGTACCTACACAATATTAGGCAGGTGGTTTTAATATTGTGGTTGATCAGTGTATATTGTGTAAATATTATTAAGGTTTTTTTTTTTCTTTTCCTAAAATCTGCTTTTGATCTGCTTCTTTCCACTTACTGTGTTTCCCCATCTCTTTCAGACACAGTTGTGTTTCTGTATTCAGGCCAAGTTTGAGGTCACTGCCCCCTTCCTCATCTTCCAGTAGATGGCACCTTTGTGCAAAAATTAAAAAAAAAAAAAAAATAGTAATAGTTAACTTGCCATTCTCTGAACAATTAGCCTAATGAATAAAATGTGCAAGGACTTTCATTTTAGTACTTGATTGCGGGGAATTGTGAAAATTATTTTAAAATCCCGATTTGTTTAACTTAATAAGAAAGGAAAATGTTGCTGCTTCTTTTATTCCAGTTTGGAATTAGTTCAGAATTAAAATGCATGATTCGTTTATTCCTTGACAACACAACAATGTGACCAATCATGAATGGAAAACATTTTAACTTAGAGTATCATTCATTTATATGAGCTAGCTAGAAATGCTACTATAATTATATATTCATTCATCATATGAATATAATGGAATTTGTACATAGATGAAAGAATGTGGAACACATATGCGTGACAACTGATCCTGCAGAAGAACGCAGTGACAAATGTGCACAAAAAATGCGATAGGACTGCTTTTTCCATCTCAGGTAGTTGCTGTGGTGAAATTTAACTTAGTGGACACAACCAATACAATAAATCCTTTATACTTTCAAACGTTATTAGTTTAAAGTTTTGTACGTTTATAATGACATTTCCTGCTGCTTTTGAAGATCTTTTGAAAACTTTTAAACATAAAGCATTTTGTAAATGTGCACACAATTAATCATTAATACTTGAATTATTTGTAAAAGAACATTTCCATCACAAACATACATACAAATACTAAGTGTCAGTATCTCACAAAACCATGTGAATTTATAATTATAACCTGACATTGATTTATGGGTATGCTGCCCACCCCTACAACCAAATCATGATATGTCCAACAACAGCAAGCAACAGTAATACTGACATACGGACAAGTTGCCAATTTAAGACTTTTTGTGAAGAATTACAAAGTATGTCTTACCTTTTATATACATAGGTTTGTGATCCCTCTTCGTTTGTATTATGTATTTTTTTTTTTTTGTTCTTTTCCTTGCATTTTATATTCAGTTGTGTTACACATATATTTATTAATATATTTTTTTTGTGCATTTGCCACTACATGCTTTTGGTCCATTTGTTCCACGTGCTTCTATTGTGTCACCAATTTACAGGGTTACAGTTCTTTGTATAATATTTCATTCATTTTCTAATGCAATCCATAAAATATTAAAATTTATATGCAAAAATTTGGATACATCTGGCCAAATTATATATATTTTTTTACAGGAGAAAGTAGGGTAAAATGACACCTTTTATTGGCTAACTAAATAGATTACAAATGCAAGCTTTCGAGGCAGCTGAGGCCCCTTCATCAGGCAAGGTTGGGTTGTAAATGTTTCTTTTTAATGTTACAAGTCTTTTACATATTGCGTTCTAATTCTTTCCTAGGAAGATTAACAAAGATGATGTTGTGATTCTGGATTCACTAAATTATATAAAAGGTAAAGTAGTTTTATTATGTTTTTTTCTTGATGATGATGATAATAACAATAAAGAAAAAAACTAGAAAGTTACCATATAAACAACTTTGAAAGAGAACAGCATGGCTTTAGAATATATTAATATCTTTGCTTTTCATAATATGTAAATAATTATTTGTGATGTAACAGTTCATATGTCTCCTTTATAGTGTAGTGATTCCCAAACTCTGTCTTGGGGACCCCCTCGGTCTGCAGGTTTTTGTTCCAACCAAATTCTGTTTTTATTTGGACTCCTGGTTTAATTAAGTGAGCTGTTATTTCCTAGTTTCTGTGCTTTGGAGTCAATGAAGAAATTACAAAAGAAAGTGTGTTAATGCATTTTAATATAAATTAAGCGGCTATATGTGGATGTTTTATTTTTCTTTTATTTATGTTTGTACTGACTTGCAGTCTGCCTTTCTATTATTTACTAATTAGTGGGTATGACACTGAAGCAGTTGCAGCCTTTCATCATGTAGTGTTGTTCACCTGGGTGTCTGCTTTGTTTTGTTTTTAATTGTCACTGTTAGGATACAATGAAGTGTGCGGACTAGCAGAATAAGGCAAAAATAATAGGAATTACAACAACAAAAAGAGTTAGGTATTTAAAGCTATAGTAAAAAAACAAATATTTATAAACGTTTTATAATGTAAAAATCATATTTCTGCGCATTTCTGAATGCAGAATAAGAGAAGAAAAACAAAGACCAGCTAACAAAATGAGATGTTATTATCTGTTATTACTTATTGTGAATAAGGATGAAACAAAAACCTGCAGCCACAGAGGGACCCTATGACTGAGTTTAGAAACCGCTGCTTTATACAATTATGGTGGCATAGCAAAACTGCTGTCGGGGAGGATTTAGACAAACTTGTTGTTGGTAGATGGTCTTTCATTCTGCAGCTTTTGGTAGTTATTTGAAGGAATACTGGAATGAATATGTAAACATTTTGTCATTTTAGCTGTATTTAGTAGTGATATGCAGAATGATCCTTTTTAGTGATTTAATTGTTCAGTTCACAAAAAAATTTTTGAATATTTGAATCATCGATTCTTTCACTTAAACAAGAAGCTATATTCTAGTTTAAAATCTAGAATAGTATCATAACTGTGTAACAACTCTAACCACTGAGCAATACAAACAATATAAAGTGCAAGCAACAAAATAATTCACTTATAATAATAATAATCATAATCATCTTTATTAAATTTTGGCAATAAATAAAATTTCAACAATAATAAAACCAATTAGAATAGTGCACACATCACAATAAAACTGTGTGAAAATAATTTTATTTAGTTATATGTAATTGTTCTGTTTTGGAAGGTTGCAATTTCCTTCTTTTATATCCCATCCTTTCTAATGCTGTCTACCATACATACATACATAGACTGGTGAACTGAACTGCGATTCAATTTGCTGTAAGTCAATTGTCTGCAGTTTGTTCCTCAATTCACTACACAAACTGGTTCTTTCGGTGAACCAGTTAAGCAGTTCATTCCTCGATTCAGTAGATGAACTGATTCTTTTGGTGAACTAGTTCAGTGTACTGTACTGCGAGTCTGTTGTCTTCAGTTTGTGAACGAACTTGCAATGGTTCTCCAGACCAGTAGGGGGCATACTGGTTCATTCAATCAATCAGTGTATTGAGACGGTCATAGTCGCTCAGTCAGAGTGAACTGATCAGTGGGAGGTGCTTGGTGTCATCTACCAAGTCAGTCATTCCGCTGTTGCTAAACTACAAACTCAGCACCCTGAGGTGCTTGTGCTAATCGCTGGAGACTATAATCATTTGACGCTGGACAAAACATTACCTGCCTTCTCCCAGTATGTGGATTGTAACACTCCGGGAAATAAGACCTACTGTATGCAAACGTTAAAGACGGATACAGCACCACTCCGCTGCCTGCGCTTGGGAAAACAGATCATAACCTGGTTCTGCTTCAGCCTTACTACAAACCAAGAGTGAGGGAGCTACCTACAACCACACGCTCATTCAGGAAGTAGTCCCCTGAGTCAGAGCAGGCTCTGAGAGACTGCTTTGGAACTACGGACTGGGATATCCTGCAGGGATCATATAGTGACAACATTGAGGAGGTTGTTGACTGCACTACTGACTACATCAACTTCTGTGTGAACATTGTAGTTCCAGTAAGAACAGTACACTGCTATGCTAACAACAAGCCATGGATTACAAGTGACCTTAAGGGCCTTTTGAACCAGAAGAAAAGGGCTTTCAAAGGCAGTGATCAGCATGAGCTCAAGCGCATGCAGAAGGAACTCCGAGTCCAGCTCAGGGCAGCGAAGGAGCAGTACAGGAGAAAGCTGGAGCAGAAGTTGCAGAATAACAGCATGAAGGAAGTGTGGGATGGGATGAAGATCATCACTGGCTGCAGCTCGAAGCGGGGTGCCACCATCGAGAGAGACATGGAGAGAGCAAACCAGATGAACAACTTCTTTAACAGGTTTGACCACCCTAACCCCCTCTCACCTCAGAGTACTGCACCCTCCACCCGTCCTCCTGCTGATACCAGCATAAGAGAGAGTTGACCCCCACAATTACAGCAGCCCAGGTGAGCAGAGAGCTGAGGAGACTTCATGCCAGCAAAGCAGCGAGTCCAGATGGAGTATCGCCATGACTGCTGAAGGCCTGTGCGTTGGAGCTGGGGAGTCCTCTACAGTGCATCTTCAACCTGAGCTTGGAACAGGGGAGAGTCCCGAGGCTTTGGAAAACATCTTGCATCACCCCAGTCCCAAAGGTATCACGTCCTGGTGAGCTGAATGACTTCCGGCCTGTCACTCTGACGTCACATGTGATGAAGACCATGGAGCGGCTGCTGCTTCACCACCTGAGGCCACAGGTCCGCCACGCTCTCGACCTTCTGCAGTTCGCATACCAGGAGAAAGTAGGAGCGGAGGTTGCCATCATCTATATGTTACACTGATCCGTCTCCCACTTGGACAGAGGCAGTGGTGCTTTAAGAATTATGTTTCTGGACTTCTCTAGCGCCTTCAACACAATCCAACCCTGCTCCTTAGAGACAAGCTAACAGAGATGGGAATAGATTCATACCTGGTGGCATGAATTGTGGACTATCTTACAGACAGACCTCAGTATGTGCGTCTCTGGAACTGCAGGTCTGACATTGTGGTCAGCAACACAGGAGCGCTGCAGGGGACTGTACTTTCTCTGGTCCTGTTCAGCCTATATACATCAGACTTCCAATACAACTCGGGGTCCTGACACGTGCAAAAGTTTGCTGATGACACTACTTTCATGGGCTGCATTAGGAGTGGGCAGGAGGAGGAATATAGGAACCTAATCAAGGACTTTAAGTGGTGTGACCCAAACCACCTACAACTGAACACCAGCAAAACCAAGGAGCTGGTGGTGGGTTTTAGGAGGACCAGGCCCCTCATAGTCACCTCTGATGATCACGGGGTCCATGTGCAGAGTGTGCAGACCTATAAATACTTGGGAGTGCAGCTGGATGATAAATTGGACTGGACTGCCAATACTGATGCTCTGTGCAAGAGAGGACAGAGCCGACTATACTTCCTTAGAAGGCTGGCGTCTTTCAACATCTGCAATAAGATGCTGCAGATGTTCTATCAGACGGTTATGGTGAGCGCCCTCTCCTGCGCGGTGGTGTACTGGGGAGGCAGCATAAAGAGGTACACCTCATGCCTGGAGAAACTGGTGAGGAAGGCAGGCTCTATTGTAGGCACGGAGCTGGACAAATTGACATTTGTGGCAGAGCGACGGGTGCTGAGCAGGCTACTGTCAATCGTGGATAATCCACTGCATACATTAAACAGTATCATCTCCAGACAGAGGAGCGGCTTCAGCGACAGACTGCTGTCAATGTCCGGCTCCACTGACAGACTGAGGAGATCGTTCCTCCCCCACATTGCGCAACTCTTCAATTCAACCCGGGGGGTAAACGTTAATATTATACAAAGTTATTGTCTGTTATACCTGCATTTGTATCACTCTTTATTTAAATATTGTTTTTTATCAGTATGCTGCTGCTGGACTATGTGAATTTCCCCTTGGGATTAATAAAGTATCTATCCATCCATCCATCGGCTAGTTGTCATCATGACAATTTTGCTAAAACAGTTTACTGGTAGGCTACTCTATTTCCCAAAAACGGAAGCCATTTACGTGAAGTTACGATGATCGCTTTGCATGGTCGTGGAAAGCTATGTAAAACGTAGCACACACTGCACATGTCTTTTTTGTGCATTAACATTAGTGAACCACTACATTCGTTCAGAGACCAAGACAAGTACAAAAGAACTAGTTTGTTCGTTCACTGCACATCACTGATATTTAGCCATCTCTTTTGCATATTATTAAATTGACTCTTAAAACAAACAGATAATTTGAACGCATTGTTAATGGTATTTTCAAGCTTCAATATAAAAATAATGTGACTAGCAGTATGACTTACAGAACTATTGTAATTTAAATGTATATTTTGACATTCCTGTTAGGATTAATAAAGAAGAAATATTTATTAAACTTTAGTAGGGTTGCTTTGTTTATTTCTTAAAATACTTATGGGAAAAATCGGTGATTAATCTTCATATTATCAAAATGCAAATAAACTTACCAAAGAGGGATATATTTTAATTTCGTTACTCTTCTTAAGGGTTATTTGATATTATTTTATGAAAATCTTATACAGTGCTTGAATTTGTTGTGATCAAAAGTCTCCAATCATGAGTCGATACTTGCATAGGAAAAATTCTTTGAGTTTTACAGAATTTGTGATCTCTTGAGAGGTTTCTGGATTACAATGAAATTACATATTTAATATGTAATCACCTAGTAAATGTTTCTAATATATAAATGTTTTATTCTTTTGGAATGACACAAATAATTACTTTAAACATTGGCATGTATCAGACATTCTCATGTGCAGTATTCCACCATTTTTCTTTTATAGTGCAGTCCTTTCTGTAATGCAGTCCACATTCTTTATTGCCTTTTCTGAAAAGTCTACTGAACTGATTAAGCATGTTTGATATGTTATCATTATTTCCTTCTGTTTTTATAAGGTGCATTGCTCCTTGTAACCTTAACGACTTGGTGTCTAAGAGTTTTTGTGGTTTTTGCTTTTATACTGATCTTGGTCATCAAATCACTTGAGCAACACGTGGTTTTACTAGATAAAGTAATTTATTATTTAATTGCAGACACCCATCGGTTTATGAATGAGTTTTGTTTCTGCCAATATTTGTAACCCAATTTTATATGTGATTCAAACATGTATTGAAAATAGTTTTTAATGAAAAAATTGTCAAAAATGCATAATGCTTCAATACCTATTTTCCATAAATCTATACTAATAAAAAGTAAAGCCCTCACTGACTGACTCACTCACTCACTGACTCACTCATCACTAATTCTCCAACTTCCCGTGTAGGCAGAAGGCTGAAATTTGGCAGGCTTATTCCTTACAGCTCACTTACAAAAGTTAAGCAGGTTTCATTTCGAAATTCTACACGTAACGGTCATAACGGTCGATAACAGTCGACAACGTCCGCCATGTTGAACTTTCTTATTTATGGCACCATCTTCACGAAATGTGGTAGGCGGCTTCCCTGCGCTAACCGAAACCGATGTATGTACTTATTTCGATGGTATGACGCCAGTGTCAGCCGCCATATTGAACTTTCCAACGTCACTAATTTTCCAACTTCCCGTGTAGGTAGAAGGCTGACCCCATCTTCACGAAATTTGGTAGGTGGCTTCCCTGCGCTAACCAAAACCGATGTACGTACTTATTTCAGTGGTATGATGCCACTGTTGGCTGCCATATTGAAGTTTCCAACATCACTAATTCTCCAACTTCCCGTGTAGGTAGAAGGCTGAAATTTGGCAGGCTCATTCCTTACAGCTTACTTACAAAAGTTAAGCAGGTTTCATTTCGAAATTCTACGCATAACGGTCAACAGCATCCGCCATGTTGAACTTTCTTATTCATGGCCCCATCTTCACAAAATTTGGTAGGGGCTTCCCTGCGCTAACCGAAACCAATGTACGTACTTATTTCGGTGGTGTGACGCCACTGTCAGCTGCCATATTGAACTTTCCAACGTCACTAATTCTCCAACTTCCCGTGTAGGTAGAAGGCTGAAATTTGGTACTTATTTCGGTGATATGATGCCACTGTCGGCCGTCATATTGAACTTTTCAACGGTCTTTGTTACTTATGGGCCCATCTTCAAGAAATTTGGTACGCGGGTTCCCAATGCTAACTGAATCCTACTTACGTACATATATACGTCCATAGCCTGCAGCTCGGTCACCGTGTGAGGCGGCGTTGGGTCCCCCATCCCAACGCCTCCCACGTTGTTGGCTGCCTGCCTATATAAGGCCGTCTGTCGCTCCAGTCTCTACATTCCCTTCCTTGCTTCGCCACGGTATTCACGTCTCCCTGCTGATAACTACAGCCTTTTTATTTAATCCACGGCTTCTCCGCTGTTTTATTGTTCGTTTATTGTTATTGTGTAGGTATTTTAGACTTACTTTACATTGTTCAGGTACCCATTTCCTTTATCATTCCAACCGTACCCCCATTAACATGTCTATCGAGGTGATCACCATCGATCAAAGAACTGTCACTTACCAAGTGGTTTCCATGCCCGGAGATGGCACCTGCCTTTTCCATTCTCTTTGTTACATATTGCACGGCCATATCAGGCTCACTCTTGATATCCGGAGGAACATTGTGTCTTATGTATTGAATGACTGGGACAGGTTCAAGGTGTGGACTGATGACGGTACAGGAGATAATTATACTACACAGGAGCACTATAAGAGTGAAATGCTTAAGTGTACCGAAATGGCCAAATATTTTACACCTTTGGACAACCGCCAATGCCTCTTAAACATCTTAGATTCACAGGTGACGATTTCAGTAGTGGACACTTTGATGTTTAGAAATGTTTAAACTCTCAAAAGCTGGATGTGAAGTTATCAATGAAACTGGTTGTATACTTACAACGCTTGACAGATGCCGAATCTCTCTTCAACACCAGTCCTACAAATACTGTCGTAATTGAAACAAACAATGAAACTCAAACTGATTATGACAGCAGCAATCCAAGCTGTGAGATTTGAAACAAGATTACTGTTCACATGGCCAACTGTACGTTGCATGTTCAAGAGTAAGCTCAGCGCACAGCTACAGCTTGGTCATATTACAACTGGAGGGCCGAACTGACAACGTGGCATACAAAGAGATCCTTAACAAATAATTATTGGTATATTTTTCCTCAGTTTTAAAAAGGTTTAATTGTCTTCTTAATAAAAATTTTAAGGCAGTACTTCGCCGCTGCGAAGCGCGGGTATTTTGCTAGTTATTAATAAATTGACAGTGGTGCAGTGCTACTGTACCTTAAATCACAAAGTACAAATAAACTAAAGTGAAGCCTGGGTATGGACAGTATAATGACCTTATGCTTAAACCATTCCACTGTTTTGGAATATGATACTGTACCTCATAGTGCTGGAAAAGGCAAAACTGTGGCTCTGGAAGCCACCATTAACAGACGGTTGATCGCTAAGCAGAGCTGTGCTATCTTTGAGTTTTACCTGCCCCTAGCATTCTGTACTCGCTCAGGAGACATAGCTGGGACGTGTACTTAAGACAAAGGGAATTACTTTGTATACAAGAAAGTAAAAATGCAGTGACAAATCTATTTTTAACTGGCATGCTATTCAGTTGATTAAACACTCATGGTTTTTATAATAAAAACACATTTCTACTCAGTATTAAAAAGCTGACATAAAAACCTTACTGAGGAACATGTTCAACAAATATTATACATTCAAATTTATAATTCTTCTTTCATAATTGACGATCACTTTAAAAAGCTATCAGACTTTCATTTTAGTGTTAAGATAATTTTAAATTCTTTTTGTAAATGAGTTCTCAGGTTTAATTAGATGCTTATGTGCAGTTTGTGCAGAACAGTGGAAATGTATTGCATAGGCTTGGTCTATAGTCCGAAACTAATGATATTTAAAGTTTCTCTTTCTTGCAAATAATTTTTGTGCAAGCTGATTTCCAACATTGATGTGTACTTTAAAATATAACTCTTGTAGTATTTATTTGAATCACTGAGCACTGTTAAAATTGGACACTGCTGTCTAGAAATATTTTCGCTACAGACCTTTAAATTTGGCATAGGAAAATACTTTAATTTACCCATCTAAATAGTAATATACAGTGGTGTGAAAAACTATTTGCCCCCTTCCTGATTTCTTATTCTTTTGCATGTTTGTCACACAAAATGTTTCTGATCATCAAACACATTTAACCATTAGTCAAATATAACACAAGTAAACACAAAATGCAGTTTTTAAATGATGGTTTTTATTATTTAGGGAGAAAAAAAAATCCAAACCTACATGGCCCTGTGTGAAAAAGTAATTGCCCCCTGAACCTAATAACTGGTTGGGCCACCCTTAGCAGCAATAACTGCAATCAAGCGTTTGCGATAACTTGCAATGAGTCTTTTACAGCGCTCTGGAGGAATTTTGGCCCACTCATCTTTGCAGAATTGTTGTAATTCAGCTTTATTTGAGGGTTTTCTAGCATGAACCGCCTTTTTACGGTCATGCCATAGCATCTCAATTGGATTCAGGTCAGGACTTTGACTAGGCCACTCCAAAGTCTTCATTTTGTTTTTCTTCAGCCATTCAGAGGTGGATTTGCTGGTGTGTTTTGGGTCATTGTCCTGTTGCAGCACCCAAGATCGCTTCAGCTTGAGTTGACGAACAGATGGCCGGACATTCTCCTTCAGGATTTTTTGGTAGACAGTAGAATTCATGGTTCCATCTATCACAGCAAGCCTTCCAGGTCCTGAAGCAGCAAAACAACCCCAGACCATCGCACTACCACCACCATATTTTACTGTTGGTATGATGTTCTTTTTCTGAAATGCTGTGTTCCTTTTACGCCAGATGTAACGGGACATTTGCCTTCCAAAAAGTTCAACTTTTGTCTCATCAGTCCACAAGGTATTTTCCCAAAAGTCTTGGCAATCATTGAGATGTTTCTTAGCAAACTTGAGACGAGCCCTAATGTTCTTTTTGCTTAACAGTGGTTTGCATCTTGGAAATCTGCCATGCAGGCCGTTTTTGCCCAGTCTCTTTCTTATGGTGGAGTCGTGAGCACTGACCTTAATTGAGGCAAGTGAGGCCTGCAGTTCTTTAAACGTTGTCCTGGGGTCTTATGTGACCGCTCGGGTGAGTCGTCTCTGCGCTCTTGGGGTAATTTTGGTCGGCCGGCCACTCCTGGGAAGGTTCACCACTGTTCCATGTTTTTGCCATTTGTGGATAATGGCTCTCACTGTGGTTCGCTGGTGTCCCAAAGCTTTAGAAATGGCTTTATAATCTTTACCAGACTGATAGATCTCAATTACTTCTGTTCTCATTTGTTCCTGAATTTCTTTGGATCTTAGCATGATGTCTAGCTTTTGAGGTGCTTTTGGTCTACTTCTCTGTGTCAGGCAGCTCCTATTTAAGTGATTTCTTGATTGAAGCAGGTGTGGCAGTAATCAGGCCTGGGGGTGGCTACGGAAATTGAACTCCGGTGTGATACACCACAGTTAGGTTATTTTTTAACAAGGGGGCAATTACTTTTTCACACAGGGCCATGTAGGTTTGGATTTTTTTTCTCCCTAAATAATAAAAACCATCATTTAAAAACTGCATTTTGTGTTTACTTGTGTTTATATTTGACTAATGGTTAAATGTGTTTGATGATCAGAAGCATTTTGTGTGACAAACATGCAAAAGAATAAGAAATCAGGAAGGGGGCAAATAGTTTTTCACACCACTGTATTGAATCTTGGGCGTTAGTGCGCTGATGGTGCTTTCATACTAGTTATGTATAGCAAAGTAAACTGCAGACAGTACGCTCTCCAAGGAGAAAGCATTACATCTGAAAATTTAGCTAACTCTGAAGGTATACTTAAAATGCCTTCAGATTTCTTCTTTATTAATTTGGCTGATTAGAATTGAGAGACAGTATTTTTATGCTGCACCCCTCAGCCTCTGTGTTAAAATTTCCTTTTTGTTGATTGTTATATTTGTGAGAATAATCTCTGATCAGTGTTATTTGATTGTTTATTTGGTTTTATGGGAAAAGTCAAAAAATTGTGGTATCTATTTTCCTAACCCGCTTATCCAGAGCAGGGTTGTAGGGAAGCTTGAGCCTGTTCTAGCATGCATTGGGACAGACAGACAGGAATAACTTATTGGACAGGATGTCAGACCATTGCAGGGTGACAACACATATACACAAGGCCAATTTAACAACCCCAATTAATCTAACCTGCATTTCTTCTTTCACTTTAGTAGTTTTCCTTAGACTGGTTAATGATTTCCACTAATATTCTGCCTATCGGCTATGTTGCAGGACTAACCCCTTCTGTTTTAATAATCTTTGTTTATTTAATTAGTTATTCCTTTTCTTGATTCTTTCAAAATAATAACTCTTCAATGGACATTTTGTCTTTATCAGTTTTATTTGTAGTCACCCATACATATCTATGGTTGGGAATAACCAGTTGAGTTTAAAGAGAGTGCTCAAAGGTATCATTGATGAAAGCGTTCAAACTCACACAAAGCAACTAGACAATACAGGATCTATGTCTAATTTATGATTATCTTAATTTTTTGGAGTTTGAAAGGAACATACCTGCCTTTATGGGAAGCATTTCTCATAGCAATCATTAAGCTGCTGAAGGCTGGCATTTCTTTTCAGAGATATTTTGTGTAGCTGAGCAGAAATGCCCATTTTGAGAACCCCTCATCAACTTTTACTTTTTCATTATCCCTTGCAATGCAAATATAGTTATTTTTTGTCTTTTTGTTCATTTTAATTTTAAGGCTATAGGTATGAACTGTTCTGTCTCATCAAACATGCACAAACTCCACATTGTCTGGTAAGTAGCTTAAAATACATACTACAGATAATTTTAGGCTGACTTTCAAAGATGACTTAACCTGTGATTCTGTATCTGTTTTGTTGGCTGTTTGTTTTTGTACCTAAACACCTTAAGTATTTGTAGTTAGTTTATTTTATACTAGTTACATTATTTGTAAATTGATTTGAGTATTTGGAGGAAATGTGGTGTTGCTGTATATTTGCTGCTTGATATGTAAAAGTAATTAAATTTCACCCACTTTTTGCTTGAAAATATGAACATTACTACGTGAAATTGAGTATTGCATTTATTATTAACATAAATTTTATTTTGTACAGCAAAATGAAGTGAGAGGGTAATGTTACAACTTGGTTAGATCCATCTAAAATAAAGTAAGTTGGGTAGGTGAGGAAAATGCAATAAGTGAACAGCTGGATTATTATTTGTGGAGGTGACACTTTATTCTTGGAACATTTGGTGGTGAGGATTGTTTTGTTTTATATTTATATATGTATATATATGTGTGTGTGTGTGTGTGTGTGTGTGTGTGTGTGTGTATCTCTCTCTATTATATTAAAAAGTTTTTCCATTGTGTCCACATTATTCAGCCTTGACTCCACACTGCCTACCCAATCATTACTCCCACTTCGCACATCCTCTCTCCGTACCACTCCATGACACTCTCAGTGCTGACTCACCCTTCGATACAGTCAGTTATAATGGCAATGCAGAAAAGCAAATTATCTATTAAAGAATGTTGAATTTTAGATTGCAAACCACAACAGCTGATAATAAATGTTGACAAAAAGAAAATGAACAAAAAAGAGCGGCATATAATATAAATCAAGAACAATATCCTGAGCAATATGCGAACAGAAATGCAAAAAAGCATTACTTTTTTACTTTTACTGTGTTTTATTATTCATTGGTATTTAAAATACAGTTGTAGTGTAATACTGAAGTGATTTTTCTATCTATAATAATTAAAGGCCAAACCATCTTCTTCCCTTGCCCTGCATACTCTTCTATATTCCATCTCTTTAAATAGAATTGCTTTCTCTAACCGAGGAGCGCCCCACCGTCCTTCAAGTGGTTCAGCTATGAGATAGCGGGCACCCAGCACTTGCCATCGTAAGTTGGCAAGCAAAGCGAGCAGGGAGCAAAGCCCCCCTAGTGTGTGTGTAAATATTCAGTTCTGTGTAGCACTCCATTACATTTGTTAATGTACCGTATGGCAAAATATCTGATGGAATGCGTTTTTTATGCCTATACTAATAAAATGCATTGCTTATTGTGCTTCAAGCATTAACTCTGCCATACAGATTCCAGTACCTATGCCAGGTGCAAAAATGGGGGGGGGGGGGGGGGGGGGGGAGCACCCCCCCCTCAATGTATCATTGATTTTATTTTGACAGAAGATGTTGCCATACTCGGCTATGCCAGTTTTTACCCCACCTCAGACAACAAACTACACTTCCATGCACAGAGCCAAGTGAGCAAGGAGAATTTATTGCAGGATTTCCTTTTTATGGTTATTCAGGGGAAGCAGCCCTGGACAGGGCAGTACCTCCCCCTGGACGCTGTATGACCGCCCCCCTGGGTTGGAGCGGTGCTTCAGCCTCCCACTGGGCTCCATGGGGATGGAGTTCTCCACAGCCCTGTTGGGTTCCACAGGCGCCGCCAGGGGGTGCTACAGCAGGAGCAGCTGGCCCTTTTTGGGCACTGGTTTCGTCACACCTGGAAGTGCAGCCGAATGTCGGCAATCAACCACCTGGAGCACCAGGTACCCATAAAAGGAGCCAGCAACCACCAGTCAACGGCCAGTTGGGAGGAGGAGGACTAAGCTTGGTGAGGAGTGGTGGTGGAAGAAGAGAGCGTTTTGGTGGTGTAGTTTTGTGCTTGGGACTGTGTTGTCGCTGGGAGGATTATGGGGAAGACGTGCCCTCCAGGTGAAGAAAATAAAAAGACTTTTATTTTACACGTGCCTCCGCGTCCATCTGTGTCGGGTCAGGCGCCTGTGTAGCGCCTTTTGTTGCACCAGGCAGATACAAGTTTATTTCTGATGGATTCTTTCCATAATCTCATGACAGAACCAGAGCCATTTCCCCACCCCCACCCCATCTGATTTACGCTTGTTGCCTGATATCAGAATAAGATCACCATCCCTCTTTTCTGTTTTAATAAGCGACTAAACTAGGCTGGCATGCTGAAGGGTATCTGGCTATCAAGCTTTCTGCATTTCTGCACACCAACCAGCCATCCTGGGTAACCCCATAAAATGGCAGTTTAAAACATTATCACAATTGAGGGCTATGTTTACACTGCAGCTGAAAGTGAGTCATGTGTCACTTTCTGATTTTTTTTTTTTTTTTGTTTGCCTGTTCAAGACAATCTTGACAGATCCCTAAGACCACTATGGATACCAACTGCATGGTAGATGTTGCACTGCTTAATGTTGTTTTTCATTCAGGAGGTCTGCAAATTTGTGATCAGCTGCTTTGAGCTCAGTAATTACTGCCATATTTGTATGTAGACAACTGTGTAGACAAGAGAGTAGCCTACACTGATGGGGTAAGATGTGGAGAATTATAATGCTAAACTGTGGTATGACAATTTCAGGATGTCACCTAACCAATTGCTGTGTCATTTCTATGTGTAGCAATTGGGCTGTACTAGCTAGCAACAGTCTCCCCCAAATGCTTTTTGAGTCTGCAACATCCCCAATCTGCCTTTGGCAGTTTGAATTGGTACTGTAATTCACCTTTTCAATGCTTAAAAACTTAGGTGAAATTAGTTATGAAGTGTAAATTTCAAGACCATTCTATTCCAAGCATACAGACCTAAGTCATATTCATATGTTTTTATCAGATTCAGTACAATTTGCAAAGGTTGTCAAAATCTGATTTGAAAAGTTCTCATTCTGTTTTTGCTGTTACACTTCTCTAAGAAATTGGATCTATGTCATATATGAGTGAAAAAATTGGAATTGAGCAAGAATGTGGACGTCTCCTAAGTTTTGTCCTGTTTCTGTTGATTCTGAAATTTATATGGGGGGGAAAAACAAAAACTGTTATGCTTGACTTAGTAGTTAAGAATTCAAATTCATTGCAATTGTTTACTTTTTATAACAATGAATTAATAAATAGGTCTGTTTAGACAACTGATGTTATATATAAAATTCTTCAACAAATGTGTTTTGTATTTACTATATTTTTATTAAAATACCCAAAAGATAAAAGCCTACAAAAATCATGTCATGATCTATTACATTATTGTTAGTTTTTTTTTTGTTTTTTTTTAAATCATCAGTGGCTTTTTATAGCTATTTACCCTTTAGGTAGACACTTGATATTTTTCTGTCTGTTATTTATTATTTAATAGATGAGCTCCATTGTCTTGTCAGTGTCATGGTGCTGCTTATACAAATACATAAGAAAAATTACTTAAACTCTGTTTAGGTCTGGACTCGGACCAGGCACCACCTTCTCATTTCTTTTTGCATAGGGCAAAATTATATTTGAAATGTAAAATAAAACTGAACTAGTTTTTCCTGTAATTATAATCTTGCATTGGAATTAAACTGTTGGAAGACAGGTATTTGAACATGTATGGTAAGATTTTATATTTTATTTATTGACATTTTGCTTCAGTTTCCTTTTGTTTGGATTGAACAGGTATATTGTTTGACATCTGCAGATATTAGCTCTACATGGAACAGTATCAGAGAAAAAGAAAAACAATATAAACAAGAAATGTAAGTGCTGAATTGGATTAAGAAAATGTAAGGACTGTAAGCATGTAAAATGTAAGCAGCTGCACAAATAATTTGATAATTCATTTAATAATATACCATGCCTTGTGAGTGTCTTGTATATTTTTTATAAAATGTTGATTACAAAATTTGTGGTTTTTTTCACTGATCTATTGTGTAACAATATAAAACTGATCTTTCCTGAAAAATTCAGTTCAGGGTTACAGGTGGCAGAGCCTATGACACCAGTGTCAGACAGAAAACCACCCTGAGGGGGTCGTGTTAACTTCAAAAACCATAAAGACCCCTGAATTAATAGTTTGCCCTGCTTTAAATAAGTAGCACTCCATTTTGATAAATAATACATTTGCCCTTACATCATACATTTTTGGATAAACTATTTTTATTCATACTGCATGGTGTATACATAAAAAAGCATAAAGACCCCTGAATTAATAGTTTGCCCTGCTTTAAATAAGTAGC